>CM042865.1:10206768-10294268 GCA_023658055.1 Thaleichthys pacificus
ATGTTTTACAACCGGAGGATTGACCGGAAGACTAGAAACCGTTCTGTCCGAAAAAATAAAAAGATTGCCTTTGACTGGTTTCGAACCTACAACCCTTCGTTTACCAGCACAGCATATTATCCAATTGAGCCATTCTCAGATCTTGACTTTCCAATGTTCAGTAACTGGATAAAAAAATGAGACGTTTCTCCAATGGCAAGCATTGTCAGATTTGGTTAAAGTTCAAACAGCTGTAATTTAGTCCTATTTGGGACAACGGGGATGACTGGGTTGCTGCTGTAAATAATAGCTTACTCGTAGTGCTTTAAAAAGGTTGTTTGGGGTGCCATAACTTGTCATGGAAGGGAATTTCAAATCATGCCTAGCATCAGTGGCGATTTGTCCTGGTTTAGGTTACTGAAATGAATTTGTGCAACAGGCAAGGAATCCACCTGAACAATCAATATACTTCATTAAAGCTAACTCAGTTGTGAATCTGACACTACCATGCATAGACTCCAAGTAGCTAGCTACTGTGGTAAACCTGTGTTGTTTTGCAGTGGTTTACACAGTCTCGCTAAACAGATGATCGGAGTGTTGTTATGGGCTCAAGTAAACACTCATTGCTATGTTTTACAACCGGAGGATTGACCGGAAGACTAGAAACCGTTCAGTCCAAAACAATTTTTTTTTTGCCTTTGACTGGTTTTGAACCTACAACCCTACGTTTACCAGCACAACATCTCATCCAATTGAGCCATTCTCAGATCTGGACTTTGCCATGTTCAGTAACTGGATAATAAAATAAGGCAAGCATTGTCAGATTTGGTCCAAGCTCAAACAGCTGTAATTAAGTCATATTTTCACATATCAAGGTGAAACTTTGCAGGGTACTTCAGGGGGTGTCACCTTAAAGCCTATTAGTTTTGAAAAACCATCATTCAAAATGACATTTGATTTAGTGACACAAACATATTGAGGCAATGTGGACATTTACATAAATACACCCCTTTCAGCCATTTTGTTTTTGATTCAACTGTCTTAAGTAACGTTTTTAAATACATCAATGATACATATCTGTACAAAATTCCAAGTCAATTGGAATTTTGGTTTAAGAGAAGAGGGATTTTGAAGGTTTTCCCAAATTATCACTGTACAGGAAAATCCATCATGGTGGACCTTATGGGTCCTTGAGGCTTTTTTGTTCCTCGTGAAAAATGAGGCATGCACAGCAAGTTTCAGAAGAATTGGAGCAATGGGGTGGAAATGCCATCACTTTGAAAAGTGGACATTTGGGCGTGGCCTGTGGCGCCCCCTATTGTCTGATGTGGGCCAGTCTGTGTTTGGGCGGTATTTGTGGCATGTTGTATCAATATGCCAAATTTCAAAACGTTTTACCAATGTGTTCATGAGATAAATTACAAGAATAATAATAATAATAATAATAATAATAATACCAACAATTCCAATAGGTTTCCTCCTGACGGAGGAATCCTAATAAGGGGCCTCCTTTTGTACTCCACGATAGAATAACAATTTTATATTACGTTTATTGTAAGCTTAATGTTTGACCTGCATGATATTAAATGTTGCGTCTTTTCCGTAGTTATTTTACAGAGCTCTGTGGGGATCTGTTAATACCCACAGTTAGTTTTATTTATGGTAGTGTGCTTATATCGTATAGTCTTAATGTAGTTCCTTAATGTCACATCTTAGATTTTTTGACAAGGCAACCAGAGAAGTAGAAAGTTTATTATACTTACATTTAGATTTCTACGCAAAGAATGTATGTCTTTTTTTTTTTTTCTGTACAACTATGCAGAGAAATATATCACAATTTGCATTTGTCAGTATCGGATCTGGATTGTTTCTGGACGTTTAGTCTAGATGCTCTGGGGGGCGACAAACACCATGGTTACCATGCAGAACACATTAGGACACTAGCTTCTCTCTGGCTAAACCACAAAATGTTTTTTGTGATCATATTGATAATGGTGTAGCTATATCGTTTATAGAAGCATGATATTGGCGATGCGCGCCGCGATGTCACTTAACACTGGGCGTATGTACCTTGATCACGGGCTAGACTAAATGCAGCTGCGCTCTTTCGGTGGGGGTAGTGGGATGATCCTGAAGGGGTATCGAGACTCGCTCCTTTCCTTTAATAACCAACACACGAAATAGAGTTCATGTAGGCATGCACCAGGGACGGTAACCTTCACATCGATATTAATTTGCATGGCTTGTATATTACTCAAATGATTACTGAATTGGCAGTTATGCCATTGAAAATAAAGCATATAAACAACATTATGTATCAGGGAACGACAACACTACTGATAAACTGAAATAAAAACGCTATCTTACAACTGCCACTGTGTCACTGACGTCGGTGACTGCTGGATTGGCTGGGTACATTCGTTTTGGTTCATCGTGGTATCCCGGAGATCTTCAGAATCTTGCTGTGAAGTTGAATGCGGGCAGTGGCACCGCGGGGTGACCCGGGTGTCCTAAATGATAAAAACAGGTTTGGGCTAAAGACAGCATCAGCGTTCACTGACTAGCTCGCTAGGTTGTTAGCTACTCAGTTCGGGCTCAGACGGAAAAACTAAGCCTGGGTTTCTTCGTGTTTTACGGATTGGATGTAGCGTGTTATTCTGACAAGCTGCATGGAAAATATTCTTAACAATGAAGAGAATGGAAGAATATGATTGAAATTTAAGGGTGCGGCGCACTACAGAGGAAAAGGGTTCGGAGCTCGTGGACATTTTTTGCCTTTTGTATTTCCTTGCCTGGTGCCGTGGTGGTGTTGTGGACATTTTGGATGCTTTCTTTTAATGCTCGGTCGAGAATTTTTACCGATTTGATTGAGAGTCTTATCATGTCAAATGTGTATTTTATTTAGTTAGCTAGCTTTCATCATTCTTTTCATGGTTAAACACAAATTCAATACGATAAACAACTTTTGGGAGATTGAATCGGACGAAAGAATGTTATTGTGATTATTCAAAAAGCTTTTTATGCAGAATTTCACATACCATAACTTAAGTTTTGCGTGGATTCTTATCACCTCCCGGACTATATCAACTTATAAAGTAACTAATAATACGACAACGATATATTGGTAAGTAACCTTGATATTCATAACCCGGCAGGCACAAGCATTGTCAGTTCGAATAGCAAGCAGGCTAGCTAACAACGACGTTAGCTTGGCATTGGCTACAGTGTAGCCAGTCGAACGATACTAGTCTGTGGACTATGTAGTCTAGCAAACAGTCAGATCTAGGCTAGGCTAGCGTTAACGAGCCCCTGTGCTACTTATGTTCTGACTGCAGAAATGGATTGTTGTCATCAGTCTACTCTATTTTGATGGAATTTAACAAAGCCATGGTTTACCGCATGTCCAAATGATATTGTGTTTAGATCTATTAGCTCGGTGACTACAGACACATTTACAAACAGTTTTCACTGGACACTCTTCAATGTGTCTCATTTTCTTTGTAGCTAGTGAGCTACAGTTAAGACAGCCAATGAATGCCTCCGCAGTGGTTCTTCCCCGTCCATTGCCAGCCAGCTAACCGTAGCTGAACAGGTGAAATGATATATGTATATTTTAGGTAGAACTGCTTGACTTATGTGTCGTTGTTTCATGTGAGATGCCACATTGGGTTATTTATTAATGCCTTTTACAAAAGCTGTGAGCCGGGGGAGCGAGCTCTCAGGAAGTATGGTCTTTGGAACTGGGGGCCACCCGCTACGAAACGGAACCTACTGAAAGAGTGTCTGGGCAATGTAACCGTGAACTGACGTTATTTTAAATCGATCTTTCTAAGTCCTATAAATGATCAATTAGACACGTTCTGTCCTTTCCCGTCTGAAACCAAACGGAATGTAGCTCGCTTGTTACGGTCTTTATTAAGTAAGCAAGCTTCCTCGTCGACGACAGATGGCTTTTAATCGACATCTTGGCTTTTTCACTTTCTCCTAGCAAATTCTACTTCAGCTAATACGATTAACACACTCTGGCCAATTGAGGCATGCTTTGGTATTAGAATAACCCCTTTTTACGGTGTCAGTAGATGTCTTAACATTTATAATAAGCAGGGTAATATATAGGCTACATTGATTCAAAGTGTCTAGGTTACCTTTTTTTGGTGAGAGAGCAGCAATGATAAACGCATTTTACTTATGAAGATCACCATCACTGTGTCAAAACCCCTAGTTGTCTTTATTGTATAAAACGGTGCGTTTGTGGCCACCTTGTTTCGGTAATTAGCTGGTGATATTCAAGCCAACAGGATAAGGCTGGTTATTTGTAATTAACGCCTGGACTCATTGTCAATACGATTAATTTGCCTATCTTGGTCGGCGCACACATTTCCTAGTGCGAACAAATATTTGATGATAACGAGACTGGATGGGATGTTATCAATGTGAGAACGGCCTAATCTTCTTTATTTAAATGATTTTTACTTGTTGGAGAGATCCTACACGATTTAAGGTACCCCAATCAAAAGAAATTCCACATTCTCAAACAGTATCATCGTCAAGAGGCCATGCCTTTATTTCCCTGTTACTTTCCTGAATGTGTGTATTTCCTGTTGTCGTACACAAATTCCAGTTAATCCATGGTTGTTCGAACATGTTTTAAATCCATTTGGAAGGGAACTATCTGAGAGACATACTTTAGATTCCTGTTAGCTGAATTTCCTCCTGTTCCTGCTTTACTCACTGTACCTGTTGACGCCCCATGGCATCATTAGTAATCATAATAATAATATCCGGTAGTGTAATGCAGCACCCTTTGCGCTGTCGCTGCGTTGTAACGTAGCAGTGTCTTTGGACTGTATGTGCAAATATGCTGCTCTGTAAAAGGATTATGTGAAGAGATTCAATGTGAAATCATCTTGAATCTGACTGCCAAGATGTTTCTCCACAACTGTGACCAACAGACTATTTTAGACCTTTCTCGAGCAGCACATGAGACGGTTGAAACGGTTGCCGTTTTTGCAAAACAACTGAACTTAATCTACATGAAATAGTAATGGGACCAGGCTTTCTCCTTCCCCTGTCTAAATCACTCTCTTCCAGGATAAACTTTTATCTTGCAGACTTTCTTTCAGACTAGATACAGGTCTAGGGTTAAGCTTTGGCTGGTGGAGGTTAGCAAGCAGCCGATGAAAACGGGGGTGTATCTGTGCATACGTGTATATGCAGAAGATGAAATAGGCTTCCCCCTTGTCAAACCTAACATTGATGATTTATGGCGTTTTCCATGTCCCCTACTCTACTTTAGAATGGTTTGGCCCTTTTCTCCCCTCGGAAAGAAAATATTTAGGCTCATCCTGCAGATAGCCTACATCAGAGATGCATTTGTTGGGAGTGATTGTGTAAGTGCAATGGAATGTTTCCATTAAGATGTATAGTGGATCCTTTAACCTCAGTCAGCGTGCACTGACTGGATTCTTAAGTTAGCCTGTTTGGGGCTCTAGCAATGTAGGATTAGAAGCACTGTTTCACATTCATTTACTTTTGATCTCGTTCTTATTGTGTTCACCTCTGAAATATGGGATATTCAATATGTCCTTTAATAAGCCAATCTTAACTACAAGATTTCTTATTAAAAAAAAAATGGTATTTTTTTTTTTATATACACCTGGTGTGAAATCACACAGTTCTTTAAGGTACTGCAGGCACAGTAGCTGCAGCTCAGGAATATTTTGTGTATAAAAACAAGAATCTCTCTTTGTCCCAGTGACCTTTGGTGTTGTCCTTTGTGTAGAATCCAAGGTAGGACGAACACCTTCAGCTATTTGCCTAATTTATTATCCATTTAGTGGCCGTCCGTGGCGACATCTTCAGAACGTCAGTTGGATTTCAGCGGCGTCCTTGAGAATAAGCACAAGCTCGCTCGCTCTCTCTCCCCCCCCCCCCCCCCCCCCCCCTTCGCTTCTCTCTCCTTGTAATGTAAATCACATTCATCATCTACACGGAGTTCAGAGTGCTCTTTTGGACTACTAATGCCTTGGTGCTGCCTCCCCACTGGAAGGGGACTTTGCCCCCGTGGCTCCTTGCTAGCTAGCTATTTCAGTCCCCCCCGACAGTGTCAGCGAGCTCGCTCTGTGTCCCCCTCCAACTGCCTTAACTCCGCACATCAAAAGCCCCGTCAACTGACATGTATCCGACTGAAATCACCAGGAGGCCCAAGACATGGCTTTTAATCTCAATTTAGCTTCATGTCACCCTCTCACTATCTCCCCCATAGACTAATGAAGTGTAAGAGACTTATCTTTGACTGTATCCTCGATTCCCCCCCTCCCTCCCTCCTCCCTCCCCCCTGTTATGGGAGACTGGCGTTTCATCTAGTCTGAGCACTACAGACATCCATCATCCTGGCCATATGTTGATGTAAGCTTAACTTGAGTTCCTTTAACTGGGTGTTACAGCACTCTGACGATCTGGAACGAAAGGCAGAGTCGATGCCTTCCCGGGCAGAGCGGCGAGGGGAGCCTCACAGCGGCCAGGCTGCGGGGGCTCTGTGTTAATGGAAACCTGGCCGTCCCACGACACAGAGCTGAAAGTCACCCCAGTGAATTGTGGGGCCCCCCCCGCCCGCCCGCCCCCCCCCGCTCCGTTTACCGTCTACCATCGCGGCTGAGCCCTTGGGCCTGTCGGGAGGAAAAGGCAATCAACATTTAGAAAGCTTTTCATTGTCAGTGTCCCTGCGTACAGTGTGGAGTCAGCACAACTGGAAACGCTGGCTTAGAGGAGAGAGCCTTGTTCCCTGGAGGGCCTGGACACCGATTGGCCGACACACCACCAGGGCCATGTACTGTTAATCACATTCCAACTAGAATGTGACCCAAGACGACAGCCTGTGTGTGTTCCCGAAGACCTAAGATGTAGACCTAGGGCCGGCGTGACTGTGCTGTGCCAGTCAAGTGAATGAATAGGCCACCTGTTTTAAAACCACATTGTGGCGCGGGCCCCGGTCATCGCGTACTGAGGCTTGATGTATCTTCGTGACCCATAAGGCCTAGTGTTTGAAATGCAAAATGTGGATATCACCCTGTGTAACGTCAGCGGTGGTATTGAGCAGTGGTGTGTGTGTGTTGTCTCATGACGACAACGGTCGTTATGCAGAGAGATGGGTAGGCTAGCCCACGTCTCAGTCTCTCTCTCCGTCCCCGTGACAACAGGGGTCGGGATGACACGTGCCTTTCCCTTAGCTTCGTGTCACGGACCCACATTGTGGCGACGTCAGAGGAGAGCGGCTGTGTTTTCATCTGTTTTGTATACAGGACATTAGTCCGAGGCATCGGTGGGGGAACTTTTTGTTTAGTTTGGTGTCGGGATCGGTATATATACGGGCTGGGGAGAGTGTCAAGGCGCGGTAATGGGACTGTTGGACCGGTGGGGGGGGGGGGGGGGGGGGGGGGGGGAGAAGAAGAGAAACTGTTCCTTTCCCACAGGGTCAGGTTTTGTACCACTGCGTCAAACGCAATCCATTTCGAGCCCATGTTGTCGTCGCGAAAGCGTTCTTTCTCCACCGGTTTCTCCACCGTTTGGTGCATTGGAGCGGTATTACGGAGGTGTTTATTTACACAGGCCCTTAGTGGTTTGTGTAACATTTGACAGGCCGGTCTGGCAAACGCACACATCTGGGCATTCGGCTTCCCCTCCTCTAACGATGTCCCTGCTTCCTCTGTGACCCACTTAAGAGAACAGCTGTCTGTCTCTTTCTGTTTCTCTCGCTCTCTGCATCTCTGGAAGTCCTCTGCGTGGCTGTCAGGATTCCCAAAGCCAAATCCTTCTCATTTCTCAACCGAGTGCTCAACACCGAGAGACACAACCGTGTGTACGAGTTTGTGTGTGTACGTAATCCCGGCCCGTTATTACATGTAGACTAAACATGTGGACGACACGCTTGATGTGAGGCCTACACACACTTTCCTTCAGTACCCTTGACCAGATTATACATTAATATCGCCTAGAAACACGCATGGATTATTTATAGAAGAATAAGCATAATGAAATATATATATATATGATTTTTATTTTACATTTTTAGGCTAAGTTTGCCTTCTGATGCTTATTATTTTGACACAGGGAAGTTGATTTTGTGTGTTAAGAATTGGCATATGCTGTCAGCTTTGTATATCTGAAGTTTGCCCTGAATGGGACTGTGTTTCAACTGAGGGTGAATGACTGTGTTTCAACTGAGGGTGAATGACGGTGTTTCAACTGAGGGTGAATGACGGTGTTTCAACTGAGGGTGAATGACTGTGCTTCAACTGAGGGTGATTGACTGTGTTTCAACTGAGGGTGAATGACTGTGTTTCAACTGATGGTCAATGACTGTGTTTCAACTGTGGGTGATTGACGGTGTTTCAACTGAGGGTGATTGACTGTGTTTCCGCTCGTTAGCCTGAGTGAGGTATCCTTGCCCGCCCTGTCTTCCTGTGTGGATCGTATGTACTGTAGATACAGGTCAGCGCAGCCGTTCTTACCAGAGGGTCCTCTCTCCTTTCACCCAACACCATATTGTAGCGTGTGTGTGTGTGTGTTTGGCCTTCTTAGTATCCTTTGTACACGAGGGAGAAATTAAAGCCCTCAGGAATAAGTGGGGCAGAAACTTTAGTGACTGAAACAGTCCAATAGTGTTTGCTCTCAGCTGACTGTGTGTGAGAGCCTCGACGGAAAGGAAAACCTCTCACGCACACACACGCGCACACACACACACACACACACCGGTTCTCTGTTGAGCTGCACTGTGACTCCATTGTGTCGGATGGGCTTGGAGCCCCAGACTCGGGTCAGGAGCCCAGTGCTGATTGGGTATGTCTCACCATCAGCAGGCAAGGACATTGGGCTGCCAGGGACACCCACAGACAATACCGTTGTGTTGCCCTCTGCTCCCACACGACAGATGAGCCCGGCCCGGCCTAATCTCCTCCACCGTGTAGGATATTATACACCCAGTGGAGTCTATAGAACTGGAGCTCTACAGTTGCATTGTCCCCCCCCCAGATTCAGGCTGACCTTGGTAGGTTCGCGACTGAATGCCCAGCCTATAAGAACCGAGGTCGGGAGCTGGAAGATGGGTAGTTTCATCACAGGATACCTTTATCCGCGAGGCGTACGGTACGAGGAGACGTGCGTCGTCGTGTCCCACTCGTTCTCTCGTCACAATGAGCCCGCTATTGCTGCCGGTCTGCGTCCTCACAAACGTTTCATTCACTAACGGGGCCCGTTCTCACTCTGTCAACAAGGACGAGGGCAACGCGAGGACCGTCTGAATCGCTGTTCTTCTCCGCCGACGAATGAAAAAGTGCACGCATTCACCACAAATGTGATGATAAGTTATGACGATGTGACGATGATAAATGGCTATGAAGCGCTTTGTGTATTTGACAAAAGGCTTTGTGGCAAAGATGAGACTACTTCCTTTGAGCGAGTCGTTGAAATTCATATTTTGCGGCATGTGAAAAGTCGTGCGAGAACAACACCGGAGTCGAGCTTTTAGATCCTTCAGTCAATCGTGGACACCAGGCAGTTTACTAAGTAGATAATGATGGGTGAAACCCCAGATAATCCTTTCTAATCAGATCAAGTTAACGAGGCAGTAAGAGGTGATCATGGAAACTTCAAGACGGGGAGAAGATTAAACATTATCTGTGTGTTTTCTCTCTGTCCTCAGATACGCTTCAGCTCTCCTGGTGAATCTGTCACCTGCCACTAGCTTGGATCCAGGTCCCGGTCATAAATGACAAGGTAAACACACACACACACACAGCCCGTCCTATTTGTAGCAAACACGAATCCTTTTCTCTTGGGTCCTCTCGAGAAAACCAATGTCCTCACACCTCATGAAAGGAAATGGGCCAATGTGAGGGTGCTGGTTTGGGGAGCGGGCATGGCCCTCCCCCCCCCTTGTGTGTTGGGCTGCTGACGTGCTATCCTGATCTGCCCTCCAGCTGAACCAGACGGGGCGCTCCTGTTGGTTCTTGTCGGGCTCACGCTTTGCATAAGCGCCCGTGTCAGCTGACTCCAGCATCGCTCATGGAATCTTTGATTTCGACCGTGGCGTTATGAAGAATGTGCGGGGGAAGGGGGGGGGGTGGGTGGGGGGGGTGCACCTTTTGGTTCTCCAAGAGACGGTAGTCATCCTAGAGTTCAGGCGGAAGGTCACCCGGGCCTGTTGGTGACCAGAACCTCGCCGTGGTGACCACACAGCGATAGACGATACTGCATTGACACCCCCTCCACCCACACATATTGATTACCGCCACCATAACTGTGTCGGGCGATTCGGTGTCACGAGGAAGCGGGGGGGGGGGGGGAGGGGGGCGGAAGGGCAACCAATCGATGGCCGGGATGCCTTGAGAGGACGTGCCCCATGTCGAGGCACGACACGGATAGTCCACAACAAGCCTGCTGCTCGGTTTCTCCGGAGCGGGATACTGAGGCGATGTTTTTTTTAGAGCCTCGCGAGAGGAACGCTGTCAGTCTGTAAGATGCTGCTCTGACGACTGGGGTCTCATCAGGACACAGGAGAGGAGGTGAAAGGGGAAGTGGAGAGGAGGGGGGCGGGGGGGTGCAGTGTGAGCAATTTTGAATGCAGCCCCCAGCCTTTGTGTGTGTGTTTTGTGTGTAGGATGGTCTTAAGATGAGAAATAAAAATGATTTCTTCACCTCTGAGGCTGCTGAAACCAAATCCCTGACCGCTAGAGTCGGTGAGGTCCCCCCCCCCCCCCCCTTTTCTATATTGCTTAGACTTTTTTTTCATGTCACTCTTACACGATTAGCTCTTGTGTAAACTCTGTGCTGCCTGTGGTCTTGGTTATTCAGCTGTAACTATGTACACACTGCACAGCGACGAGATCCGTTGACCTTGTGGCGCGCTACAGTTGCATTGTGATAAAGACGAGTGTCGCCGTGGCAACGCCGATGCGTGAAGGGGGTTGTTGACGACGCGATATTGGAGAGGCGAACGACGACGACGACGCTCGCTTTGATCGCGTCCATGGCGATCAGTCAATTCAACCTGGTACTCTCGTATACTAAGGATCCAACGATCGGTTGAGGCCGTCTTGAGCACTGCGGAGCCCCTTTTAAAGGGACAAAAACAAACAATGTCGCTCTGAACCGAATCCAAGTCTCTCTAGGACCTGTGGGATTCAAGGGGCTGGGAAGACCCTCCCTCGGTGCTCCTCTCCCAGAGACGGCAGCGTCGGCCCTCTGCAGGCCGTGTGAAAGCAAACGCGGTGGGGGGGGAGCCCGGCTGACCTCCATGATCTCCATGGAGATGTCCGAGGGGGGTTCCGGTGTGTCGAGTTAGCCTGTGAGAGAGCACCCTGCCTGGGGTTGGGTACAACATGGCAGCCCGCCTCTGCCTGACGGATGACTGGATCGGCTGAAGCTTACTGTTTGATGCTACAGAGAAAGACTGTTGTTATGTTGGTGGGGGGGGGGGATGGTTTGCGTGTGTGTGTGTGGTACATCTACACGTGGCATGCCCCGTTCATTAAAAGCTATAAATCCTGCCAGGCAGTTCCTGAGAATGAGCTAGAGCTAGAGCATGAGCTCTGGCCTGTCGGCGATGAAAACGCTGTCCCTGGCAACGCTCACTGCTCCCCCTTCCTCCTCCCCCCCCCTCCTCTCCCCCCCCCCCTCCTCTCCCATCACTGGACATTTTCCACTGCAGGCGGCATCGGCACTGTTGAATATTAACCAGACGTGGTGTTGGGGTGATTTACTGCCATGTTGTTGGGCCCAGGCGGCCCTGGTTCCTCTCCCACTCTGGCCCGTGGAGGGATCTCTTTCCACCCAGCTCCTGGTGGCTTGTTTTAGGTTATTATATTTTCTTGGGTGTATACTTACAGTATTGTGCAAAAAGTCATTGTTTTTTTTGTTTTTTGTCTTCTGTATTTGTGCAGCAGTATAAAAGTGCAATGTTGAGAAATGTTGCTCAGTCTTTAAATATAATAGTTTCTTAACACAATAAACTGCTAAAATGCTTTTTCTTTGTACCCTAGACTTTTGCCCAGTACTGTAGATGTTTAACCCAGGGTGGGTTCTCGCTGTTCCAGCAGTGTTTGAGTCAGCTGGTGTGTGTCCGTACATGTGTGTGTGTGCGTACGTGTGTGTGTGTGCATACGTGTGTGCGTACGTGTGCGTACGTGTGTGTGTGTGTGTGTGGGGTCCCCAGGAGGAAGTGAGGACACTGTGACCTCCAAGGAGCTCTTTCTCCTCTGGATCAAATGTCGGGTGACCCTGCTTAGAGTGTTGTCTGTCAGAGCAGCTCAGGGTGTCATCATGACGGCTGTCACCCTGCCTGGTGTCACCATGACGGCTGTCACCCTGCCTGGTGTCACCATGACGGCTGTCACCCTGCCTGGTGTCACCATGACGGCTGTCACCCTGCCTGGTGTCACCATGACGGCTGTCACCCTGCCTGGTGTCCTCCCTGCAGCCCCGCGCTCAGGAAATAACCCGAAGGATTTGAACTGTGGCCACTCAATAGTGTAGGATAGTGTTGCATATCATTTCCCTGGGGGGGAGGGGAGGGGGGTGTAGTACAGTGTGTTTCAGTCCTGAAACACTGATGCAAGACTCAGCGTGGCAACGAAACCGGGGCGACGGAGTCCGTGACCTTTTTGGTCGCCGTGGTCGACCTTGGTGAGCCGTCGTCGGGGTGTCCTGGGGGTCTCTGCGCCCCCCCGGGGGCGGTTGTTTCTCTGCGGCTCCGTCACGTTTAACCTCATCTCATATTTAATTAAGGGCCTCCCGGCAGAAGTGGGGAAGCTTTTAAACAGACGGCTATTTCTGGCCGCCCGCTGCGTGCTGCACTCTGGCTGTTTCGGCCCAGGCCAGGTCTCACCGATTGGAGGGGAGCGAGACTGGGAGAGGAAGAGGGAGGGAGAGATGGAGGGTGGGATCGAGAAAGGGAGGAGTGGAGAGAGGAAGGGATGGAGAAAGGGGCAGCAAGAGAGGGAGACGGAGATTGACGAGAAGGGGAGATTGAAGAGAGGGGGAGATTGAAGAGATGGAGAAGGGGCGGGGGGAGAGAGAGAGAGGGGGGAGGTTGAAGAGATGGAGAAGGGGGGCGGGGAGAGAGAGAGAGAGGGGGGAGGTTGAAGAGATGGAGAAGGGGGGCGGGGAGAGCCTCAAGGCAGCTCTCTCATAATTGATAAGGCAGCGCAGCGCTTCGACCGAGAGCACCAGGGTCAAACACCTTCTGCAGCACGCTAGCTCACGCCTGGTAATGAGCGCAGGTTGCTCCCGACTACAGACCCCTCCTCCATGGCATACGGAATACCAAGCAGATGGAAGTCATACCCGTTTCACTGTACTGCATAATTAGACCTGGGTCTAGGCACGGTTTGCGTGTTATTAATTGTATTTACACACGACATTCGCATGTTGCGGTCAATGACCGGACGGGAGCCCTTAGCACTGCATAGCTCTGAACCGTCAGATTTGTGTGGCGTTAGGCTAACCGAAGCTAAATCTCCCAGATTATCAGATCCCCACACGTCGGGCCTCGTGAAATGCATCTCATTTCACCGTTGAGGAAGCTTTGCATGCAGATGTTGATGCATCGTGCAAAATCTGTTCAGGGAACCAAAGTGAAACCGTTTTGAGAAGGAAAGCGTCTATCTTTTGGTTTCTCCGCTCAGCAGAACTGACTCCGGTTTCGTCACAGTCTTGCAAGGCCCCCACAGGAAGTGGTTTTCACAGACTACGAGATTAGCGTGTAGACAGACGGTCGTCATGGAGAAACCTGACGAACCGACGGTCGACAAACAAAACATTTGCCCAACAAAAGACAGACAGCGGTTATTGTTCCGGTGAAGAAAGAGAGGCCAGGGTTTCAGAGAAAGTCAGCGATTTTAAAACACCCGCCTTAAGGAATTCATTTTCAGAAGAATACAACCAGGAGTATCGCTTAGGCACCTACATGCATTTTCATTTTGAATGCTTGTTTGGCAATTCATTTTCATATTGCCCTTCCCTGATCACGATCGCTATTTGCAGGTAGTCGCAGAGGGCTTATTGGGGAAAGGAAACAGGCGCTGGGGGTTTGTCATTTGGCTGAGTGGTGTTCCAGTCTGGGGGATTCAGTCCACTCTGCTATCCTTCTGTGTCTCTCTCTGTCTCTCTCTCTCTGTGTCTCTCTCTCTCTGTGTCTCTCTCTCTCTGTGTCTCTCTCTCTCTGTGTCTCTCTCTCTCTGTGTCTCTCTCTCTCTGTGTCTCTCTCTCTATCTTCCTAAGTCTGGCTAGGGCTTGTGACTGTGGCATGAAGGTGCCATGCTTGGGGTCAGGTGGCTGAGTGGTTAGGGAATCGGGCTATCAATCACAAGGTTGCCGGATCGATTCCCGGCTGTGCAAAATGACGGTGTCGGGCAAGGCACTTCACCCTACTTGCCTCGGGGAGAATGTCCCTGTACTTACTGTAAGTAAGCTATGGATAAGAGTGTCTGCTAAATGACTAAATGGTATTCTCAGTTAGACTAGCAACATAGCAGCCCTGCCTTTCACTCTCTCATTCTCTCACTCATTCATACACACACACACACACTAGCCTTGAGCTGGTTCTCCCAGATGGACGCTCAGGGCCTTGCCTAGAATAGTTTTTCTTATCGGTAGCATGGTGAGAAATGGGGGTTAATCCTGCTTCTGACGGCTCCGGCTGTACCTAATGTAAGAAAATCATAGTTTCAAAATGACACCAGCAAAACATAGCAGGGTTAGATCTAATCTAAGATCTCCAAGAGGCGTAGGAGACGACAGGCACGCCAGTCGCTCTTGACGCGCACTCGCAACCAGGGGCAGTGCCTCCGCGTGATCGGCTTTCCCCACATCCGTGTCATTCTCAGGAGGGTTCGGTGACATCTCGGTGACTCCAGATCTGTGTTGTGCCTCAGCCCTGGCGTTGTGAAACCCCACACTGCATTCCTCCACCCCGGGGGCCCATGCGTGTCCGAGAAGAGAATGTGGGAATTATTCATCAGAGTGTAATTACGATCCAGGCCCTCTCGAAGGGGAACAGAAATTAGAAGACATAGGCGGGTCAGTCGGGAGTCTCGTTCGACACGTATCGGACATTGTTGGTTCTGAGCTAGAAGCGGGCTGTTATTCCTCGCACGGCGGCAGGATAAAAGCAGTCTTTTGGTGTTTGGGGGTCTGGTTATGCTAAGAGCACGGTTTGTTCAACAGTGGCTTGTTTAGGCCCCTCAGACCCTGCCTTGCCCCCGGCGGATGGCAGTGTTTCTGGGACCCGCCATCGCCTCCTAGCCCTGGGTACTTTAGAGGGAGAGACGCTTGCCAGAGCCTCTCTGACTGAAAATAGATGTTCTGCTTGGCAGATGCGTTAGCCAAAGGAGAGGGAGGTGAGGCAGGAGAGGGAAAGAGCAACGGAAGGAGGACTGCGAGTGTCAAAGACAGACTCAAGTTTCACTGACCTGACAGATGTGTGTGTGTGTGTGTGTTTGTGTCGTTTTCTTGTGTGTGTGTGTTGTTGCTCAGAGAGGGAGTGACTGACTGAATCAGGGCAAGGCGTTGACGAAACGTACACTATTGCCAAAAGTATTCGCTCGTCTGCCTTCACACGCATATTAACGTGACATCCCTTTCTTAAACCATATGATGTCGGCCCACCCTTTGCAGCTACCACAGCTTCAACTCGTCTATGAAGGCTTTCCACAAGGTTTAGGAGGGTGTTTTATTGGACTTCTGGACCCTTCTTCCTGAAGTGAAGGGTTGAGTTCAGGACTCTGTGCAGGCCAGTCAAGTTCCTCCGCACCAAACTCGCTCATCCATGTCTTTATGGCCCTTGCTTTGTGTCCTGGTGCGCAGTCATGTTGGAACAGGAAGTGGCCACCTCCAAACTGTTCCCACAAAGTTGGGCGCATGAAATTGTCCAAAATGTCTTGATATGCTGCAAGCATTAACAGTTCCTTTCACTGGAACTAAGGGTCCGAGCCCAACTCCCGAAGAACAACCCACCACCATAATCCCCCCTCCACCGACCTTTACACTTGGCGCAATCCAGTCAGACAAGTACCCTTCTCCTAGTAACCGCCAAACCCGACTCGACCATCAGATGACCAGACAGAGAAGCGTGATTGGTTACTCCAGAGGACACGTCTGCACTGCTCTAGAGTCCAGTGGTTCTCAATCCTGGTCCTCGGGACCCCCTGCCCTGCATGTTTTAGACGTTTCCCTGCTCCAACACACCTGAGTCGGGTCGTTATCAGGCCCATTTATTTGAATCAGGTGTGTTGGAGCAAACATGCTCTAGAGTCCAGTGGCGGCGTGCTTTAACACCACTGCATCCGACGCTTTGCATTTATGCATTTTACATTTATGCATTTAGCAGACGCTTTTATCCAAAGCGACTTCCAAGAGAGAGCTTTACAAAAAGAGCATAGGTCACTGATCATAACAACGAGATAGCCCCAAACATTGCGAGCAGCCAAAACATGAAGCATACATTGTGAAAAACCAAATGCTTTGCATTGCACTTGGTGATGTAATCTGGCTTGGATGTAGCTGCTCGCCATGGAAACCCATTCCGTGAAGCTCTCTACGCACAAAAGTATACATGATATTGCCAAAAGTATTCACTCAGCTATCTAAAATCAGTGGTTCCCAACCCTGGTCCTCAGGGCACCCCTGTCCTGCATGTTTGAGATGTTTCCCTGCTCCAACACACCTGATTCAAATGAATGGTCATAAGCAGGCTTCTGCAGAGCTGGATAACGACCCATTCATTTGAATCAGGTGTGTAAAACATGCAGGACAGGGGTGCCCTGAGGACCAGGGTTGGGAACCACTGATTTTAGATAGCTGAGTGAATACTTTTGGCAATATCATGTATACTTTTGAGAAAATGTGGCCACCCTGCCAGTGTAGTGCAACTGTTATGAGTGTGTCACGTTTGACTCGTGCGTGTCATTGCCAGTCAGACACGGAGAGCAGAAACAGGAAGGTCTTGTGGAGACACTTTGTGTTGTGTCACCCAGATGGGAGTCGGGTGGCTGAGCGGTGAGGGAGTCAGGCTAGTAATCTGAAGGTTGCCAGTTCGATTCCCGGCCGTGTCAAATGACGTTGTGTCCTTGTGCAAGGCACTTCACCCTACTTGCCTCGGGGGGAATGTCCCTGTACTTACTGTAAGTCACTCTGGATAAGAGCGTCTGCTAAATGTAAATGTAAACCCAGATCCCATGACCCAGGTCCCATTTGACCAGCCATTCAAAAGACTACAATCGTGTTTTTGTCTCCCTCGGTCACGTAAGACCTCCCAGGACCCGAGGACACTGGTGAGAACCTGAACCCAGAGGAGAGGGAAACCAGAAAAGCAGGTCTCTTCACTGCCACCCTGTTTGCTGCTTACCGGCAAACAGGTGTCGTCTTTCCCCGCCTCGCGCAACAGAAGAGTTCTTTCTTTGTTTGTCCGATTTCGGGTCTGTCTCTGGTCGGACGTGGTAGTTAGGATATCGTAATGATATATTTATAATAGGGGAGATATTAAGAGACTAGTGGGTTATGAGGCAGCATTGCTTGTGTGTGTGTGTGTGTGTGGGCTCGTGTTCTCGGTATTGGTCATGCATTATTAAGGAGCAGCCTCCAGCTCTGGTGTCCTGCTGGGCTAGCTGGAGGTGAAGGCCGTGCTCTCAACGAGTAGCTCGGAGGAAACCAACACCTTCCTCTGCTCCCCGCAGAGACACACGCATACACACACACAAGCCACTCTCCCCGCCGTCGCGTGACTGCAGCAACCCGTCGGGGGGGGGGGGGGGGGCCATCCGCTGTGATAGAGAGGGAGAGACACGGAGAGAGAGAGACACAGAGAGAGAGAGACACACAGAGAGAGAGAGACACAGAGATACTTGCCCTTTAGATACCTCGGTGGCTAGTTTAGTTTTTTTTTTTTTGTCACCGTGTGCAAACCTCGCTCGTGCCTCACGGAAGCGGCCCTGCCCTGTTGGTCCTGTCTGCAAGGTGCTTTTGTTAGAGGAAGCAGGTTCCTATTTCCTGTTCCTGATGCTACTAAACAGGATCCAGCAGCCCTGAAGGGTGGGCCTCGCTGTTTTGGCGTTCCACAGTTTTTCTCCTCTCCCTCTCGTTTTCGTCTTCCTGCGTCAGGTCTGCCTGCGTTGCAGCCCCGCCCTCTCTGCTTGTCGGGATCAAAAGCTGCCCTTCACGAGAGCTCTTGAGGTATCTCTATGCTCATCTCATCCTGCCATATTCCCCCCCCCCCGGTGTGTTGCCTCCGAAGAAGGAACACCGTCTAACTGCTACTGACAGACACTGGCGACCAGAATCCTCTCTGTGCACACGCACTCACTCTCTCACACACACACACATACTCTAGTGTTTTCCCGGCAGATGGTTCGTTGTCAACTCCACACGGAGTCGCTCTAGTACACACACTGTCTACACACACACACACTCTGGAGTCGCTCTAGTACACACACCGTCTACACACACACACACACACGTCCACGTTGGTAAACAGAGCGGGTCTCGTCTCGGGAGTGCCGTCCATAAAGCCCCTCCCCTCCTCACGGCCACGCCCCTTCGCCAGATGTGGCGCGTGGCCGGACTTGCAGGGCTCGCCCCCCCCCTCTCTGCAGGCCGTCCTTGTTTACCCACCATGCTGTCAGACAGCACCAGGAGTAGCGTTCAAGGACACGGTAGAGGAAGCACGTTTCTGAAATGGAATCCAGCCCAGCCCATGACTGTAGGAGGGGAGAGGCAGACAGGCAGACACAAAGACACACTGGTAGGCAGACAGGCAGACAGACAGACACACTGGTAGACAGGTAGGCAGGCAGCATCAAACACCAGTGAATATCTAATTGGTTCTCAACATATTGCTGAACAGGAAGAGGAAATGGGTCAGGGAGTCTCAGTTGGCTGCTGTAATTGACTGACAAGATCAAACACCCACACCATACCACGTTCCAGGGACTTCTCGCTCTTAATATCAATTCAATGTGAGTTTCGGTCTGGCGTGGTGAGGTGTGAGACAGGCTAGGTGGGTCAGATTACCTGGGAACGCCCTGGTAATCGCTCTCTCTTTCTCTCGCGCTCTCTCTCTTTTGCTCTCTATCGCTCTCTCCGCTAACCTGCTTTGTGTTGAGACTTCACCTGTATTGATTGGGTACCTGAACACTTGTTTGCATAACACCACTGGAACTTCAGACCATTTCCATGTGGTGGTGTGTGTGTGTATAGGTATGGCTTTTCTTTTTTTTCAGCCGGCAGTGGTGTGTGTGTATGTACATGTACCAAAGCCTGAATGATTAACTCCAGCAATCATGTCTACTGGTGGCGGCAGCGTGGAGGAATGTCAAGTTAAGGATCTCAGTCTGTCAACACTAAGCCGTACTTGTGTGTGTGTGTGGGGGTGCTTCTCTCTGACTGCCCCCTGACGGTGGTCACCATGGCGACACCACTGACCCGAGAGGCAGCTACATTACAGCGGGGGGGGGGGGGGGGGGGGGGGGGGGGGGGGGTTGGGGACAAGGTTCCCTGTCCGAGAGAGGAGAGGGGGCTGGAGTGGGGAGGGGGGGGGTGTAGGAAGGAGTTAGATCCCACCCTCTGGCCCAGTTTATTCACCAGCACTGATGGAGGATGCACAAGCACACTTGCAGACAGACAGGGGGAGATTAGGTCCTATTCAAACCTCAAGTTTAGGACATGCATCTTTGTCTCCGTAGCCACTAAATGCTACGCTATTCAGCGCCGACGCATTTATTTAGGTCAACATGCCAACCTGAATTATTGCAGCGAGAAATGAGCCGAACACGTCTGAACGTAAATAACCGGGTGTTTGTTTTTTGGTGTGTGTGTGTGCGCCCTGCTGTGCGTAGAGGCTTTGCGCCTGACTCTGTGTGCTTACGTTAATCCACATATAGGGGAGGGGAAGGCTTTCGCTTGTTGCTTGCGAGCGTGCTGAGGGTTGCATCAGCCCCGGCGTACTTGACGGCTGTCTGCTCGCCGTTCGTCAGCCTGTGTAGCGGAGCTCCGTGGAATCGGGCTTGGTTGCTTGTGTTTAGCGTGGAGCCTGCCAGGCATGCACAGAGAGGCTGTCAGTCCAGCCTTCCTGGGTGAGGCCACTGGACCTACCTCCAGCCTCTAACCCCCATTCTCCAGCCTCGAACCTCCAGAACCACAGTCACCAACCCCTTGCCTCGAACCTCCAGACTCCAGACCCTGGCCTCTAATCTCCCGTCTCTAGCCTCTAACCCCCAGCTTCTGACCTCCATCACTGAGCCTCGAACCGCCAGCCCCCAGCCTCAGCCTCCACCCCAGCTAAGACAGATTAGGAGTTCTCCAAGCAGCATCCTTTCCCCCCGCTCCATCTCCTTGTCATGCATGTCGGCCTGTTATGCTCCACACCGAATCTCCCATTACTCTCTCTCTCTCTCTCTCGCTTATCCTCTCTCTCTTTTTCTTGCTTTTTGCATAGCTCTCTCGCTCGCTTACTTGCCCTCTCACACTGTCTCTCACTCTTTTGCGCCCTCCCTCCCCCTCTCTCTCTCTCTCTCTCTGTCCTTTTACCTTTTAATGTGACATTTTATCCCCCGGCTCTCATTGCACTCCACATGCCTCCCCTCTGCTTCACCCTTCCCAGCCTGCCTGCGTCCTCTCCTCACATCCCACTCTCCCCTTCACACATGCCTCCCTGTCCTCCCACGCCTGGCTGTGCGTCACCCGGACCCCTCTCCACCACACCTCCCTCTCTCTCTCCCTCTCTCTCCACCAGATCTCCCTCTCTCTCCACCAGATCTCCCTCTCTCTCCACCAGACCTCTCTCTCTCTCCCTCTCTCTCCACCAGATCTCCCTCTCTCTCCCTCTCTCTCCACCACACCTCCCTCTCTCTCTCCCTCTCTCTCCACCAGATCTCCCTCTCTCTCCACCAGACCTCTCTCTCTCTCCCTCTCTCTCCACCAGATCTCCCTCTCTCTCCCTCTCTCTCCACCAGACCTCCCTCTCTCTCCACCAGACCTCCCTCTCTCTCTCTCTCCACCAGACCTCCCTCTCTCTCCACCAGGCCTCTCTCTCTCTCCACCAGGCCTCTCTCTCTCCCCCACCAGGCCTCTCTTTCTCTCTCCACCAGGCCTCTCTCTCTCTCCACCAGACCTCCCTCTCTCTCCACCAGGCCTCTCTCTCTCCCCACCAGGCCTCTCTTTCTCTCTCCACCAGGCCTCTCTCTCTCCCCACCAGGCCTCTCTTTCTCTCTCCACCAGGCCTCTCTCTCTCCCCACCAGGCCTCTCTCTCTCCCCACCAGGCCTCTCTTTCTCTCTCCACCAGGCCTCTCTCTCTCTCCACCAGACCTCCCTCTCTCTCCACCAGGCCTCTCTCTCTCCCCACCAGGCCTCTCTTTCTCTCTCCACCAGGCCTCTCTCTCTCCCCACCAGGCCTCTCTTTCTCTCTCCACCAGGCCTCTCTCTCTCCCCACCAGGCCTCTCTTTCTCTCTCCACCAGGCCTCTCTCTCTCCCCACCAGGCCTCTCTCTCTCTCCACAGGCCTCTCTCTCTCCCACCAGGCCTCTCTTTCTCCCACCAGGCCTCTCTTTCTCTCTCCACCAGGCCTCTCTCTCTCTCTCTCTCCACCAGGCCTCTCTCTCTCTCTCTCTCCCCACCAGGCCTCTCTCTCTCCCCACCAGGCCTCTCTTTCTCTCTCCACAGGCCTCTCTCTCTCTCTTTCCACCAGGCCTCTCTCTCTCTCTCCCCACCAGGCCTCTCTTTCTCTCTCTCCACCAGGCCTCTCTCTCTCTCTCTCCACCAGGCCTCTCTCTCTCTCTCTCCCACCAGGCCTCTCTTTCTCTCTCCACCAGGCCTCTCTCTCTCTCTTTCCACCAGGCTTCTCCCTGTCTCTCTCCAAGCCCCCTGTCAACCCTCCCCTGACAGCCCTGATTACTCACTGGGTATTTATGAACACTGGTGGGTGTGGTGGAGTAGCCTGCTACCACTGCGTGGGAGCCGCCGTGACCTCCAGGGCTGTGTGTGTGTGTGTGTGTGTGTGTGTGTGTGTGTGTGTGTGTGTGTGTGTGTTGTGTGTGTGTGTGTGTGTGTGTGTGTGTGTGTGTGTGTGTGTGTGTGTGTGTGCGCGCCGCACACACAACACCCCGTGTGCTGCTGTATGACTTCATCTTGTGAAGATTTACATTACATTTACATTTAGTCATTTAGCAGACGCTCTTATCCAGAGCGACTTACAGTAAGTACAGGGACATTCTCCCCGAGGCAAGTAGGGTGAAGTGCCTTGCCCAAGGACACAACGTCATTTTTCACAGCCGGGAATCGAACCAGCAACCTTCGGATTACTAGCCCAATTCCCTAACCACTCAGCCACCTGACTCCCTTGATTTGGACGGTTTTGCCCAAAAGAGAGCGAGGAACGCCTCTACGCTTCTCTCTGTCTTGAGAGCGAGTGGAGATGGAGATCACAGGCTCAGCTGATGAGCGCTTCCTGATGAGAAGAGTCATCTCCCGGTTTTGCGCTCGTTCTCTCTCTCTCTCTCTGTCGCTCCTTTCTAGACCATCGATAGGCACCCATCTACTTCTCTCTCTCCCTCTCTCTCTCTAATCCCCCCCTCTCTTTCTTCTCCAACTTTGTCGTCTCTGTGTTTGTCTCTCCTCTCGTACCCTTGCCTGAACCACCCATTAGTTGGATTGGAGTTAATCTGCTGAGGGGGCAGTGACGGTGGAAGCCTGAAGATGTTTGTAGCTCTGGAGAGAGCCTGGCGCAGCACAGGCCTGTCAGCTCTGCGTCTCTGTGGCTTAGAGTAAAGCTAGGAAGACAACCATGGAACAGACACACACACACACACACAGGACTGCAGTGTCACTCTGCACAGAAACCCAGGCCTGTTGCAGAGGGAGAAAGAGAGAGGGGGAAAGGGTGGGGGGGGATTGCAGTGTCACCCAATGCATAGAAACCCAGGCTTGTAACAGAGGAAGATGGATGGATGGAGGGAGAGGGAGACAGAGAGAGAGAGTCTGCAGAGTGGCGGTGCACAGCTGAAGTCGAGGGGGAGGAAGTCACATTCTCCACACGCTTGGCTGAACAAGGCCTCCATTGACCAGCGCGCATTCCATAGTGCGTAGCCTACTGTACACCCTATCACAGCCTCCACTGCAGCCAACACTTATCTGACCCCCCCCCCCATCCCCTTCCAGTCATGTGGCTCTTTTGAGAGTGCATGATGGGAGCCTGGAGGGCAAGCCAAACCCCCATTCACATGTTTTTGGCCCTTTGACTTTTCCTCCTTACCAAAGTCAGTAACCAGGACATTTACTACTTGGATTGTACGGAACCCTTTGAGTTGAATTGGGAATAAATGAACAAAATAAAAGAGTCGTTTTTCTTCTTCTCAATCCCACACATGGCCCTCTTGTTTGTTTCTACTCCTCACCCAAATCAGCCCACCAAGGACCAAACGTCTTAGAGACGACTTGAGTAGCCTTGATTTTGTGATTTAAAAAAAATTATGAACTTTTTTCAATAATCAAACACGCTCTAAACAGACTTCCAACCGAAGGCAGCAGCGATACTGCATCCTTCTCTCAGGAGCTGTGTGCTACGGCAGACTCAGAGAGCTACTTGGAAACGTGCCAAGAGGAACTGCCGGCTGATTTCTTTTTATAACACGCGGCTTTCCCCAACAACAGCAGGGTCACAGCCGTTTATTACTAGCAACACAAGGAAGTAGTTTATGTGGAGGTGACGGGTCAGGCTTTTTCTGACGAAAATAACAAGAATGTATCCTCCGCAGTCAGGTTTAGCAGCTGTGTTTGTTTGACGACGACCAAACACGCTTACAGAATGAAAACACATCGACTTCCTTCGCGTGTCACCGGCTGCTGCTCTGTCTAACCTAACCTGACGAGACCGTGTTTGTTTTTGAGACGCTACCGTAGCGCTAGCTAGCTAGCTAGCTTTCTGGAAACGTGACGAAACGTCTTCCTTTCTCCCCTGGCGACCTTCTCGTTCGTTGGCGAACAGCTACCTTGTCTTGTGTCCTTATCCTCAGAGACCCATTGTCAGTGCTGATGAGCCCAAGCCTCATCTATATGCAAATTCAAGTATAAACAATGACAGAGGGACGCTTGAACACAATAAGGGAGATGGCTATATCCATGATGTAAGCTCTGTAGCTCCTTTGGTCTGTGTGAATTCATTGAAAAGTGTTTAGATAACTGCGAAGGTTTCATTATCTGAAGATGGCAGGCTTTTGTTCTGTTTTTGAGGGAGTTTAAAGGGGCTGTTTTGTTGGGGACGGTAAACACAACAGGGCTGTTCAGGATGTTGGATATGTCATGGCTGACTCACTAGAACCGAAGATGAGAAATTGAAAACGTTCTTCCTTCCTGATTGGTCAGATATGGACAGAAAGAGAACCAGGCATAACGATTGTGTTTCTGCTCAAATGCAGCTTTCTCGTCATCTAATAGCTGCTGACGTGAAGATTTGAAGAGCTATTGTCTCGCGTTTCAGTTCCTGTGCCACTTTTGCAGAAACAAGGTGTCTCTCACTGAGCCTGTTGCGTCAGTTGAGGTGTTGGCCTGCAGCTAGGCCAGGAGCAAGGGTGTTACGTTTTTTTTTTTTTTTCTCGTCTCTCATCGGAAGTAGCGAGCAGGTCCACCACACACACACACACACACACACACAGGTACATAAACCCCCCCCCCCCCACACACACACACACACACACACACACACAGGTACATAACCCCCCCCCCCACACACACACACACACACACACAGGTACATAACCCCACACACACACACAGGTACATAACCCCCCCCACACACACACACACACAAGTTAAGCAGCCCGTCCTCCATAATAACCCCTCTCTGTCCTCTCCCTCCCACCAGAGCCTAAGGATGTCGAAGCGGAACCTGTTTGTGCGGCTGGTGCCGTGCCGCTGCCTGCGGGGCGAGGAGGAGGCGGTGACGTCGCTGGACTACTCTCACTGCAGCCTGGAGACGGTGCCCAAGGAGATCTTCAACTTCGAGAAGACCCTGGAGGAGCTGTACCTGGACGCCAACCAGATCGAGGAGCTGCCCAAGGTGTGAGCAAGGACGCTAACACACACACACACACAGTCAAGTGGCTCAATAATAACCCTTAACACACGCACACACATACACACACGCGCGCACACACAGTCAAGTGGCTCAATAATAACCCTTAATACCAATACACACATACACACGCGCGCACACACAGTCAAGTGGCTCAATAATAACCCTTAACACGCGTACACACACACACACACACACAGGCTCACTAATGCCCTCCCACACGCATGCACACAGGCAACTTGCTCAGGCTAACACACAAATATACGCACGCAATAATAATGTTGCTGTAAGCTCTTGATCAAGTGCTGCATCAGTGCCTATCAGATGTAATTTTGCTCTGCCTCCAGCAAACCTGATTACCAGGGGAAGGCCGCACACATTAACATCCATCCCGAAACTCGGTGCTCCCTCGCCTAGTTAGATAACCATCTAAGTGTGCTCGAGAGTTACATCAGCGCACTCCACCCGATGTTTGGCTGTGAATGAACTCCACTCGGTTTACAAACCTGTTTCTCGGCCTCAGTGGGGAAAAAAGAGACGTTGTGTTTTTCTTTTGATTCTGTCTCTCACACTGTCTCTCTCTATCTTGTTCTCTCTCGCCCTCTCTCTCTCCTCTCTCTCTCTCTCTCTCTCGTTCTATCCCTCCCTCTCTCTCGCCCTCTCTCTCTCTCCTCTCTCTCTCTCTCGTTCTATCCCTCCCTCTCTCTCGCCCTCTCTCTCTCCTCTCTCTCTCCTTCTCTCTCTCTCTCCTCTCTTTCTCTCCCCTCTCTCTCTCTCCTTCTCTCTTCTCTCTCTCTCCACAGCAACTGTTCAACTGCCAGCTACTCCACCGGCTGAGCATGCCAGATAACGACCTCACGGTGTTGCCCGCGGCCATCGCCAACCTCATCAATCTCAGGGAGCTGGACGTCAGCAAGAACAGTAAGCAGACTGACCACTGTCCACCCGTATATGGCTGCTGGGAAACGCAGCGTCCTGGACCTGGCCCCTCTTCAGTCGCAGCAGAGAAGACAGTCCCTCTCAATCACGTCAGAGTACAAGTGTGGCCGGCCAAACATTTTTATCACCTTCCGCCCGGTGGAAAACACCCATATTTTCTGCTGCCGCCGGTACCTTCCTCGGGTTGTTATAGGTTGTTTACAGAGGCGCGATGGGCGTGATGCATCATGGAGGAGGTGTCTGCGATAAAGACAGCCGCGAGCTCCTCGCTAGCGGTGCGCGTTCATAAACCCCAAGCGTTCGCGGTTGTCTTGGGAGTGCGTGCTGCTTCTGTGCGCTGGGCGCTTCATCTCTCTAATCGCCCTCGCGGTCCTGCTCAGGGAGACGGTCGCAGGAGCACTTGGAGAGGTTGGACCTCGATTAGTTTGGAGGTTTTTGTGAAGTGGCACGACAAGGCCGGGCTTTGGGCAACGCAGCTCTGTTTAGGGTCGTTCGAAACCGAAACCGTCAAACCTGAAACGTTTGTGCTCCTTATTCACCCCATCTTGACAACAGGAGGATCTCTGCAGAGAGGTGCCGGGTTAGGGAACTGGACGAGCCAGGGTACCGTAGACAGGCTAGGGTTAGGGCATTCTGAACACCAGAACGGCCGGATACTAGATTTTCCATAAGCGGTGTTAGATTCAAAACTAAAATATCTCTGTCTCATGATCAATTCCCAAATTGAAAGATTTCATTCAGTTAAGACATTTTCTATTCTATTCAACTATTGTACGGATTAGCCAAGTTACCAGGTACCAGCAATATTGTACCCAGATTGTTTTCATTCAACAAAGTTATTGCTCCTGTACATTTCTTAACTGTCCAAATGGCCGTTGTGGCCATTCTAGCATTAAGTGAACAGCAGTGGTCCCTGCGTGGCTAACAGCTGGGAGCCTGGCTTCCCCAGAGCGCTCGCTCTCTCTCTCTCTCTCTCTCTCTGTCACCTCCAGTCTAATGGAGTGTGGCTGGTCGTATATCTGATATAAAGCACACCTGTGTGACAGCAGCTCCACTGAGACCGTCACCTAATAAGGCGCTCCCAGTCGGGAAGGGACCGTCTCTCACACACGCATGTTAAACGTAGGAGCCGAGGTCGTGAACGAACTGCGGTGGGCAGTGGAATCATCATCGGGGAGGGAAAAAAAAACAGGGAAGACTTCCTTACTTCCTTGGAAAGACGAGGAGGTAATGTTCCTCCGAAGTCACAAACAGCCTCGATGATAATTTAAACGTTTCCTCAGAAGAACACAGAACTATTCCAAGGGGGTGGGGGGGGGGGGGGGGGGGGGGCAGAGTTCACGGCCAGCAGAGCAGGATGTCGATACACAGACACGATGTTCCCTTTGAATTCCCCCACTGTACGGTCGGACTGACGGGCAAAATACAATTGCGACGAAACGGAGGGTTGTGGGGGAGGCCTAATCTTCTGTTGACCCTCCATGTTTGTCTGGCAGTCTACTTCAAAGCAGTCCAAGGCAGATACGTGAAAGTGTTTCTGAAAGGCTTGTGTGAGTTTTTAGGGAGTACGAGGTGAAGTATCCTGTTTTTTTTTGTTGGCGTTTTAGTTCTGTTTTGTTTTGTTTTGTACACTAATACACACACACACACACACACACAGAAGCCTAACCTTCACAGAGTACTCTCTGCCGAGTGTTTTGAACACCATATAAAGCTTGAGCCTTCCCCGTGCCACTCCAGTCTGAAGATGTTAGGGTGAGAACTTACAGACGCGCTCTCTGCAGCTCAGGTCTTTTATTATAAATATTTTTTTGTCTCCCTTTTGTCTGTTTTCCACCTACTCATCACATCAAGCACTCACCTTCCGGTCTGTTTAGAGAGCAGAGGGACATAGGAGCATTAGTGCACCCCTAGCCCAGACAGCTTACGAACCCAGGCCAGGCGGGGCGCTTTGTAAAAGGCCGGCCGGCTGATTGGTTGGCTGGCTGTGCACCTGTGTTTGACTGTCACAAAGCTCAGTGTCGGACGGCCCCCCTGCCTGTTCCACTCTGCTCGCTGCCTCGTCATTTGTCGGTGTGGAAGGGATGCGTCCATGTTTGTCGCAGTGACTTGTGAAGGATTGTGTCAACAATCTGGGTTGTTTTCCTCACAGGCATCCAGGAGTTCCCTGAGAATATCAAGAACTGCAAGGTACTGGCTATCGTGGAAGCTAGCGTGAATCCCATATCCAAGTAAGCAAAAATACAAACGACCCCTCAAGTCACATTTTGTCGAAAAATAAATCCGAATACTGTTCCGAAAACGTCGTTCGAGGGACTTTTTTTACCAAGGTCGTGTCGTGTGTGTGTGACCTTGTTCTGGTGGTGCTGTGCTCTTCTCCAGGCTTCCAGAAGGATTCACTCAGCTCCTCAGTCTGACCCAGCTCTACCTGAACGACGCCTTCCTGGAGTTCCTGCCTGCCAGCTTCGGCAGGTCAGACACGAACAAACGCACACAAACCCCACAGACAAACACACACGCGCATCACATGCCCACCACAGACACCACAAACGCTTACCTCAGTGGCAGGCGGCTACAAGATAGATCCAGGGAAATGAGCGCCTCTGGCATGTTGTCATGTTCTCCCTTTTCACAGTGACGGAGACACACGATATCTTAGAAGATATCTCCTAGAAGACAGGAACCTCTACTCTGTCTGAATGCTTAATAGTGGGAAGTGTGTGTGCCTGTGCGTGTGTGTGCCTGTGTGTGTGCCTGTGTGTGTGCGTGTGTGTGCCTGTGTGTGTGCCTGTCTGTGTGCTGTGTGTGTGCGAGTGTGTGCCTGTGTGTGCGTGTGTGTGCCTGTGTGTGTGCGAGTGCCAGAAGAGATCAACGGCCACCCCTCCCTTCACACCGATGCATCCGAGTCACCATCCATCATGTGACTCATCTCTCCTGGCAAATGTCATACCTCCACATGACTCTTCCCCCTGTATATCACCTGTCGATGTATCCGGCCGGGTTTAGGTTTCCCGTTGCACAGTGAAAGACCGTACATGCGTACCGTACTCCCCCAGTGCACTTTAACATCGTCTGAAAAGGCCGTCGCTCGATAAAGATGATCGTTTCGGATGATGTTCGCGCAAGTGTGAACCGTCTGTGGAGAGCTCATCGATAAACAGCGCTCATTCCCGTATTCATCCTATTCGTCATGTCTGAGTTTATTGAGCGC
This sequence comes from Thaleichthys pacificus, assembly GCA_023658055.1. Taxonomy (NCBI): domain Eukaryota; kingdom Metazoa; phylum Chordata; class Actinopteri; order Osmeriformes; family Osmeridae; genus Thaleichthys; species Thaleichthys pacificus. The sequence goes on from CM042865.1 coordinate 10,236,013, forward strand.
TCGTCCACCTGCTCCCAGAACCTCTTCTCACTGTGCCCCCCCCCCCCCCCCCCCCTCTTCTCCCTCCCCCCCGTCAGGTTGACCAAGCTGCAGATCCTGGAGCTGAGGGAGAACCAGCTGAAGATGTTGCCAAAGTAAGTGTCCTGCTTGATGACACACCAAGGTTCTTGCGTGTGTTCGTATGAGGAGAAGCATTATCTCTCCATATTCCTATCTCTCTCTCTCTAACTCTCTCTTTTATTCTCTCTCTCTCTACCTCTCTCTCTACCTCTCTCTTTTATTCTCTCTCTCTCTACCTCTCTCTCTACCTCTCTCTTTTATTCTCTCTCTCTCTACCTCTCTCTCTACCTCTCTCTCTACCTCTCTCTTTTATTCTCTCTCTCTCTACTTATAGTCCATCTCTCTCTGGGTTATATTCTCTCTAGCTGTCTCTCACTTTCTCTTCAATTTGCTCTCTCTCGCTCTCTTCTACCGTCTCTCTCACTCTCTCTTTCACTTTCTCCCTGCTCCCCATGCCTATTCATTGAAGTTCCATTGAATTCCTCAGTCTTACATAAGGAGCCTCGAGGCTGCAGCGTGAAGGCTGCAGCGTTGGAGGCTGCAGCGTGCGTGCTGCGACATGTTTCACAACCCTCTCCTCAGCCTCCTGCCTCTGTCGTCTGCCCGCCAGCTTCACATCGCCACTGGAGAGCTCTCCTCCGCGCCCGGCGAGCCTCCTCCTTCTATCGAAACGTAAAAGACCCACAGACGAGCCCCCCCCCCCCCCCCACCCTCTTTGCATCCTCGTCTTTTATCTTGTTTAGTTTTTATCGATACGGTACTTTTGAGGAGGGCGTCCGTGCCTCTTATCGCTCCCCCGCTGTCCCTTGCACCCCGTGACCGGTGCCTCGCTGGCTTGGGCGTGCGAGTGCGGCGCAGAGCAAGCCTCTCAAGCTGTTTATTTGACAACGTCCAGGCCTGTTAGGGACTGGGAACCCTGACAGGAGACCAGCAATTAATGGTCAGGATCCAAGCCAGAGAGAGGGGAGAGAGAGAGAGGCACACACACACACACACGTGAATTGAGAAAGAGCACTTGCTCATTTTGGTGCTCTGCTCTTTCCCTTGGTGTTGAGCGTGAGCTAACAAGCTCTGCGCAGCTCTGTTCTCCCTGGTCCCTGCCGGTGGCAGCTAGCTAGCTCATCTCCTAGCTAGCTCATCTCCTAGCTAGCTCATCTCCTAGCTAGCTCATCTCCTAGCTAGCTCATCTCCTGCGGTACACTAGCTCTGCTCCAGCTCCCAGGGTGCTGCTGGAAAGCCTGAACCGGCCCTCCACCACTTCCCCCTCCACCTCCCTCTGACCACATGCTGCTATCTGAGAGCTGGCTGGCCCCCTCACGTGTCGCCCTGCCAAGCGCGGGCCAGGAATTTGGCCGGCGAAGGCTAGCGCTGGGCGTCGCAAGATTCAAAAACAGGCCGCCGTGTTTTTCATATCACGTCGTATTCATTACAAAAACACCACCCAGGGCTTGACCCACCCCCCCGGCTACACCGCACAGCACAGAGGTATGGATGGAAATCCATCCGGTGTTGTGACGTCCCAAAGAGGAAGTAAGACCAGGCAAGCTCGCCGGGGGAGAAGATTTAGCTGTCGTACCTTCTGAGCCCGAATATTAGCCCTTTTCTTTATATCCAGTGTATATACATATCTTTTTTTTTTCTTCATGCTTTATTGGACTGAAGTGTGACAGGAAAGGCAGGGGGGGGGGGGGTGGTAAGACATGCAGAAAGGGGCCAAGCCCGGATTCAGACCCAACCCAGGCCGCTGCGGTAAGGCCTATGCCGTATGCCTATGCCTTTTTTTGTCATCTTCTTTTGGGGCTTCAAACCCACGGAAACACAGCCTATTCTTGACTCTACTGCGGCCAGCATGCTGAGTGGTGGTGTTTTCTGTACTAAATGGAGCGCTCTGCTCTATGGCTGGGCTTTGGTAGAGCCGTGTCATTTATAACCCCTTGGTGTGGCTCACGGCACTAGATGCGTGTGAAATGTGACGTGATCTACAAGGTGAGGAGGCAAAGCAGTCCTCTGAGGTCACGAGGAAATGGTCGCGATGGCTGTCCAGATCATTTGACCAACGTTTGCATGGCTTTGCATCATCTGATTGGGTTGCTCAACACTATTGTCTGTTTCTCTCTCTCTCTCTCTGCAGAAGCATGCACAAACTCACACAGCTGGAGCGACTGGACCTGGGGAGCAACGAGTTCACTGAAGTGGTGAGTCTCAATAGGCCGGCTGACTGGCTCACTGGCTCACTGGCTGACTGGCTGATTGGCTGGCTGACTTTCCAGCAACCCTACATTTGCTCCATTCACTCCTGACTGGATCCCAAACCGACTGACTATCTGCTTCGGAAATGAACCGAATGTGTCATGGTTCAATAAACGGTCGATCTGTCAGCAGCTGGATGTGTAGCGATTCCGACTTGCTTACGATCGTGTTGACGTCTCCTTCTCCCCCAGCCTGAGGTGTTGGAGCAGCTGACAGGGATCAAGGAACTATGGATGGATGGGAACCGACTCACCTTTCTACCTGGGGTATGTATGCGAACACCCTGACCTCTAGAACACCCTGACCTCTAGAACAGTCGTACCAGGGGTATGTATGCAAACACCCTGACCTCTAGAACAGTCTTACCTGGGGTATGTATGCAAACACCCTGACCTCTAGAACAGTCTTACCTGGGGTATGTATGCAAACACCCTGACCTCTAGAACAGTCTTACTTGGGGTATGTATGCGAACACCCTGACCTCTAGAACACCCTGACCTCTGACCTCTAGAACAGTCTTACCAGGGGTATGTATGCGAACACCCTGACCTCTAGAACACCCTGACCTCTGACCTCTAGAACAGTCTTACCAGGGGTATGTATGCGAACACCCTGACCTCTAGAACACCCTGACCTCTAGAACACCCTGACCTCTAGAACACCCTGACCTCTAGAACAGTCTTCCTCCACCTCAGGACTCATCCTGTCAGGCGCCTGGCGTTACAGTGAGAGATGAAAGCAGGAAGGGATGAAAGCAGTCAAGCATCATCCCTCGTCTCCTTCCCGTCAAAATGGCCAGCTTGTTGTTTTGGAAATGGGTCACAATTAAAGCATCAGAGTGCTGCTGTTGGCGTTTCAACAGCAGCACGGACAGGCCAGTCTGTTCCTCCTGTGAGGATTAGGTTTAAAGCCAAATACAATTACAAAAACATCCCCTAAAACTGCTTCTGGAAACATCCACGTGCTTCGCTGACTGCGTTCGGTGTTCGCTAGCTGGAGTAGCCTCTTCACGATACCACATGACGTATTCCTCCGACACGCCACACAGCAGGGTGATGCCTGTGACTCACCCAAACTCCCCAATCACACACAACTCCCCAACTGCCTCTCACAACCAGCAATTGCTGCTCTGGAACACTTGAGTTGGTCGGAACATTCCGCCAACCCTCCTTCTGTTTTGGTTTATCGTCCAGATTAGAGGAGTTTTACGACCGCCTCGTCGTCGGTTGAACTCATAAATGGATCCTGCGAAATGATCTCAGAAAGCACACAGGGATTTGGAGGATTCTCTGTCTTAATCGTCTGCATTTCAGACACGAGCCAAGTGGACTAGGATGAAAGAAGGCTTGTGTTTCATATTGGTGTGTGTGTGTGCATGGTTGTGTGTGTGTGTTTTCAGATGCTGGGGACTCTGAAGCAGCTGGCTTACCTTGACGTGTCCAAGAACAACCTGGAGATGGTGGACGAGCAGATCTCTGGCTGTGAGAACCTGCAAGACCTGCTGCTGTCCAACAACGCTCTCACACAGCTGCCTGGCTCCATAGGTACACACACACACACACTCACACACACAGAGCTACCTTGCTCCACAGGTACACACACACACACACACACAGAGCTACCTTGCTCCATAGGTACACACACACACACAGAGCTGCCTGGCTCCATAGGTACACACACACACACAGAGCTGCCTGGCTTCATAGGTACACACACACACACACACACAGAGCTGCCTGGCTCCATAGGTACACACACACAGAGCTGCCTGGCTTCATAGGTACACACACACTCACACACACATAGCTACCTTGCTCCATAGGTACACACACACACACACAGAGCTGCCTTGCTCCATAGGTACACACACACACACACAGAGCTGCCTGGCTTCATAGGTACACACACACTCACACACACATAGCTGCCTGGCTTCATAGGTACACACACACTCACACACACAGAGCTGCCTGGCTTCATAGGTACACACACAGAGCTACCTTGCTCCATAGGTACACACACACACACACAGAGCTGCCTGGCTCCATAGGTACACACACACACAGCTGCCTGGCATCATAGGTGAGCATCGCATCTTCCAACACACACACACAGAGCTACCTGGCTCCATAGGCACACACACACACACACACAACTACCGGGCTCCATAGGCACACACACACACACACACACACAGAGCTGTCTGGCTCTATAGGTGAGCACCCCTCGTTGCAGCATACTGAACACACACAGCTGCTTTGTGTACCTAGTTACTGGTCATATGTGTCTAATGAATAGGTTGGATGCTCTCTGGAAGAGAAAGGAACATGGGCTGGAATAGAATAGAATCTCATTATGGCGCAAATGACTCATCTAGTCTGTGGTTAATGAGAGAGGAAAGGGTTCCAGACACTAGCCAGAATAAATGACGGGTATAGTATTTTATCTCTTTATTTATTGTGTTCATGTCGATGTGGTGAAGTGAGTCACTGGGAATTGCTAAAGAGTTGTTTTGTGAATATTTTCATCTGATCTATTGGATCCTTTCAGTTTCAGTGATATAACATGTTTTGTTTGCAAGTTGCTTGCAGAGGCAAGATGGCCTTGCCAAATCCAGCCTGCTATTATTTGAGCACCCATCAATAGCCGTGATCCAATTAGGCTACCGTATTAATAGCGGTATTATTCTTGTGCATTACTGAAATGGATATGCCTCTCTTTGTAGTCCTTTGCGTAAAACAATCAATACTTATTCTGGGTTGTGCTCTAATATCTTCTCTCTGTCTCTCTTACTCCTTCTGTCTCTCTCTATCGCTCTCTCTCTATCTATCTCTCGCTCTCTCTATCTATCGCTCTCTCAGGCTCCCTGAAGAAGCTAACTGCTTTGAAGGTGGATGAGAACCAGCTTATATACCTCCCAGACTCCATTGGCGGGTGAGTGTTTGAAACCGTCTCACCTCTCACAGCGACTACAGACACGGAAACGCCGCTAGGCAAGGACTCCGTATCCACTAAAAGCTGGACCAATGGGATTCCGGTCTCACCTGTGCCTGTTCGAAGCGATGTCTTAGATTGACAGTTGATGAGGCTCCCTCCTCTTTCAAACCAGCGTTCTACACCATGTTGATGTTGATGTTGATCACGTTTGCCAATTATTCCTTATGCTAGGATGTGTTTCCTAGTCTGGGATTATGACTGGTTACTGGGCCGGATTATGAGTATGTGATTTGCGGGTAGTATGGTTTAATCCCTGTCAAAGGTTGATGCTAAAGCATACTGATTAAAATGTATATAATCCTTTTATTTCACTATTTTGGCTCCCAAACCCTTCTTCTGAGGTTGTCCAGAGGTCGACTTGTAAGCCGAGTTCAGATCTCCCAACTGTGACTACGCAGAAACGATTCTTTTTAGGGAATCCACTTTAATGTGCTTCTCACAATCCCCAGTGCGGGGTTTCATCTTCATTCAGCGGAAAGCTTCCTCTCGCTATTTATTTGTTTCCACAGCCTGAAGTCAGTCCCATAAAAGCTTTTAGGAGCCTTCAGCGCTCATCGCCACCGAATGTTATACTGCCACTCGTTAAGACATCGCAACGTCACATCTCGGCTTGGAAAAAAAAAAAAACGACTCTGGACTTTTATCGGTCCAGAGTAGTTTTCTTTTATTGCGAGGGTTATTCAGGACAGCAAAGCCCCTCTTATTGAAATTTGTTCCAATATTTTCGTTTGGGTCTCGTAGCTGTCTCTCAATAAAGGGCATCTCTGTCCAGACTGTTTCGTTTTGACCAGCTCCCCGTCCCCAAACACTTGATGTTATTGAATTCCAGAAAGGTGAGTGTCTGTCTGGCCTCCAGCCACGGAGCATGGCCCGTGCTCAGACACACACCTCCACGGAGCATGGCCCGTGCTCAGACACACACCTCCACGGAGCAGGCCCGTGCTCACACACACACCTCCACGGAGCATGGCCCGTGCTCAGACACACACCTCCACGGAGCAGGGCCGTGCTCAGACACACACCTCCACGGAGCACGGCCCGTGCTCAGACACACACCTCCACGGAGCATGGCCCGTGCTCAGACACACACCTCCACGGAGCAGGGCCGTGTTCAGACACACACCTCCACGGAGCACGGCCCGTGCTCAGACACACACCTCCACGGAGCAGGGCCCGTGCTCAGACACACACCTCCACGGAGCAGGGCCCGTGCTCAGACACACACCTCCACGGAGCAGGGCCCGTGCTCACACACACCTTCATCATTTAGAAGGCCTTTTTAGTTCTTTTTTCTCCGTTGGAGATTAATGTTTGAATAACACCGCCAGATATATTTATAGTATGCTAGCTTGCATATTTGTGCGCCCGACTTGGAAGCAACGTAACTAGAAACAGATTTTGGTTGTCGTGGATTTGGAAAGGTGCGTTCCTGTAACGTAGACTCACCCTTCCATAGAAAGGTCTGTACTCGGGTGCAAAGTCTGTAGTGACTGAGTTTCTTTTTTTTCGCTTTTGAATAGCTAGTTGTCCTCTGACAACTTCCTGTTCATCCACTCATCAGAAAAGCAATTTTTCAGACACCTTGCTTCGAGTATATAAAACGAGTCTTTTATTCGTACTCATAAAACGCTTGTTTGAAACAGTCCAAGGTTAAGGTTCATTTGCTGCTTATAATGACAGTGCCCCCCCTCGCGTCTCCTCCCTTCTCCCCTACCCTCTCCCCTCCCCTTCTCCCCTCCCTCCTCTCCCCTACCCTCCCTTCTCCTCCCTCCCTTCTCCCTTCTCCCCTACCCTCCTCCCTGCTCCCTCCTCTCTCCTCCCCCCTCCCTCCCTTCTCCCCTACCCTCCCTCCTCTCTCCTCCCCCCCTCCCTCCCTTCTCCCCTACCCTCCTCCCCTGCTCCCTCCTCTCTCCTCCCTTCTCCCCTACCCTCCTCTCCCCTCCCCTTCTCCTCTCCCCTCCCTCCTCCCCCAGGCTGGCAGCGCTGGACGAGTTGGACTGCAGCTTCAACGAGATCGAGGCTCTGCCCCCCCTCCATCGGGCAGTGTGGCAGCCTGCGCACCTTCGCCGCCGACCACAACTTCCTGGCTCAGCTGCCGTCCGAGGTGCGAGCAAGCGAGCGTCCGTCTGTCTGTCAGCACTGCATGTGGACATGTTTCTACATGCACCCGTGATGACATGCCATTGTTGTGGGTGTGGAGGGGTGGGTGGGTTGTGTGACGTGTGTGTGAGCCCTCCTCCTACTGTCCTGACCCCCCTGCCCTTGGTCTCTCCCCCACACAGATGGGCAACTGGAAACACGCCACCGTGCTGTTCCTCCACTCCAACAAGCTGGAGTCCCTGCCGGAGGAGATGGGCGACATGCAGAAGCTCAAGGTTATCAACCTCAGCGACAACAAGTGAGTCCCTCCTCCCCCTCTCCTCCCTGCCTCCTCCCCCTCTCCTCCCCCGTCTCTCAGCCAGCCCTCAGACCCACAGTCTGCCTCTCCCCCAGTCTGCCTCTCCCCCAGACTGCCTCTCCCCCAGTCTGCCTCTCCCCCAGACTGCCTCTCCCCCAGACTGCCTCTCCCACAGACTGCCTCTCCCACAGACTGCCTCTCCCCCAGACTGCCTCTCCCACAGTCTGCCTCTCCCACAGCAACCCCTCCCCTGCAACTTGAACTCAGCCCTCCATGTGAAACTCGAATCTGGGAGATAACCTGACCTCAATCTAAGGAAGTGGATGACCCCCGCGTGGTAGATGAGGAACACGGCAGCAGCACGCCAACAAGGAAGTCGGGTTTCAAATCCTCACGGCTCGTTAACTACTCGTTTCTGTCGGGCCTCCGTGAACTGGGGGCCTGTTTTTACACCCGGTTAGAAAATGGCGGCAGGCTTGTGTCTTGTCGAGGCCGTGCTAATTTTACCACACGGCACCCCTGCGAAACATGCTCATCCAGCTTATTGAAAGTGGCAACAGAAATGTAGCTCCTCGGCTAAAGTGGATTATACAAGTCTGTGGGGGGGGGGGGGAAAGCAAACCCTGTCAACAATGGTTGAAAGAATGTTTAGTGCGTTCCCCACCTTGCACACACACAGACATGAGCATTGGCAGTCTGAAACCGACAGAGTGAAGGCCTGGAAAAACCCTGTTATAAGCTCCCATTTCAGTGGGCAGACCTAAGAGGGCCTAGTTTTCTTTTAGTCTTTGTATTTGTATTTATATATATATATGTTTTTTTGGGGGGGTTGGCTTTTTGGAGACAGTTTGTAAGCCAGTTCAGCAGCTCAGCACCTCACAGTGAAGGAGAGAGAGGTGTTTATTACCTTTATCAAAACACACTCCTTCCCCGCTCTCCCTTGGCGAACCTGTTGACGCGATGGGATTTGGGGTGTTTCTCCTCTGTGTAGCCGGATCTCTCTCTCTCTCTCTGTGTCTCTCTCTCTGTGTCTCTCTCTCTGTCTGTCTCTCTGTCTCTCTCTCTCTCTGTCTGTCTCTCTGTCTCTGTCTCTCTCTCCTCCCTCCCCCCCAGGTGACCCTCCACAGCGGCGGTGTCTCCCCCATCCCACTGACCCATGTCCTCCTTCCCTCCCCTCTTCAGGCTGAGAAACCTGCCCTACAGTTTCACCAAGCTGAGCCAGATGACCGCTATGTGGCTGTCGGAGAACCAGGTGAGCCCCTCTCTCTCTCTCGCCGGACGCCGTGTCCCCCAGACGCCCTCTCCCTCCTGGGGGCCGCCAGGTCACGTTGGTGGGGGCCGGGGGCCTGGAGGAGGTGTATGAGCCTGACGAGTCCTGTCGTGCTTGTCTCCCAGCTGGGACAGAGGGAGGTGTGATCGAGTGTGTGTGTGTGTGTGTGTGTCTAAGAGGTGCGGCTGGGTCACTGTTGACTGCACCCGTGGGGGAGATAGATAGATAGATAGATGATAGGACAGCGCAATATCACTCCATCAGAGTGGCAATATTTATCCCCTCCCTTTCAATTTAATTTAGTTTATATATTTTTTTTACTTGAAGATCACAAGCGCCATGACAAAACCCCCTTGATTGCTTCACCCACTGTTATCCTTACTGACCCCACACACAATAGCTGTCATTGTGCAGATACTGAATGGTGGTTCTTTTCTCCCATTTTCCTTTTTTTTTCTTTTCTTTTCTCCTCCACTTTCTTTTTTTGGGGTGAGGACCGTCTGGTCAATGTTCTTTCTTGTACTACACAGCCGAGCGTACACTAATCTCATCGGGAGAGGACACAGCCCAGGCAAACACCGCTTAAACGCAATCAAATGCCTTCATGTTGTTTGGATAAACACCATATGGCCCTGCAGGCCTGTTTTGCCACACAACTGCACAGTAGACTTATAGGTTACCTGACAACCGATGAGTCTCAGCTTGAGACAACTTGGTATTCGTTGAGAGAGGAGAAGGATTTTTACTGAATACGGGCTGCTGTCCTCGTTTGACTTCCTGGCAGAAGCTTCCGGAAACGAGCTGTGAGAGACGCTCTCCTTATAGTCACATCGGGTCACTTTTTTTATTTATTTAGTTAATTTCGTTCTACTCGAGCGTCTTGAGAACGCCTCCAAGCCTCTGTGTGCCAACACTCTTGTTCTCCACCTGTGAGGAGTGATTAGGAGTGGGTGGAGAGGGGAACAGAGGCAGGCTTCTTATGAATTGTTATCTTTGTTCCGGGAACACAGACAGACACACACACACACACAGACAGACACACACACACACAGACAGACACACACACACACAGACACACACACACACACACAGACACACGCACACACACACACAGTACACACACAGACACACACACAGACACACAGACAGACACACACACACACACACAGACAGACACACACACACAGTACACACACACACACAGTACACACACAGTACACAGTGTGTAGGGCTCGACTGAAACGGAATACACTGGAGAAGGCCAGGTCGAAAACAGGCTGAATTAAATGTATATATGTAACAGCTTCAGGCTTTACCCTGATGACTGATACACGATACTCTCATCAGGAGTGAAGCCCGCCAACTGTCTTCATCCAGAGATGTACCGTGTTTATTTCGAGATTAAATAAAGATATATGTGTTACACAGGTTGAGCATATTGTCAACGATCAACGTTTACGATGGTATTAGTTGTGAGCATGAGCACGAGTGTCGTGTCTCACCGTGGTCTCTCTCCGTCCCAGTCCAAGCCCCTCATCCCCCTGCAGAAGGACGAGGACCCGGAGACCCACAAGACGGTCCTCACCAACTACATGTTCCCGCAGCAGACCCGCACAGAGGAGTGTGAGTACAAACGCTTCGGTTCGCCAAGCGACGTCAAACCCCCGCCCCAAATCGGGCGTCTTTGCCCTGTCGGTTTCGTCCGAGCGCTTTTTTTCCGCTTGTGTAATCAAATTACACAAGCGGGGAAAAAAAAGTGTGTGCTGGAACTTCATAGGCTTCATAGGAAATTCGTAGGAACTCTCCAGGCTTGGCATCGAGAGGGCACGATGCCAGGAGAGAAACATATCAACGAGCACGTTCCAGCTGTCTGGGCGGCCATGTTTGTTTTTCATCTCGACTCCGTGTCCCTATTCCCCAGACTCTCCCATAAAGTCATCTCTAAAACGGCCGCTCTTTAACAGCCCTCCTTTTATCTTGTTTCGCAGTAAATGCTTTCTTTTTTTTTTTCGTAGCCAGACCGGATGGCTTCCTTGGAAGAATACTGTGTCCCGGAACCTTATCTTAGGAGTAGGGGGGAGTCGAAACAGTAGCCTTTGTCTCTCTGCGGAGCACCTGTCAGGCCGCCCAGGTGTAGTGTTACACCCCCTCTGCTAGCTCGCCCCAGCTCTGCGTCCCACACTGGGGGAGAACGGAGGGGTTCCCTCAGCTGTGGGGGGGGAGAGCCCAAGCATTTCCGCTCGACTTGTGTGAAACTGTTTTCGTAGGCCCGAGACATCTCCACGGTGCCGTGCTTGTAGTCACGCTGTAGGTGGTTACCGTGTGTGTGTGTGTGTGTGACGCTGGGTGAGAACGTGTCGCTGCTCCCTCCGTCCTCAGACATCCCCAACTCGGACAGCGAGAGCTTCAACCCCTCTCTCTGGGAGGAGCAGCGCAAGCAGCGGGCGCAGGTGGCCTTCGAGTGTGACGAGGACAAGGACGAGAGGGAGACGCCTCCGAGGGTCAGTACTGGGCTGCACACACACACACACACACACACACACATATATATACAGTACATGAATACACTCACACCTATACAGTATGTGAATACACTCATACATGTGTACATACACACACCCATCCAGAATGCGTGACCTCAGTTGTCCATGTTATTGATTATAGCGTGGACGGCCCGATGTAAATGAGGGCAAATTTAATCAAGAGGATGTGTTCTTCCAGAGGGAAGGTCTAATGATGAGGGGTTGTCTTCTATTACACACGCCCTCCCTTCTCCCACAAGTCTTCGTTAGCGGTATAAAACACTGCCGTTTGGTTCCGGCACATTCTCAAGGTTCACGCAAGTACGGAACAGAAGTGAGCACTTCTTAGGGTTGTGCGACACTAATCTCCCTTGATTTTCATGAAAGCATCGGTGTCTAGTTCTCACCAAGTGTATCGCAAAGCCCCAGAGGCATAGCCCCCCCCCCGTTACATTTCCTGAAGAAGATCTGCTCTCCTATTGACGTAGTGAGAGTAGATCCGTCTGCATGTTACATCCTGCACCGAATGGCCATTAACTCCGGTGTGGCGTCTGGTTCAGGACCAGACACTGCCTGGAGCCCCGCTCTCTAAATCATTTTTTTCCACCCGCCGTGGCGTCTCTTGTGTCCCACCGGCACAATATGGCCGTCTGGCACGGAGGAGCAGGGAGGGGGGGGCGGGGTGGGGGGGGGGGGTAGGAGTCTGCCAGGAGAGACATGCCGTCTGACTGACTGTCTGTGTGCCATTTCCTCTGCCAGGCCGTCCTAACACCACCCCACCCCACACACACACTCACACACCCTCCTCCCCTTCCTGTCTACCTTGAGCCAAGGAACCCGTGTGGCATCGCTGATTTTTAGTTGGTTGTGTGTGTGTGTTCCAGGAGGGCAACCTGAAGCGCTACCCCACGCCGTACCCCGACGAGCTGAAGAGCATGGTGAAGACGGCCCAGTCTGTGGCCCACCGCCTCAAGGAGGACGAGTCGAGCGACGAGTCGGGGAGAGACGCCAGGCCCAGCGAGCGGAAGCACGTGGGCGTGCAGGACGTGGGCGTCAAGGTTACCACCCCCCCCCCCTCCCACATCCTAGTTCACACACACACACACACACAGAGGGATACACCCCCGCTGTCTACGTCAACCTTGTTCTGCTCAGTTGATACACAGAAGCACTACTGTGTTGACTGTAACGATGACGTTGCACGATCGGTAAACCGCTCATCCGTTATCGTTTATTCTTTTATTATGCATCTCATAACTTGCTCCGGAGGGACAGGGATATATAGCTTGATAAAATGGTAGTGTTGCCTTCCCTGATAGCTGTCATTTGGAACGAAAGCAAACTCAGCTTGACGATGTCTCTTCCTGTGTGTGTGTGTGTCAGGTGATCGAGGGTCCCTGTGCCAACGGCAAACCGGTCGAGATGGAGCCCAAGGCGCCCATCTACGTAGAGGACTCCACGGCGCCGCTCTCCAGAGACACCTCGGAGTCCTTCAACTCCCAGAAGACCTCGCTGCAGAGCTCGGACAACACCAGGACCATGATGAACCACGAGGACACCCTCGAGGTACCTCGCATCTAGGGGACGTTCTGGAATCATCTGGGGGGGGGGGGGAACCCACGTGCGAGCGGGCGTGGACTGTCACTCGTTCACATGAATCAAATTGATTTGTGTAGCCCTTTTTTTTTAATTTAATTACAAGCAATGTCACAGAGGGCTTTGCATACGCCCCCACAGAACCACACCTAGACCAACCTCAACCCTCGTTCAATCACTCGACGCTCGTCTGACTCTCTCTCTCTCTCTCGTCTCCAACGCCGCAGGACTCGGACGAGCTGTCGTCGGAGGAGGACGAGATGAAGGTGGCGGAGATGAGGCCCCCGCTGATCGAGATCTCCATCAACCAGCCCAAAGTGGTGGCCCTAAGTAAGGACAAAAAAGGTACCCCTCAATCAGCCCCCCCCCCACACACACACACACGCTCTGGGAACAGGCTGGTCACGCACGGCGGGGGGGGGGGGGGGGGGCGGTGGCAGTAACGCGCCGTGATCAGCAGGGAGGGATAGACGAGACCTGTTCCAAAGGCCCGGGTCAAAAGGGGGGATTAGCGTCCCGGTTCGACGCCGGCGTTCGGGGGCTCTCTCTGACGGACGTTTTTCCCTCCCCTCTCGGCAGACGACGGGAAAGACGCCGACTCGTTGCTGGACGACACGGTCGCCAACAGCAACCAGAACAACAGCAACTGCTCGTCGCCGTCGCGCATGTCCGACTCGGTGTCCCTGACAACGGACAGCAGCCAGGACAACTCCCTCTGCACCCCGGAGAGAGAGAGCAAGATGCCCTTCATCCCCAAGACCAGGTAGTGCTACTGCAACACTCCCCTCTCTTCCTCCGCCCCTCCTTTTCCCTCCACTCTTCTCCCTTCCCCTCTCTTTCCCCCTCCCCTCGTCCTTTCCGCCCCTCCCCGCCCTTCCTCCTCCCCTCCCCTCGTCCTTTTCCCGCACCTCCCTTCATCCTTCCCGCCCTTCCCCTCCTCTTTCCAGCCTCTCGCCTCCGCCTTCCCTCCTCCCTCCACTCCCCTCTCCTCCCCTCCTCCTTCCCTACCCTGCTGTTGGGCTCTTTGTCAACACCTTGGGGAAGGATTCAGGTATCCGTGAATAACGCTAAATAAAACATGAAACCCCAGAGAAGTCAAAGGGATATGTTTGTTTGGCTGTGACTTTGCACACTTGACTCTCTAACCCTCTCCCTTGTACCCCGACCGTGTCCCCGCTCTAACCCTCTCCTCCTCCTCCTCTTCCCCTCTCAAGACAGGAGGACGAGAACATGAACCAGAGGAGGGAGACGGTCCCCCTGCTCCAGAACGGCAACGGCTCCGACACGTCCCTGCAGGCCCTGCTCAAGAGCCAGCAGCAGGGCTACGACAAGCCCGAGCAGCCCGGGGACTTCCAGCTGTCCATGGAGGAGCGCCTGGCCCTCATCCAGAAGGACCTGAACAACGGCGACGCCTACACCAAGTGGGACCAGATCAACATGAACGTGGCCGAGCCCGCCCCGCCGCCGCCGGACAACATGGTGCGGCCGGGCGGCCCGGACACGCCCGAGAACGGGCCCGCCCCCGTGGACAACGTGGGCCGCCTGGAGAACGGCAACCGGCCGGGCGAGCGCCTGAACGGGCGGGGGGGCGCGGCCGAGCCGGGCGGCGTGCGGGCGACGGCGTCGGCGGGGGTGACGGCGACCAGCGACATGTCGCTGTCCCGCAGCACTGAGGAGCTGTCCCCGGAGAAGAGGTGCCCCCCTCCCCCGGCGGTGGTGGCCAAGTCCCAGAGCATCGCCAACATGGAGGGGGGCGGCGGGATGAAGCTGTACGGCGTGGAGGCCGACGGCGGCTGCTACGAGCCGGGCGCCACGGCCAGGATGGCGGGCGCCGGCCCTGTGCCCCAGGGCCAGAGCATCGTCCGGAGCAAGTCGGCCTCGCTGCTCAACGACCAGACCCTCCAGGTGTACCCCGGCTCCTCTGCCTCGTCCTCCGACCTGCTGTCCGGCTCCTCCAAGCCCCCCGCCAGCACCAACAGGTACCCCGTCCCCTCCAGCATGGCCATGGGCCTCCCCCCTCCCCAGTACAACGTCCAGTACACCAGTAGCGCCATGCCCAAAGACGCTCTCTGGAACCAGAGGACCTCCGTCCCTCCCCCAGACCACCAGGCCTACCTCCCTCCTCCCCAGCACTCCCTCGCCAACACCAACTACTCCAACCGCAACCAGGCGCCCCCGTACCCCCACCCTCCTCCGCCCCAGCAGAGGGGCCCCGCGGGGGGAGCCAAGCTGCCCGGGGAGATGTGGGCCAAGGAGCGCCTGCTGCCCTCCGGTGGGCAGGTGCGGAGCAGCACCCTGCAGAGGCAGAGCAGCAACTCGTCCACCGTCTCTATGGGCGACCCGAGGCGCGTGCAGGTGGGCGAGGGCGAGTACATGACCTACAGGGACATCCACACCCTGGGCAGGGGGCCCCTGGCCATGGCCCAGGCCATGCAGAGGCCCCTGTCGGCGCGCACGTACAGCATCGACGGCCCCACGTGCGCCCGGGCCCCACGCCCTCGCCAGGCCTCCGCCCCACGAGCTGCCCGAGAGGACCATGTCGGTCAGCGACTTCAACTACCAGCACGTCAGCCCCAGCAAGAGGCCCCACGCCCGGGTCAAGTCTGAGCACTGTCTGCTGGACGGGCCCGGGGGGCCCGGGGGCAGGGTGCCCACTGATTGGAGGGACCAGGTGATGCGACACATCGAGGCCAAGAAGATGGAGAAGGTAAGCGTGTTCACGCGGGCGTTTGGGGTTAACGGCGTCTAGATGCCGTAGTCATAGTGGATGGGAGGTCCTCTCAAGCATCGTTTGAAGGTCACGAGAAGATGGCAGTTGCTAAGCGCAGTAATCCAGCCTGTTAGTCCGTACGGTCTATGTTGTTTTCTTATGTGTGTGCTGTCTTTTTTTTATATACACTGTCTAATATAAAACAACATCTAATAATGTCACCGAGGGGGACCTTGCAGTAAC
Source organism: Thaleichthys pacificus (assembly GCA_023658055.1). Taxonomy (NCBI): domain Eukaryota; kingdom Metazoa; phylum Chordata; class Actinopteri; order Osmeriformes; family Osmeridae; genus Thaleichthys; species Thaleichthys pacificus. The sequence goes on from CM042865.1 coordinate 10,252,059, forward strand.
CACCTGACCTCATCATCACGACATCCTCTCCCATTCATAAGCTGCAGTTACATGTGTGTGAGGGGAGGGGGAAGGGTTAGAGTTGGGTGGGAGAGGAGGCCAGTGTGGGGTACTGAGCCTGGGTGAGTCATGGCTGGCTCTGGGCTGGTCTGGCTGGGCTGGAGTCTGGCTGGTCTGGAGTCTGGCTGGTCTGGAGTCTGGCTGGTCTGGAGTCTGGCTGGAGTCTGGCTGGGAGACTGGCTGGTCTGGAGTCTGGCTGGAGTCTGGCTGGAGTCTGGCTGGAGTCTGGCTGGGAGACTGGCTGGTCTGGAGTCTGGCTGGAGTCTGGCTGGAGTCTGGCTGGAGTCTGGCTGGAGTCTGGCTGGAGTCTGGCTGGTCTGTGTGGGAGACTGCCTGGTCTGGAGTCTGGCTGTGTGGAGTCTGTGTGGGAAGTCGCATCCAGGCTGCCAGAGCACGTCTACCTCCAAGTGCTCGAGAAGAGCCGGCCACAAAGATAGCTTTGAAATCATCTGAAGAATCGCATTACACTATCGTGGGACTCAAGCCCCTCCCCCCCCCCCCCCTCCCTCTCTTCCCTCCCTCCTGAATAGAATAATAAAGCTTGATGTCGAAATGTTCAGTCCACTAATACAGTAACAACAAACTGCATGTCTTACTTGACTGTTTTCCCCCCGCCAAGTGCACAGCTACGTGCCACGCAAGCAAGCCGGATAGACTCCTTCCTATCACCTTCAGCATGTTTATGTTTTTATGTCTGCCATGCAAAACCGGCTGCTACTAATTCAACCTCCACGAGGCCGTCGTCCATTCGTTCACTGCATGTTGGTGTATTTCTCATGCTCCTAACATTATTGTTTTCGTTTATTTTTTGTTTTTGTTGAATTCACCCGCTCACTGAGACGCGAGGTGAGCTGCATGGTCGCTAAAGTGTCCGGTCTGGTGTGTCTGGCCCGGCCCCTTCTCCCCTCCCCTGTGTTCAGAACGCGCTGTCACGGTCCTATAACTCCCATTTGGCCCCGCTGAGCTGCTCTCCTCCCTACGCCAGCTCTAGAGAGGGCCTGCATGCCAGCCAAGGCTCTCTGCTCTTTAGCTCTGGAGACGCCAGGCCCTACGGAGCCAGGGGCTTCTGTGTGAGTACCTCCACCCAACAAACCCCCCCCTCCCCTTCCCCTTCCACTGTAGCTAGCTGCTACAAGCAAAACCCCCCAGCTCCCTGCTCTGCCCTGCCCAGACAGGCTCTCTCCTGTGCCTGTCTGCCCTGCTAACCTACCTGCCTGCTTCCCTACCTAACCCTGCCCTGCTTGTGTCCGTGTGGTGGTGGGTGGGGGGTTTTGATTGCTTGTCTGGACCCAGTAGGAGGAGATCTAGTGGGTGATTGGACCCCGAGTGCATGCTGTGTAGGACGGGGTGATTACTACACAGAGGGGCGGAGAGGAGGATGTGATTCCAACAGGGCCGTTTGTGCGTGACGCATTCGGGCTTGTTTATGAAAGAGGAGGCCGTCTTTTGTCTTTGCGCCCATAAAGAAGACAGGCTTAGCATAACTCGTATCCCTGGCTGGGGAGCGGGGACGGAGCCTGAAGGAGAGCCAGCTCGTTAGCTGACTACTGAAGCTTCCTAGGAAGAGCTTTATTCATGTGTCGGCGCCGTGGCTCGAAATCATCGTTAGCCCAAGTGCAAAGCAGATCAAACGTTCGTTTATGGTTTTGGAACCTTTTTTTCTTTTTCGTTTTTTTTGTTTTCTTTCACGTAGAATTCCGTTTTAGTACAGTTTTTCTTTCTACATTGTCAACAGGCTACGAACAGACACTTGCGCTAATAAAAGGCTGAGCCGACTCGAGTGCTAACCGGTATGTCACCTTATGTAGTGGGATTGATTGATGTAGGCCACAGCACCTCTCAGCCTCTAGATACCATACCAGTCCCTCCAGTGTGTCGTAAGGATAGCAACAGCACGTCGAACAGTACAAAACACTCCCCGGAGACCACTTGGCTATCTGACTCATCCACCCCTCCACCCCCCCCCCCCCCCCGCCGCCTCCACTCCAATCAGAACGCAGTGTGTGCAGCTGTGCGATTCTAGCCTCGACTCCGGTGATTAGCGTGTGCTTTGGCGCTCTTAAACCGCGCCGATTCTCTCCCCTCTTAACGGCCCGCCTCGAGTCATCCGTTGGCCTCTTCCCTGCTCCTCGATTCGTGCATCTCGTCACTTCAGAATCCACTTCGTAACCTCTCGCTCTGTGCGCGGAGATGAAAGCTGTGCTGTCCAAGGTAAGCGTCAGGGTGGCTTGGGAGGTACAGTAGCGTTGTGTTGATTGGGTGGTAGGAACAGTGCAGGTGGTGTTTGTGTGATTGCCGCCACGAACGTGGTTGAACAAATCTCATTTCCTGTGTGAGCTTGGGTGGGGGGAAGAGTGTTGTTTTGACACCTCATAATCCAGTGTGCTCCGGCCCAAACCGGCCTTCGCCCCGACGGATTCTCTAACGATCCTCGAGGAATCATCCCGTCGGTCTTAATGACCTAATTGTCTGAGGCGCTAATGATTCTCCCCGGGACGAGCAGCGAAGGCTGAGTCTCACGGATGAGGACAAGGTGTTAACGATGCTCTCTCTCCCCCCCCCCACTCCCACCCCCACCCCAGGATGACGGTTTCCCTCCCCAAGGCCAGCAGAGCTACACCATGGACCGAAAAGTAAGTAGTAGTGTTTACATCGACGCCATCAATCTAGATCTGGGATGCATCTCGAGTCACTGCTGCTGGGTAGGGTTTCATGGCGGGGGCGCAATTCCACGTGTGACATCAATGACGCCGGTATTCGCTATACCTGCTTTATAAAGTGGTCCACCGAGGACACTTTAGTTAGTTGTAAGAGAAAACAAACATTGCCGGCCAAATCGAGCCATGAGAAGATTTAATTCCAGCAGAGCGTTTCATAAAGAATGTCCCCGAGATCTCTCAGCTCGATTGCTCTGGTCTAACTCGAGTTTCCCGCCGTCGCCCTCAGTCCCCCATAAAGGCAAGACGAGAGCAGATATGAGCTGTAAGTAGAGCATGCCCTGCCAGGGCCTGGATTGAGATATTGACCCAGTACATCACATGCTCTCCAGCAGTGATTAATTAGTTCTAATTAATGAGAAACTGCCTTGAAAGAGATTACTGTTAAGGGCCCATTCCCATGGGCCCTCCACCTCCTGCATGCCCCGAGTGCTCCGGCTGGGAATCCACACGGACTCCTCTGCCGGTATAAATAGCTTGGCTTTTTGGCTATCTGAAGGCTGAGTGGTACAGTCAAAGGCTTCATCTCTACTGTACACCCTGCAGTGCAAACCCCCGACATACCTCCGGTGAAATGCCGCACACACTGCAAATGACACTTCCAGGGGAAACAATCGCCCCCCCCCCCAAAGATATTTTTACGTACTGAGAAGGATTCAGAATGAGGAAGAACTGCAAGGTGTGGAGATGTGGGCACTCGTCGACGTTGGCGAGGGGGGGGGGGGGTTATCAACGCCGCCACGACGGTTGAATGGTTTTGTTTGGGAGTTTTTATCTCCTGGCCTCCTGCAGTCGTGTAGGAGGTGTCCAAGGCCCTTCTCCCTGAGCAGGTCGTCAGCTGGGGTGGGAGAAAATGCAGCGAGACAGGCGTAAAGGGAAGAAAGGGGGAGCTGCAACCAGTGAAACCGAACACTGAGCAATGCATAGGGTTGGAATGAGGGTCTGGCTCTATGCTGACCCCTGCAGGATGGCTCTGGTACTGAACCTCACTGCTGCACTACGAGGAAGCCTGAGGAAATTGAAGGAATTTAGGTCAATCAGCTCTTACTAGAATTCCTTCAAAGGATTCTTTCGTCTGCAAAGATAGTCTCCTGGCCTGTGTTATGGTTGGTGACTACACCACCATACATCTGCGTTTATCTCCAATAACCTCGTATTAACCGTTAATAAAACGTAAATGCATCTTCCTGTAGATTCCAGCTGTAGTGCCCGCTCTTTGCTGAAGTCATGCTGAACCAGAACGGGCCGGTTGGGGCCTGTTGTGCTTGAATGAGTCAGGTTGCCGTTGGGAGAGAATGAAGGCCTCCGTCTGTCCCTCATAAAGCCGGTCTGTGTACCCAGCAGTCTTCCCCCCCCTCCTTAACGGGACCTGCCAATAACCTTGAGATGTAATAAACATCATCGAATTACCTGCGAACTTCATCCCGGCTTCTACTGAGCCAAATGATTTGCGTGACTTTGCGGCTGCCGGGCGTTGAGTCAGTCGACCGGATTGGTCCGCTCCCGTCGTTTTAAAAAACAAACAGATTACCTCATTGGTGATGAATGCGCTGCCTGTGCTGAAATGAGACTACATTAGTTCCATCTTAAAACGAGGAATACGACGGCTCGATTTCCCAAACCGGGGAATCCATTCCGCGGGTTGTTTTGGTTTGTAATTGCGTTATTGATCTTCATTATGATTTGGGTGGTGGGGGCGTGGGGGGGGGGGGGGGGGGGGGGATGATATCATTAGGAAAGATTACCATGGCCTCCTGATGAAGGAATCCATTTGTGTCGATCAGGAGGTTGGGATCCACTAGGTCTGCCCCGCTGTGACAGACATGCTCTCTGTGTGTGTGTGTGCTTCAGGTGCCTTTGATGAACGGTCAGGTGCGAGCCCCGATGTCGTCGTCTCAGGCCCCCATGGCGCGTCACCCCTCCAGGGAGCAGCTCATCGACTACCTGATGCTCAAGGTCTCCCAGCAGCCCGGAGGACCCCCGCGTCTCCCCCACGACATCCTGCAGCAGGAGGTACGGATGCTTCGCATCCCATCAGCCTGCACTTTAGTAGACCCCCAGCCAGCCCCGTCAACGCCTCCTCCCTCCATCTGACTACACTTGACCCTTGTGCTGCCTACGGGTCACAATGACCCATCGTTGTGCTGCGACAACTTTACCCAATACAAGAACAAATAAAAAGCATTTTCTTTTAACCTTTGCGCTGTGGGGGGGAGTTGGTGAGACAGCCCGACGGTTAAAAGAAAGTACTTAACTTTATTTTTGTATGAGGTAAAGTTGTCGCAACACGTGGGGGGGGGGTCACAATGACCCGACGATAACACAAGGGACTCAGGAAGTGTTCCCCCAACAATACCACTACATTACATACATTAGGGAGTCAGGTGGCTGAGCGGTGAGGGAGTCGGGCTAGTAACCAGAAGGTCGCTGGTTCGATTCCCGGCCGTGTCAAATGACGTTGTGTCCTTGGGCAAGGCACTTCACCCTACTTGCCTCGGGGGGGAATGTCCCTGTACTTGCTGTAAGTCGCTCTGGATAAGAGCGTCTGCTAAATGACTAAATGTAATGTAAATGTAAATTACACTCCAGAATGAGAAGTCGCTTCAAAGAAATGTTATCATAGTCGCAATTTTGGGGGGGTTTGGAAGGCATAACAAGTACAAACAAGAATTCGCAACACATTCTCCTCTCCGGTATTGACCCACGGACATCTGATCCCCACCAGAGCCCCGCTAACTGTGCCACAATGTGCCCCAGATCAAGTTAAGTCCCTCTTCCCACACCAGGCTTTGCTTGAGCCATTCGGCTGGATCCTCAAACGGGCAGTTTCGTTTACTTAGCGTCTTTATTACAGGGTTAGATCATCGTTATGGGTTTAGAAAGGCCTGTGGGGATGGTCAAGAGAAACGGGGTCGAATGAGAGCGAGTCTGAGGCAGCAGAGGACTGCTCGACCGTTCCTCTTGATGAACTAGAACGGAGGGGAGAGAGGCCGTTTGGTTCTGTCCTAAGTTCATCACAGGGTTGGAGACGGATCGATTTGAAAATGTGCCTGCCTGCACCCTCTGTGAGGTGACCTGATTTAAGGTCAGATGGCCGAGCGGTTAGGGAATCGGGCTATTAATTCCAAAGGTTGCCGGTTCGAATCCCGGCCGTGATAAATGACGTTGTGTCCTTGGGCAAGGCACTTCACCCTACTTGCTTCTCGGGGGGGAATGTCCCTGTACTTACTGTAAGTGGCTCTGGATAAGAGCGTCTGCTAAATGACTAAATGTGTGTCGGGGCGTTTCAGATGCGTGTCAAAGTGAGAAGAACCCGGAGCTGGGTTTCAGCATATCAGGGGGAGTCGGGGGGAGAGGAAACCCCTTCCGTCCCGACGACAACGTACGTAGACCGCTCTCCGTCTTCTCATTCAACGGCGTAACGAAATTCAATTGAGTTTTGAAACCTAAACCAAACTGATGTGAATCCAGTTTTCCCTCTCTCGTTCTCAGGGCATATTTGTGACCAGGGTCCAAGCGGAGGGGCCCGCTTCCAAGATCCTCCAGCCCGGAGACAAGATCATTCAGGTGAACCCTCTGACACAGAGATCCATCCTGTGACCCAGTGACTGTGCGCAGATCTCTGTGTTCAGATTACAGCATGACTTGGATTGAAACGTCAGATGATGTCTCGATTTGGCATTTTGGCGGGGGGTGCCGCGTGTTTTTAAAACTCCTTGTCTCTTCCGCAGGCGAACGGATACAACTTTGTGAACATCGATCACGGAAACGCCGTGTCCCTCCTGAAGACTTTCCCCAGCACTGTGGATATGATCATCATCAGAGAGCTGGCGGCATAGAGCACCTACCCCCCCCATCCCCCTCCTCACCCCCCTCCTTGCCTGAGGGAAATGCACCACAAGAGAAAGTGGAGGACACAGAAAACTGAATGTTCCCCCCCCCCCCCCCCCTTCAACTTATTTTTATACGCAGAAGAGTCTGGTCTATAAATAGATTTTTTAGGAACCAATGTACGTTGAAAAGACGTTTCTTGAGCTTTTGTTTATAATGGGGAAGAAACCACTGCATGAAGTGGACCTGGGCTGTCGGGAGGGGGGGAAGGGGGGGGGCATCTGGAAGCATGCGTTTTAGGGAGCAAGCACTGTGGGGGGACCCCCCCGTTACTTTTTACAAAGACGCCGAAGACGCGATCCGCTCCGACACAAGCAGAGAAGCTGTGTTTTCTGTGAAGACGACCATCATTTTGTGTGTTGTTTTTTTGTTTTGAAAAAAGAATATTCTTCACCTTCATCGCCAAGTCCGGTCTAGTTTCTGTTGTAGAGCATGAACTGAAGCTGACCACTAGGGGGCATGGCTCTCTCTGTACTGACATCTTGTTTGCCTTTCTTTTGTAATCATGTCTCTTTTTTTTTTTTTATATATATATTTAAGATGCTGAAACCACTCATAAGTTGTTTTTGGTGAGATGTGATCCGGGGGGGGGGACAATGTTATGTGCTTTCTTGTGGTAACGAATGTAGGACACGACAGCGCTTTTGGGATGGGAGTTTGGAGCCGGTGTTTTCCCCTGGCTAGACTTTTTCGGAAGGCGCTAAACGCGGCAGTCGGTTCGAGGGTAGGTAGAGGGACTCCTCGTTCGCCCCACCGTCTCGGGGAACCTGCTGTCCACGGACTACGATTACGGTACTGTTCTCAGTTAGCCTTCCGCAGGAGGGGGAACACCTCCAGACGCCGAACGGCGTCATTCTTACATGAAGAGACCACTGCCTGTGCCGTCACCAACCCTGAACAAAAAACCCCTTCCCGACGTCACGTCGAGTTGCGGACGCTGTTAATATGCCCTCGTTGTATGTGATGCGTCAGTTGGACTGGGATACGGTGTGGAACAAGCACACCTGTGGGAGCAGTGAATATATCATTGAGGAGTGCTAATGCCTTAATGAGCCTAGCCAGGAGTGTGAGGGAGCAGAGAGAGGGATCACGCTAGGTAACCAAAGCAGGTGGTGGAGAGAAGCTGCAGAGGAGGGGGGGGGGGGGGACTGTCCGAGCTAAATGGGAGATGCATCTTAGGCCTCGTCTGTCCTAAACCATAAGACAGCCATTGGAGACTAAAGGAACTCGCATGACGTCAGTTTGAAAGGGTTTCAATTTATATTGTTTTGTTTTGTTTTTAAGGTGAGAAGCAACCACAGTTTGCCTTCCTGTATAAGAACACATCTGGATAAACATTTGACTACACTTGTCATTCTCTTTATGTTGAAAGTAGTGTTTTGAACGTGGACTTATTCTATGGTGAATAGGTTGATCCGAGAGGGAAGAAAACAACAAATTGTCAAGTGCCATAGACCTTGAACTGTTTGTAAAGGGGATGAGACTGCCCCGAGACCCAAGCAATATTCACTCATCTTCGCAACAAACTGTCAGAGCAAACACAAGTCGTACTAGTTTGATAGCAATAGTGAGACGCTTTATTTTGATTCACATCGACATCCAATTTGCATTTTTAAAGAAAGAAAAAAAAGAATACAGGTTTACATGATTTTATATTGTGAAGAATCTTTTTTTAATGAAAAACTACATAGGAAATCACTCTGCATATCATTTTTTTGCAAATAAATACAAGCCTGCAATGTAGTGTGGAAGGCTTGTCGTGCTACACTAGGCTTCTGACTGGGTTGTTTTCGAAGCTTAATTGATTTCTTGGAAAACAAAAAGCCCAAAATGGGACATGTTTGTGCAGAATGATGAATCTAGACCAGCGTAGAACTATTTCCAACAAAGCTTCTAAAGCAAAAAAAAAAAAAAAAAAGGCCATTTGTCATTGAAGTGGCAAACCCTAAATGCTTTGTGTGATCAGCTGATTATAGATGTATGTGTTGTTGCATGAAATCACCCAATGAATAGTCTACTCAGTGATGACTCATTCCTTGAGACGTGTTTCCTATCAAGATGGAAATGATCAAATTCACATATTTAGATATTCGAGTCCTACAAATGTTTTGGCCCACTTGAAATATTTTTATGCGACCACTGAATTGTGAAATTATGTAAAGTATTTACCATAGATTGATTTTAATGGGAGGGGGGGGGTTTCAACAATGGGTCATGAATGTCATTCCTTCACAAATTTGTATGTATTCTACTGTACCTGTTTGTAATTCAATGTTTCATCTTGCAAACAGCTCTATTATACTCAGTGCATTGGTGAATCAGATGGATAACACTGCAAGTGATGTTTGCCCTCTTCCTGGTGGTATAAATTCCCTTTTTAAGATGACCCCCAAATTGAAAATGTCCTTTTTGAACTGTAGCTCCAGTGACACACTGAAAAGAGAAGAAGACATCCGTGTCGTTGGGTCACTTTGGTCTAATGAGAGCAAACAGGTTGACAGGTTCATGATGTATTTCCCCTGGACCACTCACAGTGCACCATATTCAGAGATTAAAACATCGTCATCATTTTTTTAATTTTTTTTTATGTGCTGCTTCTTTCTGGCGCTGTTGTTTTGCCTTTTTTGTTGTTGTTGTTGCTGGGAATAGGAACAATCTGTTGACAGGTTTTGGGTCACTCATTCTTTTTACATTTATGGCAAATAGGTGGTATAGCCTGGTAGACTGATAGGTGTAGACAATCGGGGGAATCAAGTCAAATCTTTTTGCCATATCCAAGAACACATATTCACACTTTCATTGTTTTTATTTATTTAGCACAGTCTCCTGTGGATTTTAGACATTACTAATCAAATGTAAATACTTTTAAAGAGTAAAAAGCTGAATTAATCATGGCATTAGTTACCCGTTTGTAAAACCAGCAATAAATTGCAATGCAGAGGCAGTCCTTTCAATGTATAGCTACCATTTTAAATGTTTCTCTGGAAACTGCTACAGTAAGATTATTGATATGCATTTATTCAACATTCCAGATTTTGTATATAATTATACTGTTTCTGAGGTAACCTGTGGAGAATAAGAAATAAACTAATGCTCTTTAAGAATTGCTGTGTCTATTTTCATAAAATGTTTGTCCATTAAAGTTGTAATAAAAAAATACCTAGCCAAATAATGCACACCATACTGCATTTTATATAAACGTACGGGTGCAATGTAAACACCAATCTTAACGAACCTGTTGAAAATGAGCTTGGTATATTTGGAGAGGAAACGTTCAGACGTTGTAAAAGACCTGCATCCGCGGACATCCTTTCCGCACGTTGGCGCTGTCAGTTCAGTCATCCTTGTTTCGAGTGCGTAGAACAAGGTCCGACTCCAAACCTTTTTGACAATTAATATCGTCTGAAGATTACAAACAGTATATATTTCTTTTCAGCATTAAACAACGCAAACAATGAGTGGAATTCCTGGAACAGCTGTAGTTCAAATAACCAATCTTTCGTCTGCCGTGAGTAGTGAGCAAATGCGCACTCTATTTGGATTTCTTGGGGACATCGAGGAGTTGCGGCTATACCCGCCGGAGTAAGTGCAGTTTTCGCGGTAGTCTTACTAAAGCAACATCGGGGATATATGGCCTAACTGTTAGCTAAATCAATTACTTACCTTGTCTTTTTTCTGTTTCTATTTTACAGCAATGCACCTCTCTCTTTCTCGTCCAAAGTATGTTACGTAAAGTATCGAGAGCCATCAAGTGTTGGTGTGGCACAGCATTTAACCAACACTGTTTTTATTGACAGAGCTTTGATAGTGGTTCCATGTGCTGAAGGTGAGTATGGGTAGATGTTCACATTTTCTGAAGTGTGACGTGACTAATTGTAACTTTTTTGTCGAGGTACTACTAGGGTACTACTTCTGTGATAATATTAGTGCTTAATTGCATTACAGTTGCCTAGACGCTCACAGGCCTACACACAGCCGGTACATGTTTAGCTGTTAGCTTATCTGAGTCTGCCTCAGGTTTGAGGACGTACCAGGCAGAACGTTGTTTCCATACAGTCATCTCATTTTGATATGGTCTTGTATGATATTCTCTCTCTGCAAGGTAATACCAGTGTTCGAATTAAGGCAGAGGTGGGGGGCTTCTGGACTTACCATAAGTCCAACAACAACAAAAAAGATCTATAGGATGCCGTGCCATTCATGTTACCCACCACCGCCCACAAGGAAAACCCCCCCCTAACAGACCCCTGACAGAATTCGAACACTGGGTAGTACCGTGAGATCGACATAGCCGGAAGTCACGATGAGATACAAGTTAGGCCTACATATGAACATCAAAGGAGTGCATTAACATCAAAATCAAATGCATATCATAACTGATGTGTGGTATAGATTGTGTAACTTCACTAATACGATTTAGAAATGAGTTTCAAGATCAGTTTCAAGGTCATAGTAGCTAAAACCACCCAGTTTGTAAAAATACAGCTAACTTCGTCTTGTTTCTCTCTTTTTGCATTTCATTTTTTATTTTATTTTTTTCCTCTCCCTCTCTCCTGGAACCAGTGTAACTCTTTAATGTACCTGTTAGAAGTGGTTTCACCTTGATTGACTGATTCTCTCTCACTTGAAATGCTTTGTCCACGTGACTTGGTGCAGGATGGCTACTGAGTTTATTAATTTGGTTTTGTATGTTTTTTCTGTGTGATTATGTGTGCATATCAGATGACTAGACTGGCCCAGCTGTTACACTACACTAGCCTGAGTAAGGCATTGTTTTCCAAGCCACTATCCCCGATGGGGCCAACGCAGCCTTCAAGGGGGGAATGTCACCAGGAGAATAGCCCGCAGAGCCCTCCAAGATGGACACCTTGTCTCTTTTTGTTTTATTTTTCTTTTCTTTTGGTTTGTTTCTTTTCATACTTTCCCATGTTGTCCTCTGTCTTCTCTCTCTAGAAACTACAGTATTGCATATTTCTAGATTTTTTTTTTTCTTAATTGTTTTTGGTTTATTTTGGTTTATCCCCCCCCCCCCCCTTCTCCTCCACAGCAAGTTGTGTGTGATTTGAATTCTGTCCAGGTTGCCATGGCACCCAGGTGGAATGTGTGTCACACATAGGATGCCATGAACATGACTAACACACCTCGAGTCTTTCTGTTCTTGTGGGTACAGTCAGGTGTTATAGTATGATTTAGAGCTCAGACACAGCTAATCTCTGAACTTTGGGGCAGGGCAAAGTTTTAAGTATGGCTTTGCTTTTTACGTGAACTTATCTCAAAGCCGTTAGATGACTTTTCAAGTGCACATTAAGTTTGAAGCTAATGGTTTGCTTGCTAACTGTTTAAAGATCACGATTTGCCTTTTGGAAATGCAAGATCTTCACTAAAAATCCCTTTTTTAGATGTATTTCTTGTGTTTTTAAGACTAAAGTCGTGCCCCTGTTTCATTCCTCCTTTTTCTAATGGGGGAAAATGACAAAACTGAACCACAATCAAGGTTTCTAATCCGATTGTTTTTTTTTGGCTAGCAAAGTTTGGGGAGATTTTCTAAGATACTTAAAAAATGTTCTTCTTTTCTGTATCTGATGTTCTGTGTGCTATTAGTGATGCAGCCATCATGAACCCTTGTCTTGTGTTGCACACCTTTCCAACACTGCGAAACGATCGCCCCCTGGGGAAAGCGCCCATGCTTGATATCGTATGGTTCATGACCAATATGTTTCCAGTACAGGTGACCCATACCTCAAAGTGTTAACTCAATTCTCTGCATTTCATTTTTTTTGATCTATGAAAAAGGACACAAAAAAAAAAAAATCTGCCTTTTGTTTTTGAACAGAAGTCTTTGTTAACATCTGTGTGTTCGTAGCTGTTGATAGAAGAGCGATGAAGGGATCTAGCTTACCAAACGTGAGGGTGGAGTGTGAGGAGTTTAGAGGCTGCTCCGGCCTCCAGTAAAACGCCAGCAGCAGAGGCTACAGTTACTATTAGTCGCTTGGTAGCGAGTAGAGCTCTTAAGATGTACAGTGCGAGGAAGGCTATGTCGTCTTTCTCTAGAATACTGGGCTATTTTGTGCAGACAGAGAGGAGGCAGAGGGTAGAGTCGCTCCGCTGCGTCCGCTAACTCTCTCCTCTTGTCTGCAGGCAAGATCCCCGAGGAGGCCAAAGCCTTGTCTATGCTGGCGCCTGCCGTCCCGTCTCCCGGTCTGGTCCCAGGTGGGGGGCTCCTGCCCATACCCACCCCCGCCCCTCCCGTCCACAACGTGAGAACAAGCTCCATTCCACTCGTTTAGCGCAATTGTATACTGTTATCCAAAGCAGCGGCGCTTTGGATAACACTGTGATGAAACATTCTGTGGTAAAAAAAATCAAGTGCTGCTGGGTTTCCTAAGCAGGTAATCTTGGACGGACAGCCACAGCCTATCTTGCATCTCGTAAATACTAGAGGGTATCTTTACTCATGTCAGTCCTGTCTGAGGTCGCTCTCATAGATTCTGAGTGGCCCTCTTTCTGTGTCTGTGTTGCAGCAGCAGCAGCAGCAGCCTCCGCAGTTGAGCCTACCTGTGGGGAACCTGGTGGCCCTGCCGACTGTCCTGGACCACTCGCTGACAGCCCTGGCTGGGGGCAGCTCCTCCCAGCCCCCCCTCATGGGCAACGTGGACCCTTCCAAGGTCGACGAGATCCGGAGGACCGTTTATGTCGGCAACTTGAATTCCCAGGTCACAAAGCCAAACCCCAAAACAATCTTCGTTCCCATATAAATGAACAATATTACGTTATTTCGACGTTCACAGTCGTCGAGTAACCCAGTAAATGTGTCTGTCACGCTCTTAATGTACCGCGGTGACTTGATGATGTCACTGCCGCCCACAGACCACCACTGCCGAGCAGCTGCTGGAGTTCTTCAAGCAGGTGGGCGACGTGAAGTTTGTGCGGATGGCCGGCGACGAGACCCAGCCCACGCGCTTCGCCTTCGTGGAGTTCGCCGATCAGGACTCCGTATCCAGGGCCCTCAACTTCAACGGAGTCATGTTCGGAGACAGACCCCTGAAGTAGGCCTTCGCGCCCCTTTTTCCTCCTCTTCAGGAAAACCGAAATATTCCATTTCCAAACCGGTCGGCGGATCTTCTGAGACGTGAAAGCTACAAAGGATGTTGTCCTCGTGTTGTGTGTTTCTCTCAGGATTAACCATTCCAACAACGCCATCGTGAAGCCGCCAGAGCTGACGCCCCAGGCCGCAGCCAAGGAGCTGGAGGACGTGATGAAGAGGGTGAGGGAAGCCCAGTCCACCATCGCCGCCGCCATCGAACCAGGTAGGACGAAGGTGCACCCCACCCCGACACTCTGGAAGCGCCCGAACGCCACGGGCTGCGTCTCAATGCCCGGGAGTGGCTTCCTCCACCGCTGGTAGATGAGTGAACGTACACAGGTGTGCAGCGGGGTAACTGTCATCACTGTTTCAGAGGATGAGAAGAAGCCTTCCCCCAGTCACTCCAAGCGGTCGAGGCATTCCCACTCCAGCTCGCGGTCCCGGTCACGAACACGCAGGAAGAGGTCTCGCTCCAGCCACAGGTCGGCACTGAATCCCCAAATGTGTTTTTCTATGTTTGTGTGTGTGTGTTTAAAAAAAATTGCAGAATATAAAAATTTCACATTTTGTCATTTGGGAATCTTTGACAGTTGCATTTTGCTCGGGGATGAATCATTTAGAAGTGTTTTAACGTTGCTTCCCCATGCGTGTCCACCTGTGTAGGAGCAAGCCCATCCAGAGTTCGCGACCCCGGCTGAGCGACCGCCAAAGTTCCAGGAGTTCTGGCAGGAGGCCGTCTCTCTCCAGGGACCGGAAACCGAGCCGCTCCAGGTCCAGGTACGCCCGCCCTCACGTGACCCTGCCACCCGCCGCCCTCACGTGACCCTGCCACCCGCTTGCCCTCACGTGACCCTGCCACCTGCCGCCCTCACGTGACCGTTCCCCGCCCTCACGTGACCGACCCCCGCCCTCACGTGACCCTGCCATCCTGCCCGCATGTGTTTAGAGCCTCCAAGGCTTTTAGAACAAGCAGTATTCTGAAATAAACAACATTTAACATTCAGTCCTAGCCTATATCTTGGTCTGAAGCAGTGACTCACCTTCAAAATCCCCCCCCCCCCGCCCTCACCCCCAAAAAACGAACAAAACACAACTCTTAGACTAATAAATGACATCCGTTTCCAGTTGTTTTGATGACTTTGTAGTTGAGTCACTAGGCTCCAGTTTGTCTCTGTGGTTTGTACCCGTTTGTACCTTTGAAAGGGACAGAGTGAGTGACCCACTCTCCGGTGTCCCTCAGGGACAGACGGAAAGGCAAGGATGTGAAAATGAGAGGCAAGGTGGATGGCCCTCAAGAGAAGGGTGATAGGAGACAGAAGGAGACAAAGGGCAAAGCTCCTGCAGACAGCTTCCTGCGGTCAGGAAGTGCCATCAGGTCAGCAGAACTTGACACGCTGGGTTGCGACCCTGCAGACTGTATGACACTTTGACCCCGCCTGACACTTGTGTTAGACTGTGACCTTTTTCTGCCTGACCTCTGGACTTGTGACCTTTTGACATTTGTAGACTGTGATGTGTTCCACTCAGGAAATGAAGGGTGTGGGAGGGAGGATGTTTCAAATCGACAGTAAATGATGCCCATTGAGTCATCGGTCGTACATTGGTGCCCGGAATTTTTCCTTTTGTCGTAATTTACGCTTACCAGGCTGCAAAAAGAATTATGGGAACACAGACCAGGTCTAGGACATGACAGTTGGCTAGTCGGGTGTATTTGGAGAGGTCGGGTCGTCTCCCGACGTTCAAACGGTGCGTGTCGTTCTTTCAGGGGCCACCGGAGACGAAGTCGCGACCGATCCAGAAGCCCTCGCAGGAAAGCCCGCTCGCCCACACCTAAGAGGTAAACCGTCTCCCTCCGAGCGCACCCTTCCACCACACTCTGACCCCCCCCCACGTGGCCGCTGCAGTGGTCACTCAGCGCTGCCCGGCGCCCCCCCCCCGTCTCTCTGTTCCAGGGAGAAGAAGGAGAAGAGGAGGGAGAGAGCGAGGGAGAACAGCAGGGGGCGAAGGGAGAGATCCACGTCCAGGAAGAGGAGCGGCCGAGAGCAGGAGCGGCCCGAGCGGAGGGCTAACCCTGCCAAGGTCAAGGTGAGCCCCTCTGCAAGCGGCGCGGACAAATGCATCTCACCGACACTGGCTGTTGGCTCTCTGAAAAGTCGCTGAACGTTTCCTAGGTTATGCGATGACCTCCATTTAAATCGGGCCCCTCATCCACACCCAGCTCAGCTCCAAATGTACTTGTTTGAAAGCATAAGCAAGCTCGTAACTCATTAACTAATTATGAGCTATATAACTATATATTTTTGTACTGAAATTTGATGGGGACCTTTGGCTGCAAATTGCGATTTTATGGATTTTTTTTCCCTCTTGCATTTGTGCACTGAAAACGGCCACTACGGTTCACCAGACTCTAGTTGGCGCTTATCTGTGCCCCACCGATCGCTCCGGACCTGCCCTGGTTCTGCGTTGCGTATGGTAGGAAATGAGAGCCTGTTGCTGTGGTGTTTCAGGTGGAAAGGGACCGAGCGGAGAGAGACAACAGGGAAGACTCCGCCACACCCAGCGAAGAGGTGATGTCATCACCCTGCGCCCGGCACAACGGCAGTCACAGCACATACCCAGACGATGACATCACAGCATGAACTGACTGCGCAGGCACCTGGCTTGCTACTTTATGATCTCGGATGGACTTGCAATCGCACACACACACACACACACACACACACATACACACATGCAACAGTTCCCTGAAATGGCACAACAACTAGCCAAAACCTCAATCATCAACAATCATCTGCCATGGCCATTTACAGTTGATTGACTAGCTTTGAGTTGTGTGTTCAGCTAATTAGAAGTGTGTAGCTGTAAGAGAAGGCAGAGTCCATAACCGTGTTGCTGTGATCCTGCCGTTATATGATATTCATATGGAGAAAAGGAACCTGGAATCTTTCTTTATGAGTGAACACCGTTTTAAATGAATAGTTCTATTCCTTTTTGTTTCTGCCCGCATACATTTATTTGATATATTTAAAAAAATATTCATAATTCTGAGATCAGTGTATGCACGACCCCTCACTCAACATTTTTGTAGCCATGGTCTAAAAACGGGTTTCAACATTCATATAGTGATTAAATTGAATATTCATATGACGTATAAGTAGTCAGAGATGTTGCAGGACAGTGTCTGTACCCAAGGCTTCAGGCTCCAAACTAACCATCCATGTGGCACACTGAAATTCAGCTTTACACACAAGTCAATGCATCGCTTGTGAGCACAGGCAAGTCAAAGTGCCTAGACTGAGATTGTATAAAAGTATCACTGTATTAGTATTCTGTATAAAGAGCTGTTAAGATTCAAAAGAATTGTTTTGTCCAGATGAGATATCATTACGGGATCGGGCAGTTTCGGACATCGTTTGAAGGCGTGTTGTCTAGATATTCATAAAGTGATTGGTTTTTAAAACTTTTTTTGTGTGTTTACTGAATTCTAAGTCTTTTTTTTTTGCTCTCCCTTTTAAATCGTATTTTGATGATCAGAATTCTAAGTCTTTTTTTTTCTTCCTTTTAAATCGTATTTTGATGATCAGAATTCTAAGTCTTTTTTTTCCTCCCTTTTAAATCGTATTTTGATGGATCAGAATTCTAAGTCTTTTTTTTCTTCCTTTTAAATCGTATTTTGATGGATCAGAATTCTGTATTTTGTACCCAATGGCTGTCGGAACCCCATCCTTTGGTATGTGTGCCCCATTACTTTTGCTATTGAGCTTTTATTTCAATTGTGTATTTGTTGCTGGTAGTTACTGTAACTTTAGATGAAGAGTTGAACCAAGCATCCTACTTTGCCATATTCCACTGAACTGACTGTGTGCTGCTTGTCTATGTCTCTAGGAGAAGGATCAGACCTGTACATTGTTATACACAAGCCTTAGGACTGAGGTGGGGCCATTGGACATTGGTTTTATGTGGAGTAAATATGTCACACAAGACTAATATCTAACGAATGAGGTAAATAATTTATTTTTTATATACTTGTATCCAACAGTAGAAACGATATGTCCAGTTTGCTGTTGGGTTATTCTTTGTGTACATGCTGGCTGTGGATGGTGAAACTGGCAAAAAAAAAGGATAGAACGTCGCCACGGTAACTGGTTGGATGGTTTTGGTAACGCTGCTCTGGCCATCTTGGTTGCATGTGTGTGTGGTCCACATATACCGTATTTGTACATTTGACAAAACATGTATATCACATAAATCTTTGCAGAAAAATTATCAAATAAAGAATATTTGCTTCAAAGTATTTATGTTAATGCAATACCAGATTGTATGTATCAATTGTGGGAGACACTCGGCCAGTGTCTCTGCTGAAGAAAGGCTTGGCTTGGTCTCTCACACCTCACTGTGTGATGACTTGTCGCATTGGCAGGGATTCATTTCCAAGTCGTGCTACAAGGACCAAGGATTATGCAAATTCCAGCAAATGGAGACTAGTTACATATATATATATATATATATATACGCCATAACTACCGGCATGCAGTATATAAGTCAACCTTCTACTTCACACAATTCCAAACATTCCAAACAGAACAGTTCTCATAGAACATTGTCATAGAACAGTTCTCATAGAACATTGCCATAGAACAGTTCTCATAGAACATTGTCATAGAACAGTTCTCATAGAACATTGCCATAGAACAGTTCTCATAGAACATTGCCATAGAACAGTTCTCATAGAACATTGTCATAGAACAGTTCTCATAGAACATTGCCATAGAACAGTTCTCATAGAACATTGCCATAGAACAGTTCTCATAGAACATTGTCATAGAACAGTTCTCATAGAACATTGTCATAGAGCAGTTCTCATAGAACATTGTCATAGAACAGTGTTGCAGTGCGCTGTGTTCTGGTGTGGAAGGGGGCCCCCTTGGGACAGGAAGAGGGCATTGCACAGGGACTGTCGAATGTAATCCAACTCCGGTCTCAGTGAAGTCAAATCCTCGTCCCGGCTTAGTCTCTGTTCCTGGGTGTCAGCTGAGGCAGTGGCTGGGTGTGAGTCCAGAGGCATGGTCAGCTGAAACAGCTCCATGGTTGTATAGTCACTCGTGAAGACCGCTTGGTGGCTTATGGGGCCAAGATCTGGGTGCTGCGTGTTCATAGAGGAAGGTGTAGCACAGACAGAAGTCAGATCTTTATCTATTCTCTCAGTAGTTGTGGAGAGGAAGTCTCTCTGACACACCACACCCCCACAGCTGGGATCTGCTGAGAGGCCCTCGCAGGCTGTTTCTGACAGAGGACTGTTATTGATGTGCTGAGGTTCTCGGTTGCAGTGCAGATCTGAGTCAAAACTACTGTTAAAGTTGCTAATATTAGACTTTTCAGCGACTTTCTCAATGAGGTGTAAACTGCTGGAATCTCCCTCTCCTTCCACTTTCTGTGGTTTGATAGGTTCCAGGAGCTCCTAGATAGAAAAAATAAAATAATCATAATTACATTTAGACATTTAGTCATTTAGCAGACGCTCTTACCCAGAGCGACTTACAGTAAGTACAGGGACATTCTCCCCAAGGCAAGTAGGGTGAAGTGCCTTGCCCAAGGACACAACGTCATTAGGCAGGGCCAGGAATCTAACCAACAACCTTCTGATTAATAGCCCGACTCCCTAACCGCTCAGCCATCTGACCCCCTTGTTACAAATAACAACTGTACAAAAGATTGAGTTCAACTAAAACATTCACATCTTGGTATATTAACAGTGAAATGTACTTAAAATAAGGACCTTACTGTAACATATTTGAAGAATAGTCAAGTTCATTGAACTTACCAACTCACAGACTCCCTTGATGTTCTGGATGACGTAGCTGTGGCTGGGATTAGGTATGTTAGGCCACCACATACTCTTAGCTCTGAAAGCAAATATAACCTGTTTTCTGTAGCTCTGCGTTCTAAAGTCATATGTTTTCAATTCCAATAAATATACTAAGAATTACCACTTGGTGGTAATTGCTGAATATAAATATTATAACTGAACCGTAAAAGCCGAAAGGCCAGAAATAGTCATACCTTTTTATCAACAGTGGTGAGATATGACACCCAAACATCGACACGATGATAAGGCCAACCAGCGCTGTCAGGGCCACTGCCCGTAGTCATGAAATCTGCAAGGGAGTCAGTCACACAGCGGCTAACTATGTTGCTTTCAGAGCAGTGAAAGCAAACATTCACTCATCGCACACCCTTCACCCACCCGTTAATTCACTGTTGCTTGCTGAAAACATAAGAGTGGAAATAAATGTAACAAAGTTGTCGTCAGATTGGATGTAAGACTGATAGACATAGACTGATTGATAGGACACCTTGTCTTTGCTTTGTTGCGAAGTACACAGCTGAACTGCGAACTCCAACCCCCGCCCTGGTGAACGTCGACATTTGGACTTGGTACTGTTGACTGCTTTTAAGATCCTCAAGCTCATAGCTGTTTGATCCTGGGCCCACCGTGAGGTCTGCAAGCACAGAACCAATGGGCAGCCAGTAAAGTGGTTAAAAAAAAAACAATAAACAGAAAAACTGTTAAAACTTCTAAACTTGATGGGGACCAAAAACTGGTCTTCAGGGAACCAACTGAATTTACAGTTCCTCATGCAACCAAGAAAGCCACTTGGAGTTAGATATAGTGTGACTAATATAGCTGAGCGTGAACAGGAAATCCCCTTTAAACGAACCACTGGACAAAAATAAAGCCTGGTGTAAGATTCACTGCAAATGATATTGCCCTTCCACTTCACCATGTATAACACTAGACAACTAGATTTGGTCTAAATGCTTGTGCCTTCATGTCTTGTCCAATCCCATGACAACGACAGCTATGCTATGTTTATGTCACCATCTTCCATAAATGTTAGTATTCGTCACATGACAACAAGACTTAGACTAGCACTACATTTACATTTAGTCATTTAGCAGACGCTCTTATCCAGAGCGACTTACAGTAAGTACAGGGCCATTCCCCCCGAGGCAAGTAGGGTGAAGTGCTTTGCCCAAGGACACAACGTCATTTGGCACGGCCGGGAATCCAACCAGTGACCTTCTGATTACTAGCCCGATTCTCTACCCGCTCAGCCACCTGACTCCCCCAGCACTATATTCATTCAGTCAGGCATTTATAATAGATACCCTCGAGATCGAACCCAGTGCTTACTTGTCTCTGTGTGTATTGCTTCATCCTCTCTGTAGTAAAGGTGATATCCCAGCAGGAATCCCATGCTGTCCTCTTCAGAGACGGGGTCCCACTCGATCGTCACAGACGTCTGGGTCTCATTGCGACTACTGATGTTCCCCGGGGCACTGCGGGGTCCTGGGACGGCCGACAGAAAGACGACTACATGTTACTGTACTACTCCCCCACGAAATCGGATTGTGAAAATACCAGAGCATTTTATGGACCCGACCCTTCAGCAAATTCGCTCGACGATAGCACCCGAGTGGTGAAACGGTGTTTCGATCTCAAACTCACGTCCTTCGGTGATGTAGGCGTGGATGCTTCCGTAGGTGGTCTCACTGTTGTTGATCTTCTTCAGGTTACACGTGTCCTTGTCTGGCCGTGTGTGGAGGGTGAATGTGTATCTCTCGTAGGGCTGCAGAGGTTCTGATTCAGGAATTAACAATAAGTGTTCAGTTTGTGGGAAGTCACAGATCTGTATGCTGGGAAATGATTTTTTTTCCCCGATGTGCACCGGTAGAGTTGGATGGTTATTATGTGTTTTGTCTTTCAAGGCTTTTTACCATCCCTAACTCGTATTGGGGGTCAGGGAGTCAGATGGCTGAAGGGAGTCAGATGGCTGAGCGGTTAGGGAGTCGGGCTATTAATCAGAAGGTTGTTGGTTCGATTCCCGGGCAGTGCCAAATGACGTTGTGTCCTTGGGCAAGGCACTTCACCCTACTTGCCTCGGGGAGAATGTCTCTGTACTTACTGTAAGTCGCTCTGGATAAGAGCGTCTGCTAAATGACTAAATGTAATGTAAATGTAATATATAATCAAGAGAGTTTATCAACAGAGAGATCTCTCACCCTTCAAGGTTATAACTTCATAGTGGTTCTCCTTTTCATAGAACGACTTGTGAGCTGGTTTCTCTCCTTTCCGCCACCACTCCACACAAAAGCAGTCGTATGTTTTCACCAAGTCATGTTGCCAGGAGATTACGAAGGAGGAGTTGCCACTGAAGGTGACATTCAGCCTCTCGGGAGGCAGGTCTGCTGAGACAAATCAAGCGTACCTCATTATTTCTCTCATCCAACGGTCGATACAGCCTCTACCCATACTAGATGCCATCCTGCCTCACTGTCAGTACGCCAACATCAAGAAATACTTCAAAACAATCGCCACAAGCTTCACCTTTGTCTAAGAACGGGGCTATCGTCCACTCTAATGCAGGAGAAGTGGCAGCGCTGTGGAAGGCAGAGATGTTGAGGAGATAGGCCGAGTGGGAGAGGACCAGGCTGATCTCCGGTCTGGTGGAGGTGAACGTCTCTCTGGGAGTCTCTCCGGAGAGTTTCTCCACGGTCACACTGTAGCCCTCTGCTAACTCTGCCTCGGCAAACTGTCAAACGGGACGGCGTTAGGAAAAGGCTGTCCAACTGAAAGGCACGTCCAACTGAAAATATTGCACCTCAGATGTGTACTGAGACGTCAACACCGTCGTTTAACTTTTATGTCATTATTTTGGTCATTACGGGGAAAATAATTACCTTCCATTTCATAACAATAATTCGTCTTCCTTCGGGCTTAGGAATCTCTTTTATCTCCTCGATGAAAGGCTTAACAGTAAGTTCTGAGAGAAGGGGCAAAACGAACAGAATGCTACCCTTTTTATATTGAACACCTCGTCTGATGGCGAGTTTAAAACAAGAGATCTTACCTGGTGAGACTCGGAAGACGTCACTCCACAAACACTGTCTGCATAATCCTTTTTCACTGGCGACACACTGAATCTGTATCTCATAGGGCAGCGAGGAGTTAAGATTCTCGACAATGCACGTCTCCACATCCCTGGACAGTACTGTAGGCTACAAACAAAGTACAAGAAGAAGGAGAATCAACCACTGGAAGGGAATGAAGCATCCAACTTGAACATTTCAATCAAATCAAATAAACGATTCTTGGTGTGATATGCCCACCGTTTCCTTGGTTTGGTTCTCGTGTGTCCAGTACCTCACAATGTACTGACTGATACCCATTTTCTTCGGTTGCCAGACAACCTTCACTTCCATCCGTCTGGAATGACGATTGAAGTGGACCTGAGTTGGGAGACCACAGCGAACTGCAATGTGAAGATGAGGATACCATCGTTACTCTGTTTTCATGTTGGTGCTTTTCACAAAGCTGAAAGGAATAAGAGGGGCTTTTATGGTCAAACCAATCTCACCCAAATCTTGTGGGATGCCTGTGAAAACAGCCATGGTGCAGTTCCCCACATCATTCTCCTCGACAACATGGACTGTCATGTTCAATTTCTCAAACAGATCATTGCGTGGAATTATTTGAGACATTCTAGATATGTTAGCAAACGTTCTGCATGTTGTCCTTCTGGTGGACCTGTTTCTTGATGGACAAAATGGAAACATGCACTATTGTCTTCGTCCTTGTTTTCCTTCTTGAATCTAGACAAACTGTTGCTGATTTAACTTACTGTAGAATGAAGAGTGTGTACTGGCTTGAAGCTTGTTTTCCAGATTCCCAAACACACATCCACTTCGTTTTAAAACTGTCCAAATTAATATTTGAATTGTAACCATAGCAATTCAATCCATGGACTCCATCTGAAAGACAATAATACCGGAATTTATCAAATGATTGGTGATATCTGTTTCAGTTGAATAACTTTTTTGTTCCTCATTCTCATCGACATCTAAAAACAGGGTATAGTTCAGACATTACACAGCAGAGCATTAAACGGATAACCCCATTACCTTGAGATACGACACAGTGTTCATGACACAAGTGTCTGCAACAAGTTTCGGGGCGACGCCCTGAAACAATTATTAGGTACAGTGAATAAAATCAGGTTTTACAAAAGACCCTTTGTTTTGTACACAACATTTTCTGTTTTCTAAATTCTCCAATTGCTTCAAATGAAGAAAAGCAAGAAAAAGTTGCAAATTACAGTGTACTAGCTTTGATTCACAACTTGCAGAAACAATGGGTACACTGTCTCAGTCATCTCAGCTTACCTAGGGGCTACTCTCATGTTTGAAAATATGTTGTTGATGAAGATCAATCAAGCGGATAATATATCCTAGACCAGTGTCGTCAGAACATAATATAGGTTACCGTGGTAATGCAGATATGTGAATGAATAAGTGACATACATGAACAGATCATAAGGCTGTTCCGAGGGGCAGTTCCATGGGCATATGTGAAGCCATCTGTGCCATCTGTGATTGCTTGATAAAAAGGGCTATACAAATAAATGTTGATTTGATAAGGAGGTATCTGATCTACTATTATGATAAGCATAAGCGCGGAAGAAATCCCTAATTTCTTTCACATTGTCATTCTTCAGTGATGTGGTCAACAGTCGACACGTACTTGTGTATGAGAAAAGGCTTGCAGGGTCTATTTATCTACAAAGCAACAAAAAAAGATGGACTTTCCACCAGTACAGACAGATGTGTCTTATCTCCAAAAAAACTACAACAGCCACACAACCTTTGACAATGACCCTGAAGCAGTCAGAATCTAGTTTTGAGGAAAAATCTCGCAAAAATGATTCTGAAATACCTGGAGAATCCTTGGCTGTGGTGAAGAGAAGGAAGCACATCAACAAAAAACCTGGACAGAAGGATGAAAAGTTCTTTCAAATCTCATTGAATTGAGGCTTATTGAAAACATTTGCAATCACGCAATGCTACTAGTAGCCTACAGTAAAAGACCATGTTCAATTATGAATGATTATTTGTTAAGTACATTAACCTTGTGCTGCCTTCGTCCAGTCATGGTGCAAAAGGTGGGTCACAATGACCCAAAGGCAGCACAAGGGTTAATACTTGTCTAATGTCTAAAACAACGAGAAACACAAGGTGATGAACGTCAATGATAAAGTTCAACAACCTAACAAGAAACAACCAAACAAAATGGCAGTACTTACCAACAATGACCCGGGGGACGAGACTGAGCAGAAAGGGCATTGTTCTTTTCATCTATGTGTGCTGCTGTGGTTAAATAAACTCCAGCTTCATGGCTGCAGCAGTCTTGTGTGTGCCGTCTGGGCTCGTGTGCTTTGATCGGTGTCTCTGCGCTGCTTGTGGGTGTAGATTTTAAGTGGCTACATGGTTGTGATGCATCGTGACATCATGAAACCACAAACTCGGATGCAAATTCAGGCAGGTAATCAGGTTCATAGATTGTGGCGAATTTAGTGGGCATCTAATAGGGGCCTGAGGTGGGCAATATGATTGTTTAGTATTGCTTTTAGATACATGTGTTATCAATTTCACATCAGTCATCTTATTAAAGCCCCACAGTTTTGATAACTAATGGTAAGCATGAATTGCCAGTCATTAGTAAATTCCATGAAAAAGACATGAAAAGTAATTGCACCCACACTATACCCTTCCGGTTTAAGTCGCTTAAATGTACCCGATAAGCCCCATATTCAACAGGCCCTGCTGTACAGGTTTACCATGTCTGGTTTGGATCAGAATTTTCTGAACTTTAAAATGTCATATTACTCAAAGGTCAAAAAGATGATGAGAACTTCTTACTCAGTTGAGACTTTCAACGGTTTTGAATAACAGTATTGAGAACAGAACTACTCATATATACAACTCTGTGACTCAACTGTAACAAAACAAATCTAAACGATACTAGGCTACAAAACTTTTCAAGACTTCAAGCTGTTTTTTTCTTGCTTTCAAGGAATCTTCTTAATCATTTGTAGAAACCAATAGCATGTCAAAAAGCAACAACATGAATAATACATTTTCTTTTTTAAATTTTCTTATGGTGTGTAAGGGAGTTTTAGGAAAATTCGTATTTTTTCATCTAACTTTTAACGTTGTATTTTCATCAATTACTCCAGGAAAGATCACCTCCAAGCTGACAATGACTATGAACATGGAACCATTACTGCCCTTAACTCTCTCACACACACACACACACACACATAGACAAACACATGCACATGCAATGCCCACATACACTGAACTTCCTTCCTTCTGTGCTGAACTGTCACTGCAAACACAGGAAGAGACATGTTCACACTTGGGCTCACATGTGTAAACATGGGCTCTAATATTGCTGAACAATTGACTTGTTTTGTTTTTGTTGGATTCTTATCCTGGGTTTCATGTTTTCTACACTTTATTCTGTCCATATGATGTTAGAACTGTAAACTCTTCGACTTTGTTTCTACCGTCACTAAATTATTTGATCTATTAAAAGATGGTCTTGTTTATGGTTTGCTGCTGGTGAAAGAAACTTGCTCAGAAAAAGAAAAACCTTCCTGTCATCTCTAACACCTTTATATCAGTTCCCCAATCAGACCAGAAACTCAGAAGAAGAAGTGTTAAAACGATGACACTAGAATAAGGGAGCATTCAGCTACCTCTCTCACGCTGGATTCCAGTCAGTTGAATGGAATAACAGCATAACAAGGTTTTTTACAGGTACATGTGTGTGTGTGTGTGTGTGTGTGTTTCTCATGACATTGATCCCACACCTAGATAGCTAACATTCTGAGAACACGGCTCGTTTTACATGTTCTATCTTCCTGTGTCGTACTCTGCCTCCCAGTTGAACAGAAAGTCTCTCTCTAGTCAAAAAACGAAAGATTTACAACTGGTTTTATCGCATCCACCAAACTTTCAACTGTTGACAGACTTTTTCTACACAGGGCTGATTGCAAAAGAGATGAATGGTAAGGCTGATGTACCTAGACAGTAAATAAGATCAAACCAAGAGATATATCTGTATTTAAGTAGATACTTACAAAGTCATGCTAAGAAATCAAAAGACATCAGATATAATATTAAGATAAACACTTCTGAAAACAAGGGAACTAATTTCTTCCAGATGTCACCCTTTTTA
Organism: Thaleichthys pacificus; assembly: GCA_023658055.1. Lineage (NCBI taxonomy): Eukaryota > Metazoa > Chordata > Actinopteri > Osmeriformes > Osmeridae > Thaleichthys > Thaleichthys pacificus. Next base: position 10,278,892 of record CM042865.1, read on the forward strand.
CATGACACATAACAATCATAAATTCTCCCAAAACCAAAATACTTTCATTATAATATGTTTTGGCTCTCATGTAAGGATGTGGGTGTAAAGATTCAGTAGAGAGATATGCGTTTTTCCCCTACCTGTCTCTTTCATTTGAACCTTTTGATGTAACTCCACATTCAAACCTTGTGACTTTTGATAAGATACCTGTTTAGAATGCTGTATTCTTCATTCTTCTCTGCATTCAAGTTTGTGGATAGTTTTATGTTTGTAACATGTGAGTGCGTACACAGAATGTCATGACATGATACTACAATGAATGTTACAATAGGCAAATACAGAACACAAGTATATTTGATTGTATATGGTAAACCATACAATGCTTGTCCCTGTACTTCACATTGCTAGAAGGCTACCCTGTGTTAGTTTTTGAAAAGGGGAAATTTTAGTTGGTGCTCTATACAGTTTGATTATGGCCGTATAACTGCACTGTAAGACAGAACTGTAAGCAAAGTCCACGTTCATGTAAAAGATACGAGATTATACTGTCGTCGGCCGCTGTGGAAGTCTTGCTCTAATTCACACACTCACTTTACACTTACACTTACACTTAGTCATTTAGCAGACGCTCTTATCCAGAGCGACTTACAGTAAGTACAGGGACATTCCCCCCCGAGGCAAGTAGGGTGAAGTGCCTTTCCCAACGACACAACGTCGTTTTGCACAGCCAGGAATCGAACCGGCAACCTTATGATTAATAGCCAGATTTCCTCACCGCTCGGCCATCTGACCCACAGTTGGTCAACAGTGGCCTCTAGTGGACGCAGTTCTCCTCCTGCTCGAACATCAATACATCTGTCAATTGCAAAGTAAAAAGCAAACCCTATTAAAGTCTAAGTGTACAGTATTAAGTGTATAATGGAAACACGTCATATGTAAGGTGTTTTTTCAATATCGATAAACATTGTTGGACATCCCCAGTACACAAGATCAGAACTATGACACTGCTGTGCAAAAAGGCACATCAGCTTCGGAACTACTGACAATATCCTTTGTGTACTCTGTGCGATAAGGGGCTATTTGGCACTGCAACTCAACTAAGATAACAACCTTTCTGGCAGTTTAACAGGCTAACACTCTTGTGAACTTCAGACTTCAGGCAAACGGATGCTGTCACAACCCTGCCCATAGGTCTTGTTCAGGGTTGTGAGGTCAAACAGAGAGCTCTGCGATAGCCGTGTGTCAGTGAGGCAGGGTGACAGGGTTTAAGTGAGGTAAACCTATAGCTGGATGATCTACAGCGTGGAATTTCTCTCTCATACACTGTTTAAAGGCCATTAGAATAATACAGGTGTTTGAGGCTGGAAAGTCACAGATAAATAGACTTTTAAACCAAGCCAATACATATTAGTACGGGCATCACCAATCACATGAGAAAATAGTTGTAGCTGGACCATTGCAACACAGTTTGGAATTACAGAGTGAGAGATTGAGATGGAGAGAGAGAGAGAGACACAGAGAGACACAGAGAGACACAGAGAGACACACAGAGAGAGAGAGAGAGAGAGAGAGAGAGAGAGAGAGAGAGAGAGAGAGAGAGAGAGAGAGAGAGAGAGAGAGAGAGAGAGAGAGAGAGCAGCATGGGTAATGTGATGTAGAACTAAGGGATTCAGTTGTGGAGAATCTGTTGAACATTGTTGCTCTACAATGGAGAATACTGTGTTTATCTGGCACTTAGATACATGTCAAATAGATGGTCTTACGTGGAATTAGGTTGACAAAATATTGAATATACTGGTGAACTGGTGACAAACAGCGGCACTTCTGTAATCGTGCAACCGAATGCCAACCCCTCCAAAATACTGGTAGTATTATGGTTGTCTAATCATTATGAGAAATGTTTAGGGTAGAATACTCGGTAATGTTTGTACACAGCAGAGCCAATTATTGCAGCAACAAAGCCCTGTGTATCCAAATAGAGTCTCTGCCCTCTTGGAATCAGACGGATGTTACTACAAACACACTCATCGGCAACCTGTTCAACCCATTAGGCATTAGTGGGTGGCTATCAAGCACATGTTTGTGTGAAAAAAGCTTTTTGTTGGATGAATATTAATTGACAGCATGTCAGTAAATTGTGCAGAATTTCGTAATCAAAGAAAAGTATCCAACCCTCATCGATTCATGAAAACCTAGACATATTTCTGCCTAGCAGACGTCACTATTCATACTTTTAAAGAATATTCTGATCCGATTCTAAATTAATTCATTGGTAGCCGAGGGGGCCGCAAAGAGATTAGGCTACAACTCTCTAATATGATCCACGATGTTGCTATAAAACAACCCCCCTCTTTTACTACAATCGGCCAAATCCTGTTGAGTCCTCGTTTACCTGATCCACAGGTTTCCTAAAGCTACTGCGAAATGGTCCTCTCGCACTGGGAGGAGCTATGCAATGAGTAGAGGGGTCCATGCAAACACTCGTTACTGGGGCATTACATCCAGCCGGAGATGAACTGCTATCACACCACCGCATTGGAACTTCCACTGCATGGAAGTTTTCAATGGTGACTGGCCGCCATTCAAGCAAATGAAAACAACATTATGAATTCGACGGACAGGTGTGCTGGCGGCATCGACATTACCGTAAGGAAACACTAACTAATGCGAGTTGTCTTTATTGACGTCGTGGCTTAATAGGTGTTTGTGCTAGCCTATACCTGACAATATGGAAGGGCAGCGTTTCCAAAGGTTTGATAGGAGCAGAAGCCAGACGTCCTCTGAAACATTGTCTGAAGGGGAAGGTACAGATGTAGGTTCAGAAGACAAGCAAGGTGACACATATTTCAATGACCGCGCTGCGGACTTCGAAACTATGAAAGGAGAAGAAAAGGCGGACGGGAAGAGTGTGGCAGACGATGCCGAGGAACCGGCTCATGAAGAAGAGGAAGACGAAGATGAAATGGTAAAGTACTTGAATGGTTGTATGCATGTCTACCGTAGACAGCCAAAGTGCGGGCACGATGTACAGTTCGCATTTAAATACATGCATTTATAGTGTGTCAGTTGTAACTAGGGTTGCCAACTTTGTCACGATGAAATACGGGACAGAATATGGCCTGCCGCAGCAGTGCGGGTATGTTTAAAAAAAAAAAAAAAAAAGCCTACAGTGTATTGTTTTAAGCCATTTGTCATAATGATAATTGGCGAATTGGCATTTACTTAACGCATACTAATGCGCGCGATGGAGGGCTGTGATTGGATGATGACAAGTGTCGATGATCATTCTCAAGTGTTGTGATCAGCTGCTGTTGCTCTTGTATCAGTCAGTGGTTAGGTCAGCGCAGCAGTCAATACACGGGACAAGGAAGGTCACGTATAGGGACAAATTCATTAGGCCCAATACAAGGGACGTCTCAGCTAATAGGGGATAGTTGGGGATGGTACGGGACCCTACTTGTAACGCACTTCAAACACAGCCACACCACCCATATAGCCCACACTGCTAGTACGTCGTTACGACACATGAAATCATTGTTTGGGTTGGACAAAATAAGTCGCCTGGTGGCTTTGGATAGCAGACAAAGTTGTGTGTGTGTGTGTGTTGACAATTAATATTTGCAGGGGCAAGACAGGTTTCTTTCACATTGTTTCTGCTTAGTGTTCCACAATGAACCAGAGACGCTTTGAATGGCTTTGTGTAATCCGCAGTGAGAATGAGCTATTGTTTGATCTTTCTTTCCAAGTCACCCTTTGGAGTTGACATGTTTTGGTAGATGTATCCAGGCTTTGTGTGGGGGGAAGACCACCCTCTGAGACCTAAAACATTGAGGGGTTATTTGAGTATTGCAACTCCTTTTGTTATGAGATGCATCGCTCTAACTCTCAAACTTGTGGTACATGTATTGTTCTGTATTATAATGTCCTTGCATTGGATTAGGTGTTAGGCCTAAACATAGCCAACAGCTTTTTTTACAATGAAAAATGAGGCGTGCCAGCTTAAGCAGAAAGTCAAGTTGAAACTAAAAGACAATGGGTTTCCCGTCTTTGAATCGTTCAACTGTTTTCAGTTGGATTGTCTTACCAGAGCAGGCTGGTTTGACTGGTTCTAATCAGCTCAATTAGGCTAAATCAACCTTGGACACAACCTGAAGGGTCTCACTTGCCTTTAAAACAACATTACTGGAAGAAGTTTTGGACTGAGCCATATTGTTTACACCAGTCTAACTGGTGTTTGCATGAATTAGCCGATTGGCTCAATAAAAAAACATTGTCTTCAGGATGAGATCATCATATACAAAAAAACGCCCCCTAATGATCCATAAGATACAGCTGCATATATCAATGCCAGAATTGTAGCAACAACATTCATTCCTGTACTTGAAGTACATTTACATGTTTCACTATGCAAAACTTTGGTTCATGTTTGCATTCGTAGGCCACTGTGCCGTTCTCAGATCTGCAGATCCGCTGTTACATCCACTCTGGTCTAATAAAACCACCCCAACCAAAGCCAGTGACCATTTCCGGTGGAGCCATGGTTACTGTATGGCTGACCAATGCCCTCCGACCTCTAGGTTTAAGAGAGTTAAAGAAGGAAACGCTTCTGGGAACAGCTTAGCTCTGACACCTCCTGGCTGCCCGGACTTGCTGTGTTTTTCTCCGCACTGCCGAGTCCGACTCCATCTTAACTCGACAGCCTCTGTTTACATCAGGCCCCATGTAAACCATACCGGGTCACTCCAGATATGGCTGTGTTTGGCGTAAGGCCTACTTTAAGATTGAAGATGTCAGAAAAGAAGAGGCATCCTTCATAGACAAGGACAAAGGGAGAGGGGGAGAGAGAGAGAGGGAAATGTTTGGAGTGTGACGCTGATGGGTTTGCTCTGCAAGCGTTGTTTAAGTATCTCACACAGATTGTAGTGGATACATTTTTCATCCGCATAAATGATGTAACCGGATTCATGCTCTGTATTCCAGCACGTCGCTATTGAATACGGAGTAGGCAAATGCCTGAAAACGGAACCGTAGTGCTTTAACGCTGTATATCTTATACATGGTGTTTATGCTGCATGATTATCAGGGCTGCAGTGTTCGTTCTGCAGAGGAGCAGATTGTTTTGTTGTCTCTTTCTCACTCTATTATGATTTCCCTTGAGCAGCTGCAAAATGAACAGCATATTAAACTTTTTTTTTTTTTACCTCTTTGGCAGTCCAGTCACATTTCGTTCTTTTCTTTTCATTTTGGGAACGACTTTATTGTGAAATGTACTCCCTAATTTCTACCTTTTTATAATAAGTCATAAGTTTTGATCTCACTGCGATGGTTAGGGGATAAACATGGTGTTGTTAGTGGACAACTCAGCCAAATGGGTAACAGAGTCCATTATTGTAAACCTTGCTAAGGTTTTTTGAAAGTAGACAAATTAACATTAATAGTCTGAATAAAAGTAATGGGAATGTGTCGTCAATGAAAGTAAAATGAGTCCATTATATTCCTACTATCTTGCTCTCACTCTCTCTCTCCCCTCAAGTCCTAGCATGACCATTGGCTGTCCAGAAAGGTTCATTCACCTGGTGGCGAGTCGAAAACCATGGCAAAAGACCAGCAACTGAGGTAGCTGGGTTCGTTTTTCAGACGGTCAATGACTACGTTTGCCACTGCGTTGTGACGCCCCTCAGGAACGCACTCATTCATTGGAGCGGGCTGTCCGGCTCACAAAAGAGATGTCCAGTGTCAGTGAATGGCTTAGTGGCTAAGAGGATTAACTTTCAATCTGTTTAAGACTCCTCTTACTCCTGTGGTGGATGGTGTCATCACAAGATGTACCTTGGATTTTGCCGGTATATCTTGTCCTGTTCTGGCTTCACTGTAGTCTACACACTGTCCGCTGTTATCAAGGTGTAGGAGGAGTACAAATTGAGTTTTGGCACGATAAACACGATGGCCTTAAGGCGGAATTTAACTTCTGGTGAATGTTCTTCTTCTGAGGGGCACAAGGTACGTCTTGGTACTCGCGTGAATCTCATATTTTGTTGGCAGTAGCTCTTTGACATTCTGCACCTGCCCTCTGAAAAGCAATCTGTTGTACCAAGATTCCCTTTCGTTGGATTGATTTGGGCATTATTATGTAATGACAGACTGCAGATCGATTTAGAATTGTCTTGAAATAAACTAACTCTTTAAAAAAATAATAATGTTGACAGTGTAGAGAACATGAAATTTGTTATTGTTTTATAATTGGATTGATGGGAAGGGGAAAAATACACAAAATTGTAAAAAGTCCTACATGTAGCTTATGTTTATGTACATTCATATAAAGAAAGGCCAGCTCTTAGGTTAATTAAACCTCTGTGTGGCTGCACCTAATAACCACATCATGCGTAGAGCACATTGGTGATGTATGATTCAGGTCTGTGGTTTGGGTGAAGTGCTCTGTTTTGTGTTTGTTGTTGTTTTGGTTGGTAGTGTAGTTGTCTGTCCGTCTGTCCGTCTGTCCGTCTGTCCGTCTGTCTGTCTGTCTGTCTGTCCGTCTGTCTGTCTGCCGATTGATGTATTGGAACACAACGGAGTCCAAAAGGACAAATACTCTCAAATACTCTCTTGCTCTAGCGTTCTCTCTCTTTCTCCCTGAATCTCTCTCTCTCTCTCTCTCCAGTGCAATATGTTTCCATTCATAATTCAACGATGAAGGGTGATGAATGGTGAATCAAATATGGCTTTATCCTTCACACTCCTGATCCATCCCATGAAAGATCTTTGCCCTGGGCATGTCTGAACTCCTCCAGTTTGCTTCATGCTAAAGTGATCTCACCAAGAATAGCACTGCATGCCGGTGGCAATCACCACTTCAACTTCACCACAACAGAGGACATGTTTCATACCAAACACGGTTAATAATATATTCTCCCGAGGCAAAACAACGTCGAGGACTGAAGGGCGAGGCACGAGAAAGCTTTTAATCACATCTAGCTAGCAGTTAAGGATGTTTGTTTTGCCTGTCGAACTATCAGTCATATGACTCATTTTGTTTTGAAATAACATTTACATTTCATTCATTTTTTATCCAAAGCGACGTACAAATAGTGCTCATCGAAGGTACACCGGAAGACTAAGAATCACAAGTGCTTAGTTCTACATTGTTTCTGTGGTCAAGGAACAGTCTGTTTACTAGCCACTTCGCAAAATAACCACGTCTCAGCTAACAGGCACAGTAAACAAAAATAACATTTTCTACAGTGCAACAATAACATCTTGATTACAGCTGTATTGGGATGTATGGTGAACCAAAAATAATACTTCAGTGCAATAATAACTTGTCAACACCTCAGCTACAGTCTTACAATGACATCTCAATTACAGTTGCGTCTAGTACCGTTTACAGAATGACTGCTACTTTAATTGCTGAGGCAACTGTATCACATAGCCCACAATCAACAAGGCAGCCAGTTTATAAATAACTACTTATTAATAAGTAGGTATTTACTTCAATTAATTGTAACTGAACTCCCATCAAGATGTTGAGGTGATCCAGCTGGATAAGGTATGAGTTAATATGCCTGGATTATCAAAGATTGACACAGAGATTAGGACCTGAGGGAAAATTTCCATGCTGGCCGACACATGGCCTTGTTGTCCCAGGAAACATGTCCTGGTTTCACTAATGTCCCTATATAGGTCTACATACAGGCCATGGTGATCTGCTCAGACTAGGCCATGAAGCTTTACATTTTCCTGACATGTTTTGTCACCACTCAAAACCCTAACCCAAACAGTACCTCCTACTCTTCCTCCCAGTAATAACATGGCCCAACTCCATGGTTAACTACATTGGGGTAGACACTCATTCATTCAGGTTAGCAATGTAATTAACCTATTCTTGATACAGACCAGCATTGCAGCTTAACAGAAGGGAGGGTATAGAGCTGTTTTAATATGCCACGACTGAGGAACGTTAGATACTGTATATAGAAAGTTCAGAATTTTCCAGTGCTGCATCTCCACAGGAAATGGGGCACAGTGAGGATGTAAGGGTTTATAGGCCTGTTAAGAGATCCCACTGGGGAGGGAATGTACACTGTCAGTGTGGGAGGACCAGGGGGTCCACTGGGTCATGGAGAGTCACTTGGGGATTCAGATTGCAAAGGGACATTGGATCTGGACGAATGGTAACTGCAGTGTGTTGCTCTCTCGCTCGCTCGGTCTCTCGCTCTCTCTCACTCTCTCTCTCTCTCTCTCTCACGCTCGCTCTCTCACTCTCTCTCTCTCTCTCTCGCTCGCTCTCTCACTCTCTTTCACTCTCTCTCCTCTCTCTCTCTCTCTCTCTCTCTCTCTCTCTCTCTCTTGCTCGCTCTCTCACTCTCTTTCACTCTCTCTCTCTCTTGTTCTCTGTAAACATTGTTGACCTCCCTGGGTCTGAAAGGGAATCGGGCTGGGACCATCTGGGGGAGGGGAGAGTCGAGGAAGACACAGATGTTGGGCGTCAAGGTCGGGAGGGATAGGGTGTTGTTTTGTGGGGAACCCTGAGAAAGATTGGCTCGGGAATCCCAAAAGTGTTTTTAGCAGGGTCACGAAGTGCAGCGAGCAAAGACATGCGTTGAGCCGGGACTGTGTGGTTAAAAATAAGTGGCTCTAACCGACATGCCTGAAATTGAGGAAAGTTTGTTTTATGTTTTTTAATTGTAGGACTAGATAATGCGCTGGTTCATGGTGTACTTTCTGCTAACCCTTCACGCTTTGAAGTTTGGTCCTGTGAAAGTATGTATCCAGTATCCATTGTGTATTTTTTTTGTAACGTTTGCTGTTGAAGGGACTCACTTGAAAGTTAGGTAGGCCTATGTACAAACATACCCTCTCCAACCTGTAGCCTAGGCTAAAGTATTGCGTTTTGACCGTTTTTTGTCATTTCACTTGGCTGTAGTCCTTGAGAAGTTCTGAAGAAGGGGTCGTCTCAGATTGCAGTGTGACGCTGGGGTCAACAGCCCTTGGCCCTGGTTATAACTCCCCCCACCACAGTGACATCACACAAGATGGAAGTTCAAGACCTACAGTTCACTGAGCCATGTCCAAAATCGGATGTTTGGCTGGTGTTTTTCGATGTGCTATTTCTATTTCACCATCTCGCTCTCAGTCCAAGTAAAAAAATATTCATCTGTACAGCTGTGGGTTGATGAATTGAATATGCTTTTGTACGGTATCTCCCTCTCTGTCTCCCTCTCCTCTCTCTTCCTCTCTCCCAGTGGAGGCAGTGTGTTATTTAAGTCGTTACTCTTCCTAACTTCACAAAGAATTTCTAAAGAAGCAGCCAAGTGATGTCAGTTTCCTTGGTTACGGATAGTTTAGGACTTGGTTTGGGGTCAGGTTTGTTTTCTGGTTGTTTATGTGACTAAATAACGTTGCCATCATCTTGAAAATGCCCCAGTGAAGGGGGGAGAATAAGTAATGTCTCTCTTCAAGCAATGAGCCTTTCTGCCCAGTGAACTCGAAACTCTTATCATGCTCTAACTGATAACGCGATCACTTATCAAATCATTCCATCGCCGTTGGTTTTTGCACTTCTTCTACAGCGATGCAGCTCGTCGTTACTCCGTGGGGATTCTCACACGTGCGCGCGCGCGCAGGGACAAATCAACGCAACTGCCGACTTAAGCAGATGCTTTTCTTCATCACGGGCATAAGAATGGTTTTCCTGTTGTTCGGGGCTTGATACGCAGTTTGGGACTGGAGCCAGGGCTGTTTGCTGGGAGCCGAGCCGAGCAGACGAGAGCCAGGGTGGTGGGAGCTCAGGTTACTGCTGCCATGGCAGGCTCAATCTATTCCCAGACTGGAGCGCAAGTCGCCTGAACTGCACATACGTGGCACATACGTGGCACATACGTGTCAGTGCATCTGTTTTTTTTTCTTCTCCAAACGTGTTTTTTTTATTTTTTTTAAATATGTTTTCCTAGTATGCTTGCTTGTGAGTTTGTTCCCAAGCGCCAGGTGTGAATCTACTTGGTTTGGGAAGATGCATGTCAGTGTTTTGTGTCCGCGTTCCCCAGTATCAGGTGATGGTTTGCCCGGCCGGGGGGGAATGTGAGAAGGGGACAGTGATGTGCTGAAGGGGACACCACGGAGTCACGGAAATCGCGGTGCTGATCGAGGGCTCAGCTTACAGGAGACGACATGAGATGGACTGATTTGTGGCAGGGCAGGGCGCACTGAGGTTAACCGGTCCACACAGTGGAAAGAATCTACAAGGCTACACATACACAAACCCCCCCCCCCCCCTCCTCTCCTTGTGCCCAGGGCTTCACTTGCTGTGATGGTATGCAACACACTTAAAACAGGTTTTCTGCGGGTGGCAGTTAAACGGCAGTGGTTCCGAATTGTCCCTGTTTTTTGCGTTTTTTTTTTTTTTTTTTTTTCGGGCAAAACCGTTTACCCTTTTGCACAGATTTCTGGGAGTTTTTTTGCGCTTGTGTTAAGTTGGGGGGGGGGGGGGGGGGGTTGCCAGGGTATTCTGGCACTATTATCCTCTGTGTTGGGAAGTGAAGTGAAGGGAGTGTCTTCTTGGCTATAGAAATATGTCCTCTTTGGTCTGAGCTATTGTGTGGCTAGGGGGGCAGCCACCCTGACAGGGGGAAACCGAGCCAGCGGGTGCCCGGCTGAAACCAATCACACTGCCCCTCGTCAGTTTTATTACACTTCCTGACTGACATTTCTCCGGCCCCGGGTCGCTCGGCGTTCTACTCGGGGTCAGCTGTGTGTGTCATGTGAGATCGACTTATGACCTCAGACAGGTATTATTAAATGGGCCTCCCCTCGTTCTGTCGTTTAACGAGCCGTGCGTTTATGAACGCCTTGTGCATTCGCTGTCAGGATCGGGCGTTCCTGAATGTCTCTTGATTGATTCAAAGCAGCGGAACGGACTATAGTGATTTTCCCGCTGATGCGTTTTAGACGTGTTTGCATGTTGGGACATCATTCCGCTTAAAAGCCCGAAGCTGGCAGCGTGATGATTCCACGGGATTTCGATTACTTTCAACTCCGTCCAACCACCCTATGGCAGTTGCGTAACAGGCACGTGAACGAGACACACAGGTAATGGAGGGCCTCTTCCTATTCTCGTGTCCCTGGCTGTGTGCATCCACCGTGTCTTAGCAACCAGGAAAGGGACCGCAAACAATTCATCCCCACTTGGAACAGGCTCCCTTCGACCTCGCCTCCCTGTTTTCCGTGAACTAACAAACATCATCTCTGCATGCGTCGGCACATAAACACTAGAAAGGAGAGGAAGGCTGCTCCCTGGGAGAAATGAATATGGAATATGTCAACTTGTGGAGGCACCCACTGTTTGGCCTTTATGTGTCAGACTCTCTTTGAGATTTGAATATGTTCCCATGAGAAGATGATGCGCGTCACATTGATGCAGCACAGCAGACGGAACTTGTACTGTAGCAGAGAAGAGCGGTGAGATAATATGGAAGAAAAGGTTGTGGAGTCGGGTAGGGAACCCGGATCTAGACCGGCGATGCAATATGTGGGAAAAGAGATGGTAACAATAATGGTATGTTGTTTGTTTGCGTCTGGTTGTGAATTCTGTTTTGATTTTAGAGCTTCTCTCTCAATAGACATGTAGTACAGGACAGCCGGTTGGTTCTCCGTGCTGCAGTCGCAAACTCTCAAAAGCAATTACTCTCCACTCTAGACCAGATAAGTTCAAGGTAGTTCTTCTGGGAATTTCCCCTTGAACACAAGCCTGGTTATTTCCATTCGTATCTAGCCTACAGTATGTCTTGATGTTGTGCCTGTATTTGTCAACGGATATCCATTAGCCTGTATCTGAGTGCTGTGTCTGTGGTGTAGCTGTGTACTAGCCTGTCTGAGTGCTGTGTCTGTGGTGTAGCTGTGTACTAGCCTGTCTGAGTGCTGTGTCTGTGGTGTAGCTGTGTACTTAGCCTGTCTGAGTGCTGTGTCTGTGGTGTAGCTGTGTACTAGCCTGTCTGAGTACTGTGTCTGTGGTGTAGCTGTGTACTAGCCTGTCTGAGTGCTGTGTGTACAGTCCCTGGGCTCAGGTGGTCGAGGTCGACTGCCCGAGCAGGAGGAGTGGCTGTGCCTGCTCTGCCATCCTCTGGATGTGCTGCGGCCTCTCTGCTGTTTGCTCCCAAGCTGCCCTGCTAGTGCTGCTTGTTGTGGTCTCTCGCTCTCACTCTCTCTCTCTCATAATATACCCTCTCTCACTCACTCACTCTCTCATATATACTCTCTCTCACTCTCTCTCAATATATACTCTCTCTCACTCTCTCTCATATATACTCTCTCTCACTCACTCTCTCTCATATGTACTCTCTCTCTCACACTCACTCTCTCATATATACTCTCTCTCACTCACTCTCTCTCTCTCATATGTACTCTCTCTCTCTCCTCTCTCTCTCTCTCTCTCTCTCTCTCTCTCTCTCTCTCTCTCTCTCTCTCATATGTACTCTCTCTCTCGTACTCTCTCTCTCACACTCACTCTCTCTCACTCACTCTCTCTCATATATATACCCTCTCTCTCACACTCACTCTCTCATATATACTCTCTCTCACACTCCCTAGTTCTGCACTGTAATTGTAATGATGTCTCCCTATTGGTCTTTACGAACATCGTTAATGGGTGCCGTTAATGGGTCTGCACCCTGTGTTGGCGATGTGTGATCATTGTCTCGCTCCGTTTATTATTGTGGGTTTAAGGTGACTTTATCGCCGAGTCGGCGAACAGATCTCATGCGTGTTATGAAGTTCATCAACTTGTGGTCACGGAGCTGACCAACTTTCACCCAGTCTACCCATCAAAAGGAGCAGTGTGCTGTTTGTTTTGACAACAAAAGACTGTTGATGCTGTCCAGCGAGCATGGGGGAGGAGAGCGATGGAGGGGGAGGCTGGAGGGGGAAGCGGTGATGCAAGCTTTCAGAAACGGGCGTGAAGGAATGGGGGGGGGGGGTCAGAGGTCACCGCTGACCTCCCGTCGGCATGTCCGAACCCCGCCGTGCTGACGAGCCTTGTCTGAAAGCGCACAGGCTGGGTCGGAAGATGCGTTGACTGGGATCACTGTGCTCCTGACAGCCTGGCCTGGCCTTTCTGTCTCACCGGCTTTCGGGAATGGAAACGGGAGGAAAATGCCCTTGGTTAAAATGACAGCGTGAGCCTGACAGGCCATCTTACAAGTAGCCCTCCTTCACAGAGCTGTCTGGGAGGAGACAGTCAGGGAGACAGGTAGACAGTCAGGGAGACAGGTAGACAGTCAGGGAGACAGGTAGACAGTCAGGGAGACAGGTAGAGGGTCAGGGAGACAGGTAGACAGTCAGGGAGACAGGTAGACTAATGGAGACAGGTAGACAGTCAGGGAGACAGGTAGACAGTCAGGGAGACAGGTAGACTAATGGAGACAGGTAGACTAATGGAGACAGGTAGACTAATGGAGACAGGTAGACAGTCAGGGAGACAGACAGACAGTCGACGTCGCCTGGGGCCTGATGGGGTTTCACACTGATTGTTTGGAGAGCAATATAGTTAAGCCTCTTACTGAGGTCATTGTAGAGTTATATTATCTCTTGCTTCTACTAAAACACATAACAACCTCACCCTCTTCTACACACACACACCCACACACACACCACACACCCACACACACACACACACCCACACACACACCCATACACACACCACACACACACCCATACACACACCACACACACACACCCCCACACACACACACACACACACACCAACCATGACCTCATTCATACTAGTTGAATAAAGTCCAGCAGCTTGAAGGCTTATCTTGTTTTCAGTTCACTACATGTGGTTAATGATCAACACAATTCGAAGAGGGAAACTGGACCTTTCTGCCAATTGATGACCTTGTGTTATGACATCCAAATAAGATTTACATTTAGTCATTTAGCAGACGCTCTTATCCAGAGCGACTTACAGTAAGTACAGGGACATTTCCCCCCCCCGAGGCAAGTAGGGTGAAGTGCCTTGCCCAAGGACACAATGTCATTTGGCACGGCCGGGAATCGAACCGGTAACCTTCAGATTACTAGCCCAATTCCCTAACCGCTCAGCCACCTGACTCCCGGCTTTGGTGTAATTCCTTCACCCCAGCCGATCCACACAGATGGACGGCCATAGTTCTGTCTAGGCAGAATGGCGTTATGTAATAAATAAATAAAAAACCATCGTTAATTGCGGCGTGTTGGCTCCGGTAGAAACGTCAACGCCTATGACTGTGTTTTCTGCACTCTCGAGTTATTTGAGGGAATGAACACACGATCATCTACCGTCTGGGTTTGTGTGGACAGGAAATTATACCTGCCAATCATAGAGTTTCAACACGATTAATACAAAAATACTTGTGAGGTGAAGATTGGCGGGGCTCTAAATCCTTAATAGGTGACTGCCTTTGAGTTTGACAGGCTGAACCAAGTCCTCACATTTTTGCTGTATTTATTTTGTTAACATTTGGCAGCAGTTCAGCTTGTACTTTTTAAAACCCTGAATGAACTGTGTGCCAGCCTCAGGCACAGGGCAGAACAGCCCAGTGCTCCGAGGAGTAGGATGAGAAATGCTGCTTGACTGACTAGGGCCTAGGCAAACCTTTTTTAAGCATATGGGAGCGTTGATCTTAAGCATCAGTTATAATGAACTCTTTGCGTCCCTGATCTTTCACGATCGACTTGGTTCGGCGTTGCGTCTGCTAACGAGCCAGTGGGATGGTCGTGGGAGAGTCGTGTGTATTCGATAGTGCTCCAGTCAAGAGAAGCAGGGTTGTGGAAGCGTCCTGTTGCCGAGGGAACGACGAGGATCCAGATGTTGCCTAACGTCTCTTGATCGTGATGACACCGAGTCTGTGGATGCAATGGGAAATGGAGTAATAGGGTTTGGCTTTTGTCGACTAGTGAGGGAAGGGGTGTTGAAACCATAGTCGGCTGATACCCAGGGGAAGTATAAAGATGTGTGTGTGTGTGTGGGGGGGGGGGGGTAGTTGGTGTGTGGAGATGTTTGTGTGTGTGTGTGTAGGGGGGAGGGGGGGTCAGGAATGGAAACGAGCTCATGGGAAAACACTCCCTCTGACAACACCAGCAGGAGTCTTGTGTTCCTAGTAGACTCACGCTACATAGTTACTGCTGCCACGACAACACAGACTTGGCTCTGCAGGGTGGCTGTTGTGGCCTGACCTCAAACCAATGACTGTTGACGAGATCGTCGACACGCAGTATATTGACAACTGTTCAGATACGTTACCCTCCTCCCTCCTACTCGAGTGTATTCCCTGTACGTATACATGCCACACATTTGCATTGCAGGTATTTGCAACTCCTTTGCATACACCCTCGTAGACAAGAAATACAGGTTGTTTGTGCAGCTA
>CM042865.1:10299268-10526768 GCA_023658055.1 Thaleichthys pacificus
TATCAAAACATCGACTTATTACATGTTTGTACACTGGAGGGCGCTAGTGCGTTTAGTCTGGTTTGAAACAGAGGCGCATTGTTTTAAGCATAACTAATGTTTCGCTATAGCTCTGTACCCTGTTTTGATCCATCTATTGTCCATAACATATTTAACATATTTAAATACAGTAGAGTTGACCCTTGTTCCCAAATACAGTCAAAAGCTTCAACTTCAAGTTCGTCGTTGTAATTCTTCATGACTAAGTAAGCGTAGAGAACCACAGGTCACAGGGTATACCCAGTAATCAATGACAAATGAACCTGATCAAATGAAACGAGCCAGCGCTCTGGTGTCGCTTGGGGACAGAGAGGTCCCCGGAGGGAGGGGGGCAGGCAGGGGTACAGCCCCGACCCCCTCCAGGTGCCCCTGCCGAGGCGGGGAAGGGCTCCCATGAGACGGCCGCTTGCGATTCGATTCTCTTCGGTCCCTGTAAACAGGAAGCGCAGACCACATGGAGGGAGCCTGATTGAAATTAATGGTCGCCGAGGCCAGGGTCAATGCCGCACCGACACAATGCCGTTACCCCCTCGCGTTTACCATTTATTGTCTCTAGATGGGTTTCTCATTAGTTGTGTGTTTGTGTGGATGTGTGTGTGTGTGTGTTTGGGGGGGGGGAGAGGCTAGTGTGTCCGCATGAGCGAAATGCATTTGGCTCCGTATCGGTTCACAGCACGACAGCTGGTAATGTGCATCCTTATCGGCCTGTTTGCATGGCCCCGTCTCTACCTGGCGCCCCTGACGACATCACCGCAGCTCAGGGCTGGGAGGATGGGAGGCGTGGACACAAGTGGAATCGCTGATGCTTTGCCGCATGATCCCGGCGCGGTCTTTAGGAGAGGTCCATATTCTACAGAGTTACCCACGGGGATCGTGGGTAACTTCTCTACCGCAGCTGTATAAGCAGTATGGTGTCATCTGTATAATGGCAGTGGACCAATGGGAGAAGGGCGATGATTCATATTTGACCTTGAGGAATGAAGTCTTTACCGGAAGACTAACAGACCTTCGCCAACGTCCACCTCATGGTGGTTGCTAGGCGTATAAGCGTTGTCAGTTCTGAGTGATCGAAATTATTATTATGCCAGGGGCCATTTTCGAATCACGAGTACACGTTTTGTGAATCATATTCCAATATAGACTGTGGCTTTTAGATTTCAAGATGGGATGCTTTTCAACAGTCAACTCCCACGCAACAATAGCTGAGAAGGTCCTCGTGAGAGTGGCAATCAAGCGCTCGGATATTCATCTGACACGAGCACAGTCTAATTGCCTACGAAACGCAGAAGGCATAGTCTTTGTAGTGTCTTACAAACTAAGAGTTGGATGCTTGGCATTAGATGACATTTAGTCATTTACATTTAGTCATTTAGCAGACGCTCTTATCCAGAGCGACTTACAGTGAGTACAGGGACATTCCCCCGAGGCAAGTAGGGTGAAGTGCCTTGCCCAAGGACACAACGTCATTTTGCACAGCCGGGAATCGAACCGGTAACCTTCAGATTACGAGTCCGACTCCCTAACCGCTCAGCCACCTGACTCCCATGACGACTCCCCGTATTTATTTCCAACGTCGGGGGGACGTCGGTATCTTAGTTCCATGGCATTAACCTTTCTGCTGAATGTGGGGTTTCGTCTCCCCGAGGGGACACTTCCCCTGTCGAATGAGGAGATGTGGACAGATGTAGGATCCTGTCGGGCCTGGCTGGAGCGCTCCCCGAGTCCTCGTTTCTGACGAGACGGCTCCAGACGAAACGGCACAACCGCACTTCCCACGTTCGTCGTCCGGCGAGCCTGGAGAAATGCCATGTTTTGATCTCAGTACTTTGGGGTTGAAAGGTTGTAGTCAGACCCAGGACAGTCAGGAACTTCTTTTAACTACATGCTCTTATGGTTCTTGCCTTTGGCACTTATTTGGCTTTTCACAACGTATGCTTCATGTTTTGGCTACCCGCAATGTCAGTGACCTATGCACTTTCGTAAAGCTCTCTCTTGGAAGTCGCTTTGGATAAAAGCGTCTGCTAAATGAATAATTGTAAAGTAAACTCCTGCACCACACTGGCCATCCCGGTATTCCACTCTCAAGTCTAGACCACCACTCTCTCACCTTCCCACACACACACAGCTTATCTCCCACTATCAGCCTTGCCTTTCACCCTCCCCCCCCTCCCCCCCGAGGTCTACCGTTATTGCTTTCTCCATCCCGTCCTCCTTCACGCCGTTCCGCCATGCCCCCCAGGGGTCCCCGGCCCCCGCCCCCCCTCCGGCGTGACGCGTCGCCCCTCACACTGATCGGCTTTGACAGGAAATCAATCGCTTTCTTTTTTTCTCTCCCCCTGACCCGATATGGAGATACGATCGTCATAATCCTGGCGTCGCGGGCTTCGTGGGCGCTGGGTCTCTCTCCTTCGTTACGGCGGCCAGAGATGTCCTCTGGAGATAGAGCCTGTTGTCTCTGGCTCGCCGCGTCTGCGGGCTGCTGCTGTACACGATCACTAGGGAAGCGCAAGCCTATTTATATGGTGATGAAGGAGCCATTACAGCCAATATCTCCGATACGACAACATCGTTTTTTTTGTTTTTAATTCGCGCTGTATAATATATTGGGCTTCGATGAACCAGGAAAAGGGTTCAACGCGCTGATGTATGTCTGTGTGTTCTGGAAGTCTTTCCTCGTCCGAGTGTGCTTTTTACTTCCTGACCTCGAGCATCTTTTCAAAGTCACGGCGAACCAGTGACCTCTGCATTTCTGCATCTCCAGGTGCAATCATGGCACATGTTGGCGGATATAACGCGTGTACACACACACACGCGCGCGCACCCCCACACACAACAAAGGCGTGGATGTAAATGAAAACTGTCACTCTTGATAAAGTGGTTGCAGTCGAGCTGTCAGACCTCTTGTCAGCCTGCTCTGTGAAAATGACATTGCTCTGTTCAGGGATTTCGATATGATATTAGGCGGCTGTGTGACATTGTGTTCCAGTTTCCACAGAATGTGGAATGAGGGGAAAGAGGAAACACTCGCCGAGGACTTTCCCAGTGGACTCAAACTAACATCTGTTTCACAGAAGACTGAATTTATGAATACGCTTCATGACATTTTCCTTACGGTCCTATGATGTGCTGCGTTGGACTTTTAAAATACACAAACGTATAAAGGAAGTTGATATTGTGAGTGTGACCTTCAGGTGCTCTCTGAATGGACAGGGTTTCTCAGGCGTCTTCGTTTCTCCGGCGCTCTGGGATCGTCTGTCTCGGTCTGGGAGGTCGAACGCGTTCCCGCTCCAAAAGACTGAGGGGGATCAGCTCCGTTCTCTCTGGAAGATTCTGTGTCAAGGTCTTTGTGTGAATGAGGGTCACTCCGTCTCTCTCTCTCTCTTTCTTTCAACTCTATCCTTCTCTTTTCCTTTTTTTCTCCCTCACACCTCTCTCTCTTGCTCTGTGCCCCTTCTCTCTCTCTCTCTCTCTCTCTCTCTCTCTCCTCTCTCTCTCTCTCTCAGTTCCCGGCCCTCCCTCCTCCTCCCTCCCTCCTTAGATCCGCAGGCTTCCTCTCACTCTGATAAGCCCAGGCAGGGCAGGGGAGCGCCGGGTCTGCGGGTCACTCAATCAGCGCTCTCTGCACGGTCTCAGCTCCTTCCCCCCCCCCCCCCCCCCCCTCTTCTCCTGCCCCCCGCCTCAGCCCGGCTCCTGTCCACCTCAGCCCGGCTCTGATGACCTGCTAGGAGGAAATGAGACCCAGAAGCCCCCTGGACTTCCTTCGAGGGCAACCAGGAAGCCGTCCTCACAGCCCCAGCCTAGTGGCAGGGACTATTAGCAGCTACCCCCCCCCCCCCCCCTCGAATTGCCCTGCAACTTGTTGTTTTAAAACCGGATTCCTGTAAAGGTTGAGCCGAGTACGTTGAATTGCCCTATTGCGGTGTTTCCTGTATGTGGACGAGAAGTGAGTTGTTGCGGTATTCGTCAGTGAAGTCATTTCCAGGCCAATGCGTCGGAAGTCTTTGCATGAGCGTGGGGTATTGTTGTGGAGACTGTACCTAAAGTGACTGAGCAGAGGCAGTGGTGGAGAGCCTCGCGGTATTTGCTTTCAATTTGCGCCGCGGGGAGTGTTCCTCGCATTGAATAAGACAAACGACCCTTCGGATAGTTTTTCCCCCGGTGCTTCCTTGCCAGTTTCTCCTCCTTGTTCTCACTTCAAAATGGAGTTTCTTTAATTGTTCGTTCAGCAGCCACAGACTTGAGAGCACTGAACCAGCACTAGTCAGGCGGACATGGTGGGATGTTTTAATTCCCCACAGGTAATCTGGGAGGAGGGAGGGGGGGGGCGGGCGGGCGAGGGGGCATTGTACAAACCCGGAGAGGTGATGATAATCCCTCTTTCTTTTGAGGTTTAAAACCGAATACATAAACCGTCTGATTGGCTCCTGCGCTGGCCTGCTCCTTCAGCTCGACCTCTCTTATCTCGACAGCACAAATTAGCCCAGCTTCGTCCGTCCGTCCGTCAGTCCAGCGGCTGTCAAACGCCTCTCTGTCCTAGTTCCCTGTTCTTTCTCTCTCTCTTTTTTATGTCCCTCAGTAGTCGGTAGCTGTCCCTCTGGCCCCCTGCTCGATGGCAGAAATCAGTTGAGCCTAGCTGGAGGGGAGCAGGACTGAAAAGGGGGGCCCCCCCACTTAATATTCACCCGGCGCTGTCGCCGCCAATGGAAATGAGAGGGCGAAAGCGAAGAAAAACACAGGCTGACGCGGGCTGGGAAATTGCCGGATGGAATTTGCACGATGGCAAATCGCGATAAGTTACTTTTCCACGTGCCGATCTCTCCGAATGGGCAACGGAGTTTGAGGGCAACGGTGTCTGCGATGATTGTCGGACACTCTTCTCGCCATCACACACACACACACACAATGCACCAGAACAAGTAATAGAGAAACGGGGGGGAAAAAAAGCAGGCAATGCATGAAATTGTTGGAAATTGATAGTGGATATGCAGTTGTGTAGTAACAGGTTGTGTGTAGAGCGGGTTATGGAGGAGGCTGTGGTCTTGCCTGGCGCAGCACGGTAATAAAAAAAGCACTTTTTGGAAAGCACTCTTTAAGAGTACTGTCCTTATCTCCTTGCAGTCGTGTTTCCTCCGTCTTCACATTCCCCCTCCCCGGCAGCACAGGCGGAGCAGGGCTGCATCTGAACTCAGCCAGACTCCACCACCACATCCTGCCGTGTTCCCTCTTTTCTCCTGGTCTCTCATTATCTCTCTCTCTCTCTCTCTCTCTCTCTCTCTCTCTCTCTCTCTCTCTCTCTCTCTCTCTCTCTCTCTCTCTCTCTCTTCCCCTCTCTCTCTCTCTCTCTCTCTCTCTTCCCCTCTCTCTCTCTCTCTCTCTCTCTCTCTCTCTCATCCCCTGTCTCTCTCTCTCTCTCTCTCTCTTCCCCTCTCTCTCTCTCTCTCTCTCTCTCTCTCTCTCTCTCTCTCTCTCTCTCTTCCCCTCTCTCTCTCTCTCTCTCTCTCATCCCCTGTCTCTCTCTCTCTCTCTCTCTCATCCCCTCTCTCTCTCTTACTCTCTCTGCCTTGACCGTTTCCCCGGCCGGTCTGACCTTCAGATGCGCTCTTATCTGGAGAGAGAGAGGAGAGAGAGAGAGGGAGAGAGAGAGTACCGAGCGGTAATGACTCATTCTGAGCGGACGAAGTTTGGTCAGCCTCGTCTTTGCATACGGACGGGCAGACAGGATGCCCGCCTGCATTGTCTTGAGACTGACAGAACAATGCCAGGCAGGATATCCTCCCGTTTTCATGGTCACCCAGGGTGCCCGTAAATCGTGGCCACTGTGGGGGAACACGGTCTGAAAGCCCGACGGCACCCTACAGCTGCCTCCACGAGTTGCTACGCTGAATTAGAACTGCCTCGCTCTCTCTCTCCCCCCTACACAGCCCCGTGTGTCCCTCTGTGTCGCCTTCTCTCTGACACGCACGCACACACGCAACACGCACACACACGCACACAGACTGTCCTGAACTTCCAGGAGGGAGAGGAACAAGAGGGAGGTGTCAGCTGACTGCACACCTCCAATCCGATAAGTTCTGATGTAAGTGTTTAGCAGCTGCTCCGATCGGATTTTACACGGGGGGAGGGAAGAGAGACTAGGGGAGAGAGAGGGAGAAAGAGGAAGAGGGAGGGGGACAGACGGAGAGAAAGGGAGAGAGAGAGAAAGGGAGGGAGGGAGGGAGGGAGGGAGGGAGGGAGGGAGGGAGGGAGGGAGGAGGGAGGGAGTGAGTGAGGGAGAGAGGGAGAGTGAGGGAGGAGAGAGAAAGAGTGAGGGAGAGAGAGAGAGAGAGAATGAGAGGGAGTGAGTGAGTGAGTGAGGGAGAGAGAGGGAGAGTGAGGGAGGAGGGAGAGAGAGTGAGGGAGAGAGAGAGTGAGAGAGAGAGAGGGACAGGAGGGAGGGTACAGGATGCTCGAACGAGGCCAGTGCAGCATGGCTATGCGCCGGCAGGGAAGCATGAGAAGTCTGTCTCTGTAGCATGGACGAGTCCAGCATCCTGAGGAGACGTGGGCTACAGGTAGGGACATTAAACTGCTGCGTGTGTGTGCGTGCCTGTGTGTGTGTGTGGTGTGTGTGGGAGGAGAGGTGCAGAGCTCGTCTGTATGCCGAGCAGAGCGCTGGCAGGGGATGTGCTGTTGAACCGAGCACAGTTTGGACTATCTTTTGTGTTAACACTTGGCGGTGCAGAATGAATGACGATGTGTGTGTGTGTGTGTGTGTGGAGGCTGCTGATGAATGAGGAGAGAAGCCGTGTGTAGATCCCACTGCGATGTGTGGACGCTGCCTGTTTTTGTGAATGATCTGGTGGGAATCTTGTTTCAAGGCGAACTGTCGAGAATCAACGTATATATTAGACTTCCTGATGAACGAACGGCGTGTGTGGGCTGGCTTCTCACTTAACTCCGGCTTCCTCCACGAATCTCTCATCCCTATCCCTTTTCTCTGATTAGACTGCATCTCTTGGACTTTTCCCGAGTGCCTCGCATAGTTTTCTGTTTCTTCTCGCCTTGTGCAAAACCCCGGTGCTGAGCCTTGTTGCTGCCGATATGAAGGAGCTGTATTGATTGGGTTTGTCTGGGAGACCTGTCGGCCTCTTTACGCCGTATCGACCTTCTTTATGATAATGGGGGCAGATATCGAGGCTCGTGCCTGTACGACGGCAAGCTTTGATGGAAGTATTTGATGAGTACGGGGCTCCCGCCGAACATCAAGCGCTGTACTTGATCCGGGAATGAATGCTCTCATCATCTCTAGACTGGAGATGTGAGTAAACACGGCAGCACAATGGGAGGGAGGAACAGGGAGAGGATGTAGAGCTGAGGTTCATATCCACCCCCAAATTGTTTACCGATTTCTCTTTCCCTTTGGTCAGTTGGCACAGTTAGGCAATCACACCAAGTGTGTTTACAGATAATCTTTACACTGTACGTGTGGACACGAGCGTTTGGCTCGCGGTTTGTGATGTGGAATGGATCAATGATTCCAGGTAGAAGTTGTATAAACATGCTCAAAGCATTTTTTTTTTCCATATTAGAATAGAACTGTTTACTGAATTTTACAATCCGAGAGACTCATTTTTATGTGTCATTAGTTTTAATTAGTCTGCGCTCTGTAGATGAATCACAGCAGTGAATAGCTTTTACGGTCTGACATTAATTTCCAAACTAACAAAGGTAGTCTTTGCTTGTTAGAGATTACATTTGCCTCGCTGATGATTTAGTTCATTTAACCAAGCCGGGGGAAAAAAAGTCGGTGTCACAATCTCACTTGGCATGCTTACACGGACAGCAGGAAGGTGTTACCTGTGATTAAGCACAGGGTACATGTCACGACAGAAACGCTGCCATTTAATTTTTGCGCTCTCAGTTTGTATCATTAAAAAATAAAAAAAAAAAAAACGATTAGCATTTGGTCTAATTGCAGAGTGCGTTTATCAGAGGCTCAGAAAGCTATAATTTCATTTGCAGTAGCTGTAATCCACGGCGGCATTGTTGCCTGCATTAACTTGAAAGCACACAACTAGTTCATGGTCGCACACTCGACGTGGCTCCAGGCCACCAGGCTCTCTGGGCTCAAACAAGCACCAGCCATGGACAAACAAAAAGATCTCTATGGCGAGGGGGGCCGCAGGGAGTCGACAGGGAAGTGAGTTTGTGAGGCAAATGAATGGATGGTCGGATGAAGGAACAGTTCCTCCACAGCCTCCATTCATGTTCCCTGCAGGAAGAGGTGACATCACCTCCCTGAGGGACCGTGTTTACGTCCGGATGAATCCGGAAAAACAGGGCATCTTTGTGGATTGTTCCCAAAACTACCAGCTGTTCCCACCCCCCCCCCCCATCCCCCCCCAAAAATTGCAGAAATTCTAATGTTGTATATACTTATATTATCTATTTTAAATAGTTTCTCTTCACTTGGGCTATTTTCAGTCTGTTTACTAACAAGTGAATGTTTTGAAAGTTGGACTCGGTCTCAAGTCCAACCCTCTTCCAGAACAAAGTCCTTAAACTCCCACGTCAGGGAGAATCAACACTCTCATCAGTCATTCACCCCATATATCCCAAAAAAAACCTTCAAATATTTACCCCACATAACATCCCGTTTACTTTCTGCATTATTGATTGGGTCTCTGTAGAAAGTGGGATTATCGAGTTCAACTCTGAGACGGCTTGGCTTTTGAGAGGGCCGATAAGGAGAGAGATGGACGGGAAAGGGCAGGCGGTCTGTGACCACGCCCTCCTCGCGTTGCTGTGCTCGGCTGCAGGAAGCGGGAAAACCATTTGTGACGATTCCTGACGGAATGAAAAGTCGTGACGGGACAGAGGTGGAACACTTAAAGATTTTAATTACAGCTGGGGGATTCACTGATCAAGAAGCTGTCCCTAAACACAACCCCCTCCCACACACACACACACACACCAAAAAAAAAGAACATCTCAAATCCATTGTCTTTGTGTGAGCTAATTCCTTTGTCCGTTCTCTGCGATGGCTCTGAGGTGCCTTCTCAGCCTGGGCGGGCTGGTTTCCGCGGCGTCCCCTCTGTTGCCGGGTGACAGTAGGAGGGGGACGAGGAGGAGGGCGGGAATGCGAGCCTGGAGGTAGAACACAATGTTTGTTCTTGTTGTGCGGATGTACAGTACTAGAGGCAGAGAGAGAGAGGCAGAGAGAGAGAGGATGAGAGAGAGAGGATGAGAGAGAGAGGCAGAGAGAGAGGCAGAGAGAGAGAGGCAGAGAGAGAGAGGCAGAGAGAGAGAGAAAGAGGATTGTTGTGCGGATGGACAGTACTAGCTTTGGAACTACTGTGGAAATGGGGCCTGACTCTCTCAAATTTAAAAATGGCTTTTATTTCGTAGTTTCTTATTTTTTGCTTTTTTTATTTGTATTTTTTTTTTAGCTCAGTTTCACGCGTATGCTACAGGGAATAACAACACAACGAGGCTAAGCCGTGCAGTGAAATGCACACTCATGAAATAGCCTTTCTAGACCAAACCGTCGAGACCTACATTTCATCAAAGAGGGCTTGTGCTATTTTGGTTCTTAAGACGATCAAAACACTTAAGATGAGTGTTTCTTCTTCTTCTTCTAGGAACGAGGGTTGTGTGGAG
The DNA here is from genome assembly GCA_023658055.1 of Thaleichthys pacificus. Taxonomy (NCBI): domain Eukaryota; kingdom Metazoa; phylum Chordata; class Actinopteri; order Osmeriformes; family Osmeridae; genus Thaleichthys; species Thaleichthys pacificus. The sequence continues at coordinate 10,308,947 of CM042865.1, forward strand.
CGGATTCCAATCGAAATCATGTTGCCGTCGTCTCTGTACGGCAGGTTATCTTGGCACACATGACTCATCTCAGAGTGGACCACGCTTTGCCCTAATCACATCACCATTGACACCGACTCCAAGCTTCCTACCTTATTATATTCACCATGCCCTTTGTACTTGCTTATTCTGCATGGGTACTTCCTAGTGCCTATAGAACATTTTATATGTAGGATGTGTTATACTCATTTTTCAGTTCCTCTGTCTCTCCACTCATTAATGATTCAGGTGTGCCTTCTGCTCCTAATGGACGAGTGCCATTAGGTATGCTGTTAACCGCCTACTAAGACCTTGACCATTGGGGTCAGCCCCATTCTAGTCATTTACATGGTTACGAATCAGTTGAAGCGAGTTTTGGCCTGATGAACTCTCGAGTCTAGAATATGGCTAATGCTATACGTGCAGTGTATCTTCACTGGCTTACCTGCTCTGTGTCCATGTCGGTCTGCTGGGAAATGCTCAGATTTCCCTCTCTGTTGTCGTAAGATTCGTTTTTTTTATTTTTTATATTCACAGTTTGATATTTGCCCGCTCTCTGTTAGGGCTAGGTGGACAGGTGATCAGTCGGCAGGACATGTATTTGCCAGCCAGAATATTTGGGTCTGCTTTGTTCACACTAGGTAAGAGCACTGCACACAATGTCAAGTGAAAGCGGGATTGGATCGTGGCAGAATTAAGCATGCCACCAGTAGCTGGTCTTGGAGTCTGGCCTTGGAAGGAGTGGAGGATGATGTATCTGTGTTCTTTTAGATGGCCAATGAAATGGATGTTGTTGTGGCAGTAATGACCAAGAAGTTGGCTGTCCCTCCAACGAAGAGACGACGATGGACTCGGATTCGCTCACTGCTCAAATCAGGCTCTTTAGGAGGTCTTGATGACGTTTCCCCAAGGGATTATGGGGCCGGCGTGATATCTTCACTGGCTCGACTGCCTCGCAGTCTGCCAACAGTAGCCGTTACAGCGTGATGAGTTTCCAGGTGAATGATTGACGTGTTGAGAGACTCGAACTGATCCACCTCCGTTGTGGAGATACGGACGGAGACCTCGGGAGCGGAGGAGAGAGAATGTTCCAGGTCTTCAGAGGCAGACTGGTTACTGTCCTCAAACATGGGGCCTTATCTCGCGGAAGAACAGGCCCAGACGTGACAAGCCGTCTGCTCTTATCGGGATTAGAGTGCTGACAAGTCAGGAAAGTCAGTGAAACATCCCTCCTGTAAACGACGGGTCTGCATTTCCATGGATACAGTAACACAGGCAACGGTGTTAACATGACGATATCCGGGTGTATCGGTGGAAAGCGTGATTTCAGCTGGAAACATAATATTAGCTGTTAATGACCACTGGCGGGTTTCACCATAGCATCCATGCTGTGACCAGTATCCACCTTATCCAAATATTCAAATGTGTGTTGTGGACAATTTGTGCAATTCTGAATTGTTGTTGTCGGCCTGGGTGGAGGTTGTCTGTGGTCATAGTTGTCTGTGGTCATAGTTGTCTGTGGTCATAGTTGTCTGTGGTCATAGTTGTCTGTGGTCATAGTTGTCTGTGGTCATAGTTGTCTGTGGTCATAGTTGTCTGTGGTCATAGTCTGTGGCTCGTTCAGTCCAGTTGGCTGAGGATGGGAGGATGGTAGATATAAAGTGACTTTGGAGGCCTGTCTCTCACTGGGGCCTGGAGGAAGATAAGATGTTTTATTGATCTCTCTGACGTCTCCAAACCCTTGGTGCCTTGAGGTCTCTGTCGTTTAACTTCAAACACAATGGCCAAAGTCCGCTTTGCATTTGATAACCGTGGATTTACTTACGGTTTTATCTGTCCTTTTTGTACTCTGGATAAATATCTGGGAACAAAAGACTCGATAGCGTCTTGCAGATTATTATTCATATCTTTAGTTGTGTCTTTAATATCTGCGATAATGAAGAAACGAGGTTCTCCCATCTAAATGCTTTTTATAATATGATAGTCAAATACATTCTTAAACACATTCCAATATTTATTCTTTCCTCCAAATGAAATATCGCCGATATAAAAGTCGTGAAATATTAACCAGGATAGGACGTCACATTTCTTTTTAAACATGGTTCTTTCATGGCTGAGCCTGACATATTAGAAGCTTAAATCATTGTAATTTCCGTTGCCCATGTTTACCCCCCACCAACTACAGAACACGATGACAGGTTGTCTGAGAGGAAGCCATCAGTCAGTTATCAGGTAATATTCCACATCAACTCAGAAAAGGGTCGGGAAATGTGTTTGTGCTGCATTAATGATGCGTGGGTAGATGGAAAAACCATTGCTCAAACTGGATAATTGTCAGAATGACACTAGATTGAAAAAGGAAGGATATTATTTTTATTTATTTATTCTAACAGTTAGTGAGAAATGTGTCCATACCACAGTGCCTAGGGAACAAAGTGCAGTTCACTTTGATGTTTCCTGTCTGCACCAAAATGTCTGTTTTACCCCCCCCCCCCCTCCCCTTTTGGGGGGGGGGGGGGGCAGGGAGGATACAATCCACTATAAAAGTTAGATTTTTCAACTTTTGCTCTTTTCGTCTTGATTTTGATGTGTTCAAGTACCCGGCTCTCTTGTAATCAACATGGGAGACAGCCTCGAGGCTGTCGTGGTAACTACACGCTCACCGACGACACGTCTCAGTCTGGGCTTGATGCAGCGCAGTGCATCCAGTCACAAAGCGCCGTAGCCTGAACATCCAGAGACGTTTCCGCTCAGCCAGACGCCAGGTGAAGGACGCCCAGACTCTCTCCCGTTGTCTCTCAGCCTTATTATCAGCAGATGTAGCTCGTAATAAGGTAACAGGGGTTTTCTTGCAACTCAGCGATTAACCACGGCAAAAGCAGATGCACTTTTGATCTTGAGAGGAACGGGGGGGAGGGAGGGGGGAGGGGGGGGGGAAAGAGAACCGAATCAAAGGGAATTATTAATAAGGCCTCGTGAGGAAGCCTTTTAAAGAGGCGTCGCCGCGTCTTTGATGTCGCGTTGAGGAGATCCCTCTCGCCTTCGCCCATCGACATGGGGCCCGTGGAGCTAGACGACCATCTGGAGGTCATCCAAGTCAGCGTCACCTCCTCCGTTTGCTCTCGTGTCATCACCGTGGGGGTGGGGGGGGGGAGGGGGGGGGTGGAGGAGGGGCGGGGCACCGTTGATGTGCCGGGCACCGTTGATGTGCCGGACTGCTCAGATGTGGTTGTTTCTTTGGTCGTTTCGTGCTCCCGACGTGTCGGGGAGTGCCGATGAGGGAGAGCGTGTTAACGCAGGCTCAGCCTCCCGTCCATCCTGAACGGCTCGGGTGTCGTCTCCAGCTCATCCCGTCTGGCATCAGGCTTCAGCCAGCTGTCTGCGTCAACGTCTGGCAGCCGTTGCTGACGTCTGTCTGTCAGACTCGTTCGCTTTTCACTCAGACGGTGAAGCGATGTAGAGGCAGGAGCAGACTTCATGGACGTTTCCCAAATTATCATTCCAAATATGGCAAATTATCATTTTTATTCAGCCCATTCTCTAGCTTCAGGCTCTTCGACAGGAAGAACAAACCGCGGTATTTATAGTTCCTCTCCGACGCAAAGCAGCAACATCGAATGCGTTCTTCCCAAATGAATCCTAAAGACTCGATGAAAGAAATAGTTTGCGTACTGCCACTAAGCTTTACCCATACAAGTACAGTTCCTCACTTCTGATCCCCCCCGTGACCTAGACTTTGAAAATGTTTGTCACAATAGCAGCCCTGTATACGATATGACTCCATGGCCTCTAGCCTTTCACAGCAATATTTGCTAATGAGAACAACACACAGTGTTCACAGTGAACCGATCTTCCTTGTTATTGGCATTGTGTAATTAAGTGATGGATAGGAGCGCTAAGTAGGAAATGTACTCTGAATAGGGCTGCCAGTTACTCACATAATAACCTGCGCCCTGCACAGCTTGATAACGGATATTTGTCCTCACCTACTTAGGATTATATAAGTCAGTAGACAGACCTTAGCTACAGCTATTGACATACGCTGCCACTATAAGATATATATATAGAAAATTATATTGTCAGACTGTGCAGTAGTTACAGAGCTTTGACAAAATGTCAGTTCCTCGAGAAAATGTCAGTCACTTCTGCGATGATTGAACAGGGGAGGCTTCAAACGGCTTCACCATTCATTCTTCTTAGTTCTCGCCGTGTGACCTTTGTCTGTGTGAACACCCCCACACACACACACACACACACACACCTCAGGGGTCCTGACCCCAGGCCTGAGGAGGGGCCGGATGATCAGGCGGCCGAGCCGATGGGACTCATCCCTCAGCAATCATCCACTAAGCTTCCCTCCATCTCTGGTGTCAGGAGGGGCCAGAGTCGAGGAGGACGGTTCTTTACACCCTCTTAGTCTAGGAGTCTGTGTATGAAACCCTTTCGATAGGGATGTTATTACTCAAGTCAAGTCATCGGTTTTCTTTGTTCTGCTCCTACTACTATAGAGTGGGTTTACTTTTGTGTGAGGTTCTTTTCCGAGAGGATATGGTGTGCAATTTGACGGAAATGTACCCTTGCTTTCGGGGGAATTCGTGCATGCACAACGTGGCGTCAAGCTGTTCCGTGTCCACGTTTTGGATCAAGTCTGTCTTCGCTTTTGGGAATATTGACAGTGTTTCACTCTCAGTCGGGCTTGGCGTTAAGTGTCGAGTCTGGATGTTTCCGCGTGTTGTCGTCTGCGAGCGCAGAGGCGTCACGCGCCCAGATGGAGTGTGTTGTCTCGGCCACGTTTCAATGCTGTAGTTGGCTGCCTCTCTCTCTCTCTCTCTCCCGTTGTCAGTCAGTCTCTCTCTCTCCCTTTGTCAGTCTCTCTCTCTCTCCCGTTGTCAGTCAGTCTCTCTCTCTCCCTTTGTCAGTCAGTCTCTCTCTCTCTCTCTCTCTCTCTCTCCCTTTGTCAGTCTCTCTCTCTCTCTCCCTTTGTCAGTCTCTCTCTCTCTCTCTCTGTCTGTCTGTCTCTCTGTCTGTGTCTGTCTGCCTCTCTCTCTCTCTCTCTCTCTGCTTAGTTACGTTAATATCATGTCACACACCATGGTGGGTCTTTGCCCTTTGATATGTCTTTTCACCATGTGGGGTGAAGCAGCCTCCATGCTTCAGGGCTGTTTGCTTGTAAAAATAGAGCCCCCTCTCGATTTGAGTTTTGCATATCTCACTTGTACACTCAGGTGTTTCCAGAGTTAACAAGACCTTTGTTCCGCACACACAATACACCAAGGACAGCTGTTCGGTTTGAATAATATGTACTTTTTAATATGTATATATATTTTTTTCTTCTTCTTTCATTGTACCCTGTTTGTGTATTTATCCTCGTCTTGTTTGCGACCTGGCAGACCCCAGGCCCCTTCTGTGCCGTGCTGTCATTGGTAGGACTCTGCATCCGTGGAAGTCACTTTGTGGCCACGCTGGTCATTAGTGATGTGAACCACAGCGCCTAATGAAACCGTGGCCGTGCTCCTGCAGAGCCAGCTGTAGGGGTCCAGACATTAAGCCTTAATTGATGGCTTAGTGTGCTTTCTGCTGACTGGAATAACCTTTCAAACACACCAGCTCACTCTCAGTCTCGTTTCAGACAAAGAGCCCTCGCCCTGAGTGTGTGCTCACTCAAGAATAACTGCCCCCCCCACACACACACACACCTTGGACTGTAAATACCGTATTCATTAATCTTGTTTGACTCATTTGACTCATTGTTTGACTCATTTGCATGCAGCCAATGAGTCATTTGCTGCATGCAAATGAGTCAATTTCGGTTCTGCAATGTGTGTCTGTTCGTAGAAAATGTTGTTCCACATCACAGAATGTAAGAGCTGTCGAGATGGCGATGACCTCTAGACTAACAGACACATTTCACAGACTACTGCAGTTTACGGTTAAAAATAGAAGGTCAGGCAGGGTTTCATGGACAGGAAGACTTTGGTAGTCGAGTTGGAAGTTTGTAGCAGAAAGGCAAGTACAATACATGAAAATAAATAAGATTCCTAACAAAAAAGTAACAATACACAAATCCATTAGAATCAACAGTGGACAGTGATTATGCAAGCATGCCTGCAAAAACAAGGATAACTGCAATTCAAAAACAGTTGAATGTGAAAGTACTAGTTCACCAGCAGAAAAGGAACACTGTGTTTAGTTGATCAGTCCCTAAAGTGTAATTTGTAAACCCCCAAATTATGCTTCAGGGATTGCACTTAATCCTAACAGTCTCACAAGGTTCAACATAAAACAAACTCTGTACGCTGTAAATGCTCCCCTCTGCTGGTCTGTTAAACAATTGCATTTCCCAAGTGCAGAGCTACTAACACAGGCAATGTTTTGGCCTTGAAATATATCAATATGCAATACGAAAGGCCTTCCTCAAGTCAAAGCACGGGCTTCGTCTCTGTTCTTGAAAGAGTACGGATACAAAAGGCTCTCTCTGGTGTCGATATGATACCTATGAACGTGCGTTCACCTCAACAAACCACATACATACATGACACATTACAGGCGCCGCATGAAAAGAACACGATTCGTTCTCCACGCGTACCGATGATGTGCGTCGAGTAGTGCGTACGAGGCGGGGAAATCGGAATCCATAATCCACTCGCAAGAGCGATCAATGACTACATTGTTGGCAGGACTGTTACACAGCGAGACAAAGCCCTGGGGCCGGCGACGGCTTTGACTGCTGCTGCTGCACCGCCGCAATGTGTCCGTTGTGTTTGTGCGTCTGTCGTAAAAGTTACACAGTGTGTTTGTTTTTTTTTTCCTCAGGGCGTTCTGCTGCATGATTTTAGAGAAACTAAACTGGTGGTTGAGAGTAGATGAGAGAGAGAGAGAGAGAGAGAGAGAGAGAGAGAGAGAGAGAGAGAGAGAGAGAGAGAGAGAGAGAGAGAGAGAGAGAGAGAGAGAGAGAGAGAGAGAGAGAGAGAGAGAGAGAGAGAGAGAGAGAGAGAGAGAGAGAGAGAGAGAGAGAGAGAGAGAGAGAGAGAGAGAGAGAGAGAGAGAGAGAGAGAGAGAGAGAGAGAGAGAGAGAGAGAGAGAGAGAGAGAGAGAGAGAGAGAGAGAGAGAGAGAGAGAGAGAGAGAGAGAGAGAGAGAATCCTGTCTTCAATGTTATTGTTGCATTTTGTTTTCCTAATTATTCTTTTTCTTTTTTTTTCTCCACAGAAGGAGTTGAGCCTTCCTAGAAGAGGCAGTTTGTAAGTAAATCTGGGTTGTTGATGTTTCTCATATAACTGTGGTTAATAAATGTTCCACGTCATGCTTTTGTGCACATTATGTGCTCTTTATTAAAACGAATAAAACAAACTCATTAGGCGAAGGCGCCCCTTGCGTACTGAGTGAGTCGCCCTCGGCAGGGTGGCTAGTGCATGAGCCTGGCTTGGAACATGTTTAATGCAACACCGATTCGAGAGGATGACATCACGACAGACGGGTTTCCCCCTCAAATCGGGTGTTTTAACCAGCAACACACAGGGAGGTATTAAAGAGTAACACGTCCGACCTGTTGGGGATGTTGGTTCCAGGCCTATCCTTGGTGCGTGTGGGCCATGCTCGTCCTCCCTCCCTGTGTCCCTGAAAGAGATCCAGATCAGATGGACTGCTTTGTTGACATCCGTGCCTTGTTGACGTCCGGTTCCTTGGGTGTCCGGTGTTGCCTTCTTCTCACTCAGATGGTCGTGCATGGTGAGGGGGGGGGGTGGGGGGGAAGTGTTTCAGTGTGACACCTGACCGCTCGACCTGCAAGCTCAGCAGGGATTCATGGATAGGAATGTCCCACTCATGGCTACCAGGGAACCCTCATTTGAGGCACACTTCCATTTGAACTCTCACATCGTCATTATATTCTATTAAGAAATCACATTAGTATCAGTTTTGGTGCTGGTAAAAAAAAAAAAGTATGTATTTTGGTCAACATTTTCAGACCAAAGATTGATTGATTGATAGCGAAGGGGTAAAATAGCTTAGTTAAGCTTGATACTGAGGCCTTGATTTTAAGTTGGGTGTTTTATGGACATTGGCTATTTATAGGCTGACCTTTATGACTTAAAGGCTTGCTAGCTGCTACAATTCAAGTAAACAGTCAGAACTAGTGTTGCTAAAAGGCAGTGTACATTTCAACTGTGAGGATATTTAAACCTGTTTTCCTAATTCCAATAACACATTCGATTTTAGTCGGTTGAGTTGTGTCAATGTATTTTTCTTGTGTAGCACTATATATATAGTACACATCTGTTATTTACATGGTATTATAAAGTTTCCTCTGTGGCTAGCCAGCTTTGCCTCTGGGCAAGTTGTTTTGATAGCCTTGACATGATTCAGCAGAAATAGCGCCCCTACCGGTTGAGCTCGTTTCGCAATTTCATCAGTATTGCTCTGCACTGTCCAGCCCATTAACCAGCCAAGCACACCTAACAGCCTTATCAGATAAGGTCTGTTCTTTGGCCAGTAGCCTAGTTTCCTACTAGCCTCAATAAAACACTGCTAAGCAAGATCATGTTGACTGTTGCGTTTCAAATATTCGAGGCTTCTCTTGTCTCTCAGCAGCTCTTTGTATTCCAGGGCAGCCATTCTTTTGTTTGTTCTTTTCTGCAAAAATATAGGGCATCAACACCTATTTATAAAAGGTACAATGCAAAAGACAAACTAGGGTGCAGTCAACCAGAAGCCTATCTCAGGCCACAGGCGAGATATTTCTTTGTACTCGTTCTGAGTTGGTTGAGACTCGCGGCGTATTTTGCAAAACGGTTTATCGATGCACGAGTTGTATCGTATCTCCGTTTTGACGAATGGCATTTCGATAACTGCTGTTGGGCCATTGCGTCTGTGATTCATGAGCAGTCCGGTATGACACGTGGCTCCTTCTTCATGATGGATGTGTGTGTGTGTGTGTGTGTGGGTTGTGTTGACAATGTCTAGAACACAGCGAAGAAAAAAAAACTTGTAACAAGGGAGAGGTTCATCAGCACAGGAGGGACAATCAGGTCACTGTTTGACAACAGCAAAACAGATTTGTGTTTAGTGGAGTTCATCGGGTGGATTGAACTGCAGCTAATGTAAGGAATCCTCCCAACGCAAGCTGCCGGGAAAATACGGCTTTTTTCTCAGTCAAGTCTCATGTCTAATCGATTTATCTCTTTATTTATAAATCTATAGATGTTCTATAACATTTATTTCACGAAATGCAAGCTGGCAAAGCGTATAAGATGAGTTCACAAAAATGCCCAAACAACTATTTTGGAGAGCACCTAAGAGGGGCTTTTTTTAAACTCTGAATGAACCAGATTGTTTGTGTGTGTGTGAGTAAGTGTGGCTGAGGTTGAGGGAAACAGAGGGGTATGAATGAATGGTTATGGTTGGTGGTTTGAGGCCAGACAGCCAGTCTGCCTGTCTGTCCTAGTTCCACTCCAGGTTCATAACATCCCTCTGTCCTCACGGCCCAGTTTGTGTCTTCCTGCTACACTGGTGATTCTGTGCTCACTGTCGTTTGCGTTAGTGCTTCTGTTCCTTGAACTTGCTTCACGGTGATAAACAATTAATAGGTGTGCCACAAGGCAGACAGGACACTGTCTGAGGCTGCTATGTCTCTGAGACCTGCTTGAATCCAGTCAAGTCCCAACTACTGTACGAGATCTGTCTCAGTTATGCTACAGAAGCTTCATTTGAAGGATCGACAGTACATACTCTTTAAGCATCTTCACTGCAGTTTTTACCGAATGTTATGTCAACTTGTTTTTATTCACCGTTTTACAACCGAGTGCGTTTCGATGGTTGAGGTGAGTCGCTTGGACCAAACCTGTGTTTCGTTTTTTCCCCCCAAAACAAACGCACCCCCGTAACACCTCGGCACGTAAACCTAACACCGTCAGTGATCCTGCCCGTTGGTTTAGCCAAGCCTACTGGGGGTCTTGGATTATTTCAAGATACGACATCCACATCAGCGGGTCAGGGAGAACGCGTGTCGGAGCGGGGCGTTATTGATGTTGTAAGCACCAGCCTCCCGGAGGGGTTCTGAAGCACCGCAGGGGGGCGTGGGAAGGTCTGTGGCCTCATCATCCTTGATCTGCCCCCTGGGCTTCAGCCCTCAGCCCTCCGATACCATCATCCCTCCGTCACCGCTCGGCTAACCTCGTTTCAGAGGAAAATCCCTTTTTATTGGGCTAAAATCCTTCCCTCAGCCGTAAAGAAAACGATGTTTTTTCGGCGGATCTGGGCTTGCGGAGTAATGGGAAGGACGAGGCGAGGAGGGGGGGGGGAGGGGGGGGGGGGAGATGCTGCAGTGTGTTGTGGGGAAGAGGGGAGATGCCGGGGATGACGTCAGCCACGCGGTGACACGGCCTGCGTCGCGCGCCGCCCCGCTCCGCTGTCGGGACCGGTCAAGGTGACATGACGGAGAGAGACGGACGGGCATGCAGAATCCATCCGCTGCCGTGTCGATGCAGCCAATCGGCAGCCCTGCAGAGCAGGGGAGGAGGAGGGGACTGGAGTGCGCGCGTGTGTGTTTGTGAAGGAGAAGGGGGCGTGTGTTAGGGGAGGGGAAAGAGAGAGAGAGAGAGAGAGAGAGGGGGGGGGGGTCGCAGTGTTGTCCTGCCTCTCTCGCCCTCACCCCCCTCTCTCTGCAGGCGTCTGACGGATCTGGTCTGACAGCCTCAAGGTGGAACGTGGAAAAACCAAAAACAAGTGCTGTGTTTCCCCCCTTTCTTCTTTTCCCTCTTCTTCTCCCCCACCCCCCCCCCTTTTTTTCTGGAGAGAGAGAGCAAGAGAGAGAGAGCAAGAGAGAGAGAGGGAGAGTGTTAGCTACGTTCCTCTATGGTGGCTGAGTCTGGCTCTTTGTCAGTAAAGGGGGGGGAGACTGGCAGTGTGAATATATCATGTGCACAATAGAGCGAGCGAGTGCAGTTCAGCCATGAAAGCCCAGCGGGAGAGACTGAGAATTCCGGGGCTGACGTTAGAGTGAGTATTTTTCCCCCTCTCTCTTATCCTAACTAGCCGCAGAGGCAGCTCCTCTGTAGCACACGGCTTTCGTTTTGTCTCCGCTGCACCTTTTTGATGTCGTCGCTCAGCGCTCAGCTGCGACGAGCGCTGAGCCGTTTATGCAGCGCCGCCACGGTAGCCGTGTCTGCGACGAGCTGCAGCCTGGCGGTGCTTCTTGGATGTATATGTTTGTTTGTATTATATGAATGAATGGTTGTGGCTGTGTGCGAGTGTGTGTGTGCGTGCGTGCGTGTGTTTGTGTCAAGCTAAGGACTGACGCAGCTGCTCGACCTTCCTGTTTGTTTTGGTTGACACACACGCACACGCACGCACACATGCTCCGACACAGACACTGACACACCTCTGAATCATTTTGACAGATCGACTGGCAAGCCGTTTCTCAGTCAGGCGATGGGCAATAAAAAAATGGCCTCAGTTTAAAGGCCTTATGTTTATGTTGAGCAACAGAGCTTGGCTGCTTTAATCGCAGTCATCTGCTGGGTTCGAAACAGAGAAGCCTGTGTTTATTCCCGTCCATGCTTAACGTGCATCGGAGGGATTAACCCCTCATTAAAACAACCTGCCAGAATGGTCAGTGAGGTTGGGTCATGTTTACCAAGGCACTTGTTCAGGGTTTCCATACTGCAAGGGCATTATGTTTTTCAGTTAGACATACCGCATCCTGTAGCTTGATTTGATTTGAGGCGTTTTATTGTTTTCATACATGATTGAGTTGCGTTTGAAACAAATTAGATTTGACTTGACAGATACGGTTGCAGCGCAATTATAATATCGCATTTATCCTTCATGGTCATTTGTATCAATATTCCAATTAAAGATAGTTATAGACAGTCGTTTTTAATCAATGAGCCAGTGAGGTGGTTAGCCCCCCCCCCCCCCCCCCCCTTCCCTTTTGTAGCGATGAGGTCATGTGTTGTTTGAAGTGGGCTTCGTCTTTGCCTCAGACGGAGAAGCAGCCGAGCACATGCAGTAATTGCACCTTCACAATCCGCAAAATGGCAACAATGACAAAGGGACACGACGCACCGCTTTCTCCTCCGTCTCTCCATCGCCACAAAGAGAGCTTTAAAAAAAATACAAATTTACAAAAAGTTCTCCCTCAGAGAGACACCACAAGAAGAAACTGAGAGAGAGAGTGACACACAGACTCACAGACAGTCAGACAGACAGACAGACAGACAGACACACAAGTGCCTTGGTAACCTCTTCCCAAAAACCACCATTTTGATTCATTTCAAAGGCTGTCCTCAGCCATACACACTTCTGGTGTGTGTATAACGTGTATCAGCAAGCAGAACAGGGTATCTCTGTGTGTGTGTGTGTGTGTGTGTGTACATCAGTCCCACATCCTTGCAGGTCTCCACTGTGTGGGAGGCCATTGTACTTGTGTGAAACCTCTTGTTGTGCCCGTCCCCCCCGCTCACCCCAGCTCACTCTGACTTCCAGCCTCACTCCGCGGAGCTTGAGCCCGACTCCCACCAGCCCCTGCAGCCCATGCAGTCCGCTGCACGCCTTTCACTTTTGGAGGTAAGCGCGCGCTCTTCGACCATGGCCATTTTGTTTTTGAAGGATCTGAGGGAGATCCCGACACGAATCCAGTCTGTGAGGATTCAGGCTGTTTTTTGTGTGTGTATGTGTGCGCATGCATTCGTTTCTCAGCCATATACTGTAGGGATCGACTCTGGAGGTTTCAATTCCGGTTCCTCTGGTTCTCCTCTGGTTCTCCTCTGGTTCTCCTGTGGTTCTCCTCTGGTTCTCCTGTGGTGTGTTTGAGGAAGGGGGAGGACACAGTGCCTATATAATGTTCTTAGTGTCAACCCCATCTCCGCCTTCTCTTTTTGGGGGTCTGGTTTATAGTCCTCTTTCAAGTGCTAAGTAGGATTTGAGGGAGCACTTCAAAGTCTGGGGCTGGTCTGAATCTGTCTGGAACCTGGCGAGATTGATCCTTCTGACAAGGGAAGATAATCAGTGTAACACGATTTTTAGGTTCCAATGTTGGATTGAAGCGATGTGGGTTATTGCATATCGCTTCTGATTTTGTAAAGACTTGATATCAAGACCGCAGCGATTGTTCTCCTTTTAATTATGAGATATAAATGTTAGACGTTGGGCTTGTAGCCCATGCCTGTCCGCATTTCAGAAAGGGAGACCATTTCATCTGAAGGGGGGCGGGGAGTGGTTGTGAGGATTAGGAACCTGGCTGGTTCCCTGAGTGAGTGGTGCTCTCTCTCTCTCTCTCTCTCCCTCTCTCTCTCTCTCTCTCTCTCTCTCTCTCTCTCTCTCTCTGGCTCTCTCTCTCTCTCTCTCTCCTCTCTCTCTGGCTCTCTCTCTCCTCTCTCTCTCTCCTCTCTCTCTCTGGCTCTCTCTCTCTCTCTCTCTCTCTGGCTCTCTCTCTCTCCCTCTCTCTCTCTCTCTCTCTCTCTCTCTCCTCTCTCCCTCTCTCTCTCTCTCTCTCTCTCCCTCTCTCTCTGGCTCTCTCTCTCTCCTCTCTCTCTCGCTCTCTCCTCTCTCTCTGGCTCTCTCTCTCCTCTCTCTCTCGCTCTCTCCTCTCTCTCTGGCTCTCTCTCTCCTCTTTCTCTCGCTCTCTCCTCTCTCTCTGGCTCTCTCTCTCTGGCTCTCTCCCTCTCCCTCTCTCTCTCTCTCTCTCTCCCTCTCTCTCCTCTCTCTCTGGCCCTCTCCCTCTCTCCCTCTCTCTCCTCTCTCTCTGGCTCTCTCTCTCTCTCTCTGGCTCCCTCTTCCTTTCTCTCTCCCACTCCCACTCTCTCTCTGGCTCCCTCTCCCTCCCAGAGTTCTTTGCTGTGCTCGCTAATGATGTCTGAGTGAGCAGGTCACCCTGTCCTCTCCACTGTCTCTTGATGTGTGGCCTGCCGAGCCCGTCTCAATCCCGCTTTGTTCCCAGGAGCTCCTGCTCTCCAGTATTCAAATGGGTCATCGAGCCCGAGCCCCTTTTGTCGCACAAGCGTTTCGCTTTAGTTAATGTTTACATAATCACTGTTCTACCGCCACGGGTCTGTGGTGTATGGTGAGTGTCAGGACAATAGGGGGGGGGGGGGACTCTATGTCCCCAAAACATGCGTCTTGCCTGATTTGATTGGTTAGTTTGATGATCAAAAGGGGATCGGTATTTATTCATCGGCATCGTGCATATTCATATTCGTGTGTTCGAGCGTGTGCGTAGCGACGACGGCTTAAATATTTGTCCTTTTTTTCACGACGTGTATTCGTCGGGAGTGCGATGTTGTGATGTCTGCCGATGCGGAGCCGCTCGTCGTAAAAACTGTTATTTTCGGGCGAAAACACGGCACGAACTCTGCGTGGCATTTATCAATGAGCCGTCTCCCGACTCCCCCTCATGTTGTCTGTGAAGGTCCTCTTCTCTGCCCGCCTCGTACCGACAGTCTGGCTGGCTAACAGTCAAGTGAATCACTACCGCGCTCACTCGAGGCCTGCGTTGCAGTAGATACCCATTCATGGCGATACGACCACACACACCCTTCTCTCTCCTGCTGTCTGCGCTACACTTTTGCTCACCCACTTGAAATGAATTTGTGTATTTAGTCTGATGGCTTCCGGATCGGTTTCTCCAGATGGCTCCTGGATTTGACGCTGAGCGGCCCGAACAGACGTGCTTAGCGCCAAGCTATCAAGCGCCATGGCCGGGGTCTTCTGAAGTCAAGCGTTCCGTGTCGGTGTCATCCGCCCATACATGATATCTCCCATCAGAACAATAGTGTTTCACAGTGATTTCAGAGAACATGGCGACGTTTAATCAGGATTAGAGAATTATAAGAGATTAGCGTACTCTGCTAATTGCTGCGCCGCTCGGAATTCTAATTTGCCCTCAAAATATTGAGCCGTGGTGTACTATTATGTTTTTTGTAAAGCTCGTCTCGTGAAGCCTCCTATTCAAATGTTCTCTGTATCTCATTCGTTTGGCAGTTCGCTCTTACAAGAACGACAGTAAATCTAGTAGATATGGCAAGATGTTACTCGTGTGCTCCCAGCAGACAGATTAGTCAGCGCTCGTGAGACGAGATGCGGGCGCCCTTCTCCGTGTCCACATCCTGCCTTCACTTTAGCCAAAAGTCGGCCGACTTTCTCACATCAAATCTTCGTCTAACCAAACCCGGTTAGCACGCTTGTGCCTTTTAAATCAACCTTTCTTATGTGGAACAGGGAAGCAGAGCAGAGCCATAATTAGAGCGAGGGCTGTCACAGCGTCCCGCTGGGACCGGAGTTCGAGGCTAGCTACCTGACGTCAGCGCCGAGCTGCCCGAGAGCGCCGTCGTTAGCGCCGGTCATGAGCGGCGAGCATGATAACAAGGTCAGCGTCCAGGCAGCTTGACGAGAGGACCACAGGCCAGGCAGGTTTATCTACCCAGCCGGACTGGGCTCCCTGATCCGGAGGGTTCCTCAGGGGCAAGGCTATCGACGTCCCGTGATCGGATCCTTTCCCCCCTGTGTGTCGGAGCGAGCTCCGTCACGTGAGGGGGTGTCGGCGAGGTCTCGCTGAGATCACTGTTTACTCCCTGCCGCGGAATCTGCTCAGGAGCATGTGGCTGCATGCTTCCCCTGCCCGCCCCCCCCCCATTTCACACACACACACTGGCTCGCTCAGACGCATTCAACGACCAACTGCCGAGCTGTGTAGCTTTCAAACCTAGTTCTAGTTCTAAGTCTTTGTGAGACTTGCAAACTCGTATGCTGGTCTGTACCACTGGTTCCCAAAGTCCTCTTGGCTTAACGGCAGGTCAGGTTTGAGATCAGGGAGTAGGAGTCTGCCCCAGGTACTGTCTTAGTAGGCTGTCTACGTTTTATCTTCGACTATCTCCGAAACCTGTTGTAACTAGCCGAAGCTTGGATACGAGGTCAAATAAACAGAATTGCAGCTGTGTTTTTCCTCTTATCTGCCTGTGGGGCTAGTCAGCGAGACAAGGTAGATCAAAGGGACAGGGAGTCGAGGCGTGGCTGCTGGGAGCCTGGAGATGAGGGAGGGAGAGGCGGCCCGAGGCTGTAGATCTCAACGGAGGACACCCGCGCGGAAAAGCAGCAAATCTCGCAACTTTGGAATAGGACACGCCTAATACACTGACCCGAAGGGCTTATGGAGAGGGGGCCAGACTGCGAGAGCCGCGAACACGGCAGCGCCTGACGATGATGCAGCTCCTCTCCGACTCCCCCCCCCCTCCCCCCTCCCCCCACCACCCCCCCCGCTCGGGATGTGAAGTGGTAGATGCCTGTTACATGATAGGGAGCGCAGGGAGCTGGCTCGAGTGTATATGGGATAAGAGACGGCACAGCCACGGAGGCACGGCGGGGACAAATCCCTCCCCGTGAAGACGAAAGATATACAAAACAAGTCAGCTGTTCTAAAGTGTCCACATCCCATCCCGGAGCCTCTGCTACACCCTCGCTTCTGGAGACGCGGTAGAAGATCCTCCCTGGAGTACTTTTTTTTTGGGGGGGGGGAGGTTTGAAAAGGAGAGCGAAGGACGAGAGCCGTCCGCTCCGACGGGAGTGTTTATGCCGCAGCTGGCTGCAGATGTTCCCGGGCAGATTAAGATTGTTCCGGAACGGCGGCAGCGGGAGGCTGCGACGGCGGACAGGGACGGCTGTTTCCTGGGGGGGTGGTCGGGACGGCGGCGGCCGCTTCGCAGTCCCCCGGCGCCGACGCTCGCCGCTTCTCGTCTCCGGGGCTGCTGAGGCCCCCCCTGCACCTGCCCCTCTGCGGGGGCGGGCAGGACCGGGACGGCATGGCCGAGTCCGGCCCGTGGACGGCGTTCTCCGACTTCAACGCGCCGGGCTTCCTCAACGGAGCCCGACTCAGGCGGTCTAAAAGGTAAAGAGCCTTCCAGAACCCTGAGGACGGGTGAGGGGCTCCTGGCCGGCAGGGTGCAGAGAGGGAGGGGTCGCGGTCGCGGGTGGAGGTCATTTGAAGATGTTTTTATGACGTTCACCGGCCGGAACAATCAGACGGGTGTTGCTTCCCTATTGTTTGTGATTTGCTTTGTGAGTTCCACTGTTGGGTGAATTTCTGATTGCTATCAAGGCTGTATCTTTCAAGTCCTGGACTTTTATACAATGGAGGTTTACCAACAATACCCTGTGATTAGCCCACTTCCTTCGGATTCTGGTAGGAAAACAGAGCCTGCTGATTGGGTAGTTGTCTATCACTGTGTCTGTTTATCTTGTGTTTTGCTGAGAGAGAAACGAGTTTTAATGTATTCAAAGGCCTTTTGTGAACTTTTGTTCAGCAGTGACGCTAGATACTGGATACGTTCGAGTTACATATTATCTGTACCAGTTCATTGTATTCGCTTCTATGGGTCCAGTCTCTCCAACTGACTTTAATCCATGGCCTGACCTATTTTTTAGCGGAGCAGAGAGGAGCTTAATATCAAATAGAAATTCACTCTGAATTTTCAGGACATACAGTTCCAGTCTGTAATCTATTACTGACATATGCAATCCACTGGGTCTATCAGCATGAAAACATCCCGTGTCTCTTTGAAAACAAATACATTCAAACACACCGAACGCAGTCAATGTAGACTAACGCGACGAGGTCACCTAGACTAGGTAAGGGCTGGTCATCTCTCTCCTGTGATTCCTGTCAGATTTTGAAGTCATCAGACATGCGGTTGGATGCGTATCGTTGTAGCTGAGACAGGGACAGGTGGGCAGGGTGGGTCATGTGGGCAGGGTGGGTCATGTGGGCAGGGTGGGCAGAGTGGGCAGGGTGGGCAGGGTGGGTCATGTGGGCAGGGTGGGCAGGGTGGGCCATGTGGGCAGGGTGGGCAGAGTGGGCAGGGTGGGCCATGTGGGCAGGGTGGGCAGGGTGGGCAGGGTGGGCCATGTGGGCAGGGTGGGCAGGGTGGGTCATGTGGGCAGGGTGGGCAGGGTGGGCCATGTGGGCAGGGTGGGCAGAGTGGGCAGGGTGGGCCATGTGGGCAGGGTGGGCAGGGTGGGCCATGTGGGCAGGGTGGGTCATGTGGGCAGGGTGGGCCATGTGGGCAGGGTGGGTCATGTGGGCAGGGTGGGCCATGTGGGCAGGGTGGGCCATGTGGGCAGGGTGGGCCATGTGGGCAGGGTGGGCAGGGTGGGTCATGTGGGCAGGGTGGGCCATGTGGGCAGGGTGGGCAGGATGGGCCATGTGGGCAGGGTGGGCAGGATGGGCCATGTGGGCAGGGTGGGCCATGTGGGCAGGGTGGGCCATGTGGGCAGGGTGGGCAGGGTGGGCCATGTGGGCAGGGTGGGCAGGATGGGTCATGTGGGCAGGGTGGGCAGGGTGAGGAGGCCCCCTGTCCTGAACCGGGATGGACTTGGATTAGGGCCTCCACGCTCCCATGGAACATTCAGCATTATAGGTGCAGAGGATACAGTCCTTTACACGATGTTGCAATAACGATGAGGATTGAGATCATTTCTGTGGTGAGGGTGAGAGTTTTTTTTATTACTCTTACGCAACACAGCTGTACAGTTAAACGCTCCAGACGAGCTTTGACAGCTGAATCCCCGAATGCCCGAAAGCAGACCCGCGCTGAAGCCTTGTTGTGCAGAGATGTTGAAAACATTGCCGACTCAGGGAGTGGGAGGCAAGCGGGGGGGGGGAAGAGAGAGAATGCGTGAAACAGAGAGACTTTGCCTGATTGTAGATGAGGTTTATGACGTTGGGCTTACGTCAGCTCACCAGTGACGAAGTAGTTGCATTTAAGAGACGGACGAGGAGATCCGCTTGCGGACGACGTGGTGGGTCAACGGACTTTGCATTTGTTGTTGTGGAAAGTGCTGTTAAATATACTTCTGAAGCCTTAACCGACCATGGGAGAGTGTAAGCCATAAAGCAAGACACTAAAAGATTTTACGGGGGGAAGTAAAAGATCAAGCACGGTTTTATATCACCATGTATCTGGATAGACAAAAAGCATCTCGGACAGGAACAGCAGGTCAGATCGACTCGAAATCCAGTTTGGTGTTCAAATCCAGTTTGGTGTGCTTCAAACCAGGTGCCTCCATCTTCACATGTTGACACGCTGTTCACTTTAGCCCCTTGAGGGTGTCTGTCACCTTTGTAAAGAGCTGATTTCCTACGATGCTCAACAATGCCTTCAATGAGGTGAAGGGGTTTTGCGTGTCGCCTGAGCCTGGCGAAGCGTACCGTAGCATGGAGCCAGTCCAGGAATCCCTCCCATCTGCAGTACGGCACACTCGCACTGGCCTACTTTCTCCCTATCATCCCTACCCAGGTCCCCTTCATCCCCTCTTTAGGGTCTGGTTAGACAATCACATTCGGCTCCCCTGCCAGCGCCTCTGCTCCTGCCCCAGCCCGGGTGCTGATCTGCCTGCTTGTCACAGCCCCGAGCTGGAGACATCTAGTTCTGCCAGGCCTCATATAGGTAAAGGAGGGAGAGAGAGAGGGAGGGAGGGGGAAAGAGAGAAAGAGAGAGAGAGATGGGGAAGGAGGGGGAAAGAGAGAGAGAGAGAGAGAGATGGGGAAGGAGGGGGAGAGAGGGAAGGGGAAAGCGAGAAAGAGAGATGGGGAAGGAGGGGGAAAGAGAGAGGGAGGGGGAAAGAGAGAAAGAGAGAGAGAGATGGGGAAGGAGGGGGAAAGAGAGAGGGAGGGGGAAAGAGAGAAAGAGAGAGAGAGAGAGAGGGGGGAAAGAGAGAGAGAGAGGGAGGGGGAAAGAGAGAGGCCTAATCAATTCTGTGTGTCTCGTTCAAACTGCCTGGTATTAGTTGCTGTGCTATTGTATGTTCTCTGAGCACTTTTCTGGGTCTTGAAACGAGGCCGTGGAGAGGGGGATGAGAGGGTGGAGTGGAGAGGCCGTGGAGAGGGGGATGAGAGGGTGGAGTGGAGAGGCCGTGGAGAGGGGGATGAGAGGGTGGAGTGGAGAGGCCGTGGAGAGGGGGATGAGAGGGGGGAGTGGAGAGGCCGTGGAGAGGGGGATGAGAGGGGGGAGTGGAGAGGCCGTGGAGAGGGGGATGAGAGGGTGGAGTGGAGAGGCCGTGGAGAGGGGGATGAGAGGGGGGAGTGGAGAGGCCGTGGAGAGGGGGATGAGAGGGGGGAGTGGAGAGGCCGTGGAGAGGGGGATGAGAGGGTGGAGTGGAGAGGCCGTGGAGAGGGGGATGAGAGGGGGGAGTGGAGAGGCCGTGGAGAGGGGGATGAGAGGGTGGAGTGGAGAGGCCGTGGAGAGGGGGATGAGAGGGTGGAGTGGAGAGGCCGTGGAGAGGGGGATGAGAGGGGGGAGTGGAGAGGCCGTGGAGAGGGGGATGAGAGGGGGGAGTGGAGAGGCCGTGGAGAGGGGGATGAGAGGGGGGAGTGGAGAGGCCGTGGAGAGGGGGATGAGAGGGGGGAGTGGAGAGGCCGTGGAGAGGGGGATGAGAGGGTGGAGTGGAGAGGCCGTGGAGAGGGGGATGAGAGAGGGGAGTGGAGAGGCCGTGGAGAGGGGATGAGAGGGGGGAGTGGAGAGGCCGTGGAGAGGGGGATGAGAGGGGGGAGTGGAGAGGCCGTGGAGAGGGGGATGAGAGGGGGGAGTGGAGAGGCCGTGGAGAGGGGATGAGAGAGGGGAGTGGAGAGGCCGTGGAGAGGGGGATGAGAGGGGGGAGTGGAGAGGGGGATGAGAGAGGGGAGTGGAGAGGCCGTGGAGAGGGGGATGAGAGAGGGGAGGGGAGAGAAGTGTGGCCTTGCCCAATCTTAATCCTGAAGCACTGTGGGCAGGTATAAATAGTCTGATCTGCGACTGTGATCCTCTCTGACTGAGCACTTGTGACCATACATTACTCACTTGCTCAGTGTACCGAATGAGTCTGTCATCACAGCCTTGGAACACACCTGGTCACACACCTGGTCACACACCTGGTCACACACCTGGTCACTAGGGCTGGAGAAACTCTCTTCCTCACAGTCTTGACTTCACTTGCGGACGAAATTTTTGATGGATTTGGCCGAATGTGGGTTTGGAAGAAAACAGGTCCTGGGGACTGTTCCTATAATCTTAAGAAGCTTAAGAGAGATTTAAGACAGTAGATATGTGGATGTCATTTCATTACTGATAACAAGGACTTTGGAAGTGGTTACGTAAATACAATTCAACTCGTAAATGGACATTGGTGGGGGGGGGAGGGGGGGGGTCAAAAAGACTGGGCCCAAATCAGTTTAGTTTGAATTCCAGATCACGATCTGCATTTCGAAATTCCTGAACGTCGATGGCGCAACGCAGAGACCCTCCGTTGTGCAACAGTCCGCTGCACCCTGCTTGTTTGTCTGCAGCTTTTCCCCTTCCTGCTCGATACAAGACGTCCCGGTTGCCCTCTAGGAACACACGCGCGATCTGTTAAAGCTGTTCTGGGATCGATTAACATCCCTGGAACGTGATTTATGGCGTGGAGCTGTCTGTACAGAGCAGGCTCTGTAATATGCATGGCTGTGTTCACGCCGCGTAAACAACCGTCTCCTATGTGGACAGATGAGTGGGTCTCGTCTAGCGGCGCAATCCCACAATCCCCTCCCTCTCCTATCGTGTGCTGGATGTGGGATTTTGCCCAGCAACATATGGTCACCGACTCACCCAGAATGCAAATCTGCAGTCCGCCAGCTTCCCTTCAGTGTGACGCATAATTTGGCCGTGTTTCAACCAGCAGTACGGAGGGCCTTCCTGACTCTAATGAGAATAAGAATAAGAATAATAAGAATAAGAATACCTTTTATTTATAATGAGTTTTTATCATGCCAGTTTGCAGATATTCAACACGTGCAGCTTGTATGTCAGTTCACATTAGTAGTCATTGTGAGCTGGTGGTTCAGGCTTTAAGAGTGAAGCAGTCATCTTAGCAGGACTGTAGCGCACGGTGCTCTTGTCAAAACGACCCTACTGTAGTCTGTGGTGCTCTCTCGCAGCCATGACAACAAGGGTCGCTGGGATCCAGTTCCTCTGTTCTAGCACTGAAAATGCTGTGAAATGAGTATTATTTGGCACCATAGGGGTGAACCGTAGAGCAGAACGGCACGCGAGGCTGTGACGTCTCACGTGACAGTCTCTTCATCGTGACAGAGTCTCTTCATCGTGACAGAGTCTCTTCATCGTGACAGAGTCTCTTCATCGTGACAGAGTCTCTTCATTGTGGCTGCATTAAGATCAGCGCATCATGACACCTGTAGCAGCTGCGTCTTCACAACCCCCCCCCCCATCCTGTCTCAGTGTCTCTCTCTCTCTCTCTCTCTCTCTCTCTCTGTCTCTCTCTTTCTCTCCCCCTCTCTCTCTCTCTCTCTCTCTCTCTCTCTCTCTCTCTCTCTCTCTCTCTCTCTCTCTGTGTCTCTCTCTCTCTCTGTCTATGTGTCTCTCTCTCTCTCTCTCTGTCTCTCTCTCTCTGTCTCTCTCTCTCTGTCTATGTATCTCTCTCTCTCTGTCTGTTTATTCTGTCTCTCTCTCTCTCTCTCTTTGTTTGGCTTTCTATATTTTTATCTACACCCATCCTTTCTTTGTTATTTTTTTTTTACTCCCCCCCCCCCCCCCCCCCCCCCCCCCCCCCACACACACACACACACTAACAGCCCCTCCGCTACTGTAGTGTCTTTGGCTGTGAGGAAGCAATCTGTCCATCTGTCCTCTAACCATGCAGCACACTGCGCTTAGCTCCTCGTCTGAGGTGAGCTCTCATGCCGGACGACTGGACGTTTTCTCATGCCGACAGCTGGATGAGATGTGCCACAATACCAGCTTAACATCCTATGTGAAACGGCAGGCCTCTTAGTGCACGTTATGTAACTTATGTCATTGAGGTCTGACCTTGCAGTCGTTTTTTTTTTTTTTTCTTTTTTCAGGAATTATGTATTTCCAGACTCATGCCGTTTGGGAATTACACTGCAGGGTTTTGGTTTTTTTCAGCTGCGATATTGCAGTACTTTTCCAGAGATTAGACAGATCCGTGAGTCATTAGGAGTGTTTGAATCACAACATGGCAGTCAACCAAATGACACAGGAAAAAGATTCGAAGAAACAATGCCAGTGCCTACCATTCCGGGCACAAACACGGCCACACAGGCCATCATCAAAGTCTTGAGCTGGGGTTTCTTTTCCAAAAACATACTCAGGCCCAGTTCTCCGTGTGTTCTGCCTCGTCAGAGCGGGAGCCGGGTCTCCTGTAAGCCTGGTGGCTAAGAGGATCTGAGCCGTCAGCAGTAAGCGTGTCATTAGACGGCTGCCTTGTCTGTCCTTCAGCTTCGTTGAAGGAGCTGTGGGGATCTGGACAGGGCAGGGATCTGTGTGTAGGACTGTGTCGCCGAGAGGGAACTTGTGCTGTGTGTATATACTGCACCAGAGAGCTGGAGGTCTACCTGGGCTGCCGTCCACAACCAGGGAGACATACTCAACATGTTCTGGGGAACGCAATGGCGGTTCCCGGCAGCTGTAAATGGTACAGGTTGTGGAAAAGGCATAGAACACGGTATGTGGGTTGAATCGAAAAGGAGTAAATGTGTTTGTTTATTATTGGGCACGTCGGACAGACTTTCAGATGTGTGGCTTTGCAGGGTTCTACCCTGCGACTCGACTGTTCTGTACTGTAGGAGGTGGAACACAACCTTTTGTGTTCCACCTCAGTCTTTTACATTCCCAGATCCTGCAGGAACTGAATCCCTGCTTGCTACCTCGCTGTCTGTAATTAGTGTTTTTTTATGTCTTTCTCCTAATATGTTGTGCCTAGTTTTTATCAAAGCAGTCCTCCACTGTGTTTAATGGTCCAGAGACCTGGTTCATCCGCAGCCAACCAGAGGCCTTAATGAGGGCTGCTATTATTATTAATAGGTTACTTAGACAGTCTGGTAGCTCTGCTCCGTGGTGTGTGTGTGTGTGAGAGAGAGAGTT
The DNA here is from genome assembly GCA_023658055.1 of Thaleichthys pacificus. NCBI lineage: Eukaryota > Metazoa > Chordata > Actinopteri > Osmeriformes > Osmeridae > Thaleichthys > Thaleichthys pacificus. The sequence goes on from CM042865.1 coordinate 10,332,864, forward strand.
AGCTACTGTGTTCGACTGCTCTCTGGATCTTGGGGGCACAGGTTTGATTACGTACAAAACCTGTAAAGAAATACTGATTTGGGATCATAGAAACACTGTAGATGTGGAATCACCGAAGTTTGTTAATAACTTAACAAGTACCTGGAAATGTAGAATGGTGGAACTGTGTGACTAAGCTGTCCTGTCTGAACGTGTGACGCCTCTTACCTGTGCTTCCACAGCTGCAGAACAAGCAACCGAAAAAGCCTGATCGGAAGCAGTCAATCTTCAGCCCTGCCCCGCCCCCATTCCCCCCTGTCGTCACATACAGGTAAGCCTGTGTGTGTGTGTGTGTCGTGTGTGTCGTGCACAGTCCTCGGTTTGGACGCGTGAGTGAAGTGGCTCGCATGCAAAGACTCGTCTGTACGCATTGGTCCTCTGGCCTGAAAGGGCCTCATTGTCTTTGGCAAATGAAGATGTTGTCTGGAAAAACACTTGTCTGAAGTGCAACGTGTTTCCGAGTCATTAGCTCTTCACAAGGTCCCGTTCTGTCTCCTGCCCACAACCTCTGGCCCCTTTTCACCAACGTTAGCCTGTCCGCCAGTCTTATTTAACAGAGGTGGGCCCCGGAACCAGTTATTGGATACAGAATTGCTTGGAATTGCTAGTTACATGGTCTGGGTGATCAAATGGGAACCTATCTCAAAAGGAGATGAGCTATGCTGTACAGTCAGCAAGGAAAGGTAAGAAAATAAGAGTATGGGCGCCGCAGTAGCTCACCGGGTAAGTGTGTGTATCATGTAGGCTGAGACCTTTCCAGGCTGAGGCCTGGGTTTGAGTCTGGCCTGGGCCCTTGGCTGCATCTCTCTCTCCCTCTCCCCCTGCCTTTTCAGTCACACTTCCCTTCCAAACTGTCTGAAAAACCCCCCCACAACAATGCCCCCCCAAAAAACTTAGATATAAAAAAGGAAAAAGGAGGAGTTGACAGCGTTGTCGCCTTTGTCAAGGCCAGCGCCCGCCTCTCTGGTGAGAACGCCGAGCCGTGCGTCCGTGGAGAGTGGCACGGCAGGGCAGCGCTTTGCATTGTCACGGACCCGGAAGCGTGGGGGCCCCACAGGAAGGAAGTGCACAGGGAGCAGAGGGAGGGGCCGCTCTCGTTCACCCCAGGGCGTCTCGTTTCCTGCTCCACAGCGCAGCGATAACAGGGCCGGGGATAGAGAACGGCCAGACGGCGTTGTTAACCCTGGCTGCAGGAGCTCGGCTCTCAGGATGAACCCTCACAGCTCCCGCACTCACGAGTGGACCGAGCTGTGCGGAGACTTGGTTTTGTGGCACAGACGAAACGCGGGGACTCTAGGTAAGAGCGTTGCTTTTCTACGTGACGGGGGAAGTCGAAAAGGAACGTTTGTCCGGCAGATTCGGCTTTTTGAAAGCTGTGTTTTTGGTCGGAATGTGTGTAGCCAACGGGAGATTCACCACAATGTACTGTTGCGCAACTTTGCTGAGGAGAGGCGTTAGGTCTGGTTGGGTTTCAGGTTTGGGGTAAAGCTTACACAACAAGCCTCTTCCTTTGTTAGGATCAAGCGTACGTGAGGCCGCGTCCTGGAAAGACCAGCATGTGTCCACTTTTCAACGTTTTGACACGATTTTCCTCTCTTGAGAGCGTCTGAACATCGACAACCTTCTCGGCCGTGGTCAGGAGCACACGATTACTTTGTGTCTCTCTATCTGCCTTCAATGACACGGCGGCCCGATTAAACGGGGGACATTCATCAACATCTTAACGAGACATTTTCCACCCATTGTCCCCCCAGTTTGGAGAAGCCCTCTCTTTATCGGCACGGGGGGTGCCGTCGTTGTCCTTGGTTAATTAACTGTTTACTCTTCCTGTTGGCGATGGAGCTAATTATGTCTAATTAACATTGGACGCAGGCTCGGCTTTAACCTCACTGGTGAAGGGAACACGCGGCCTAATTGGGGTCTGTCAGGAAATCCACACAGTTTGATGCGTTCAACAGCCTGGAGCTATCCCACTGAACAGACGAGTCCGGGGTAATAAATGGATGGTGCGCATATGGATGAAGAGAAAGAGGGGAGGGATGGAGGGGAGGGAGGGATGGAGTGATTTGAGTGCGGATGCTTAAGGTTGCCTCTCAGGAGATCTCCATCAAGTCCACTAAGCTCCCGTTAAGAGCCTTGTGGACTGTAATGTTTCGACCGTATACGTTAGATTTCTTCCCGTCGGTTCTTCGCATTAGCGGTTTACAGTTGGGCAGCATTTTCCACTGTTACCCAAGGTTTTTAGTTTGTACTTTGTACTTTGGTTGACGGTGTGTTCAGTCAGTTCCACTCTTAGGTCTATTTATGTCGAAGTTTGTGTCGCCATTACAGCAGCGCATCCTCTTCATCTACCTGTCAGACAGTTCTGAGGCCTTATAACTATACCCATCTGAAAAGCAAAAACACCTGTCTCTCAGAGACCCAGGTGCAGCTCCAGATTCCTCAACACAAAGTACTGGATGCTGCATCACAGATTTGACTTGTTTGATATTCAGATTGTTCCTTTTCGCTTGTGGGGCCAGCTTCCATTGGAAGACAGTACAGTAGATGGTCTTTGTTTTGAGATTTTGATCTTCATCCTTGTCCCCCTGAGAGCTTCTGAGATATGTGGATTCACACTGTTTTACTGTGACTGACACCTGGGGTGGAATTGAATTATTCATAGTTTAGGCAAAAAATATCCACTTTGGGTTGTAATTTAGAATAATAATGTTGATCTGTAGTATCTGTAGATACTACGATCTACAATATTAGTAGTATGTTTTGATTGGATGGTATTGTTTCATTAGTCTTGTGGCTCAAGTACCATGAAACAATCTCAGTTTTTGCTGGTTTAGACCGGAAGATCAAAGAAAAACACACGTTTGAATACGCTGTTTAAAGAAGGGTGTATAAACGAGTTGTGATTTTTGCGTTTCAGGAACAAGTCCACAAGACAGCCCCAGAAACTTCTCTCCCAGTGCCTCAGCCCACTTCTCGTTTGCACGGAGGTAAGAACGACGTGTATTTTCAGTCCACTCTCACCGTCAGACACCCATCCAACCTTGTCACTTTAAAGAGGAATTATTCTTGAGAAATTGTCTGCTTTTATTGAGTGATGCTGTAGGCCGATGTGAATGCTTAGAAAAGACAAAAAAAAAAGACAAAATGATGAGTGGATGTTCTGACAGGTCTCATGAAAATTTAAATCAGAAGTAGGCTTTTTTTACAGCTTGTCCTCAAAGGCTTTTCAAAGTGACTGTGTGGCGTTTTTAAACAGCCTGTCATCGTTTTTACCAACAGCCTAAGCGATAATTTATTTTAAAACCTCGACATAATATGATTAATTTGCATGTTTTTGCTGTTGTGATTCACAGTCATTACCACAGAGCAGACAGGTAAATTAATATTGGACCCTTTTGCCCGTCTTGTTACTCATGAATCAATAGTTCAAATTCCATTACTCTCCCTGACATACATCTCGGCTGTCGAAATCCATGTAGTCCTATGTCTGTCCTTGCTGTATTATACAGTATTTACCTCTACTGTATATGTCCAACCCCTTTCATCGTTCATTTTGATGTTTATCCTTGTGCTCTGGTTAAGATTCAGAGTACAGTTTATCCTTGGTGTGTGTGATTGGCAATTAAAACCAGATGTCACTATTCAGCCCACTGGAAATAGTTTTTTGGGGGGGGTTTGTTTTGAAAAGCCAAGTTGATTAACACTGCCCCGAGTTCACCCCTCAGCAAACATTTAACCGTTTTGATCTTACCATACCAATGAAGTCCCTGAACGGCATTCATTGGTAATCATTATCATCGTAATTACTTGTGAACTGTGCACTTCTAATGCCTTGAGTTCCCGCCTTGCTTTGTTACATGCACCACTTGAATGTCGCTTCAGATAAAAGGTGCTAAATGAATCCAAAATGTTATCGGCGCCGTGTATTCATGCTAAGCTGCCCTTGGTGGATCCGCCACGCTGACGGTAGCCTTGACGACCTGTCGTCTGTGTTGTCTTTCAGGACCGATGGACGGCGATGGTCTCTGGCCTCCCTGCCCTCCTCTGGCTATGGCACCAACACACCCAGCTCCACCATCTCTGTACGTGCCCCTTCAATCCCACTCTCAAGCTAACACACTCCCTGACTAACACTACTGCACAAACCATTATCAACCAGGGATAGTTCAGTCACACCGCTTAATTAAAACGTGTATGTATGATATCATATTTTATGTCGTTATAAAATATATATATGTACAGTACGTGTGTGTGTGTATAATATATAGCTATAAAATAAATGTATTTGTAAGTCAAATATCATGAATTTCAAAGCCCCACTTGGACAACTTCCTCATTAGTCATTAGCCATTGGCGATGGCAGCCTTGCTTGTTAAGTCTGGAGTGCTGGAGAGGCCAGTGAACAGATGCTCTTGTGAAGTGCCCCCCCTCCGTGTGGCTCAGACCACCAGAAACCGCTTCTGGGGGGCGGCACATTTGTTTGGAAGTGAATATGGCCTTGACACGAAGCCAGTACACACACACACACACACTTCAGAATGAGAAACAGGAGATGCTCTGGCCTAGAGGCTTCTGCCAAGCTGATAAGCTACAGCATTCGCTGTCGTCACATGTTTTCAGTGAGCACAATCAAGTTGAAAGGTTTTTTTTGCGTGATGGAAAGAAAGGCTTTTGATAAACCAGTTTTGCAAAACGGTTTAGTTAATTATGTAGATTGCCGATAAAGGAGGATATTAAATAATTAAAGATAGACTTATAATAGAATTGGAATTGTGACCAACAATAACAGCTGTTTTGTATTAAAAAATATATATCAATAAGATATGCATAAAAAAACAATTCAAGGCAAAACAGAAATAAAAGCGTTAGGCGCACATCTCCCCTTCTCCTCCTTTTTCTTTTTCTTTTCTTGTTCAATGTATATTCATTTCATTTCCAGTCGTCCTGTTCATCACAGGAGAAGCTGCACCAGCTGCCCTACCAGCCCACGCCGGACGAGCTGCACTTCCTCTCCAAGCACTTCTGCACGGAGAGCATCACCGGGGACGACTGCCGGAGAGTCACGCCCATGCGACCGCGCTCCCGCAGCCTCAGGTGAGGGGACGGGGGCAAAGGGCAGGCTGGGCGAACGGGGGGGTCAAAGGTCACCACCCGCCCTCAGTGAAACACTACTGTGTGCCTTCTTTAGAGCTGTGAGCTTTGAGCTCTGATTTCCTGCTGTTATACCACTCAGATGTGCAAGTGATGTTAACCGGAGAGATTTGTTCCTGGTTTTCAGCCCTGGAAGATCCCCGGCATGCTGTGACCACGAGATTATCATGATGAACCACGTGTACAAGGAACGCTTCCCCAAGGTGAGTCCGGTTAGGACCGCACGCCGTCTAACCAGAGCTCCACCTCTTTAACCCTGTATCCTGTCCCGTGGTTCGGCTCAGTGGCTGGAGGTACCTTACCTGTCTCCCCCCCCCCCCCTCCTCCCCCCCCCAGGCCACGGCCCAGATGGAGGAGAGGATCCAGGAGATCATCCGGAGCAGCTCTCCGGAGAGCGTCCTCCCCCTGGCGGACGGCGTCCTGGGCTTTGCCCACCACCAGATCATCGAGCTGGCCCGAGACTGCCTGGAGAAGAGCCGGCTGGGCCACATCACGTCACGCTACTTCTGCGAGCTCACCGACAAACTGGAGAGGCTCTTTCAGGAGGTCGGTGTCCCCTTATTCATCAGTTCAACTAACTCATTAGTTATCTAAGTAGCTAATACTAATATTATAAATACTTGTTATTGATATTACACTTATGAATGGAAATAAGCATCTTTTAAAAGCCGAATTACCTATGAAGTGACGTTTATTACGAGCACCTGGATCTTAAGTGTGACCTGACCGGTGGCTGCCCATACGCCCTGGAGCTGCTCCCAGCGCCGTGTGAAATGTTGAAGGTGTGTGTTGTGTTTGGCCGTGTCGCCCCCTGTGCAGTCCACGGAGAGGTCTGAGAGCCAGGAGGTGGCCTTCATCAAGGAGCTGGTGAAGAAGATCCTCATCGTCATCGCCCGGCCGGCGCGCCTGCTGGAATGCCTGGTATGTCTCGTCCTGGTGCTCGGTCCGGGAGAGAGGGAGAGAGAGGGGGGGGGGGGGGGGAGGGAGAGAGTGGGAGGAAGAGAGGGGGAGGGAGGGATAGGGGGGAGGGGGAGGGAGGGATGGAGAGACGGGAAGCGAGGGCGGGAGATAGGGGGAGGGAGTGAGAGAGAGGGATAGAGAGAGGGGGAGGGAGGGAGGGAGGGAGGGAGAGAGGGGGGAGAGAGAGAGGGGGAGGGAGAGAGATAGAGGGAGAGAGAGAGGGGGAGGGAGAGAGATAGAGGGAGAGAGAGAGGGGGAGGGAGGGAGATAGAGGTAGAGAGCATTCTTCCCTCATCTCTACCAACGTATCAGATTTACATTTACATTTATGCATTTAGCAGACGCTTTTATCCAAAGCGACTTCCAAGAGAGAGCATTACAAAAGAGCATAGGTCACTGATCATAACAACGAGATAGCCCCAAACATTGCAAGCAGCCAAAACATGAAGTATATATCAGATATCAGATCTATAGATCTTCTCTAACAAGATACACAGCACAGAACCGTGTGAAACCAAGGACTTTCTTCTATTAATTTACGTTGTGTGTGTGTGTGTGTAGGAGTTTGACCCAGAGGAGTTCTACCACCTTCTGGAGGCTGCCGAGGGCCACGCCAAGGAGGGCCAGGGCATCAAGACTGACATCCCCCGCTACATCATCAGCCAGCTGGGCCTGACCCGGGACCCTCTGGAGGGTGAGCGTCCTCACCAGACCTCCTCTGCTGCTCGCTCTCTGTTTAAAACCCTCATTGATGAGGGCGCGTACCGTGTAGACTGAGGCCTTAGCACAGCGGAGCCGTTTCCAATCCGGCGGCCTTGGACCTTCGCTGCATCTCTTCCGTTCCTTTCTATCCATGCCTTTTCTGTCACACTGCATTTAGAAACGATCCAATAAGCATGAAAACTGCCCCAAAAAATATATATAAAAAAAATGATTCTGCTACTATTAATTTCGGATTCATTACCCGCTGTAAATTCAAATGTAGTTAACTCTTCGTTTGCACCATTGATATGCTGATGTTCTGTGTGACAGCATCGACTTAACCACCATTTTCTAAAGCGTTATATATGTAACACAAGCTATATTAGGCTTCTTCATTGTGTTCGAAGTCAAGTTGAGGGATTGGCAATCGTTGATCACATTTTAATTAACTTTTTCACGCTGCAATCCTCATGAAAGTTCTCGATATAACGGACAAAATTCAGACGCAGATAATTGGCAAAGTCTAATTAAAGCCTTTTGGATATTAGATTCCCTCATAACCTATTTTATAGCGTTGCTAGAGCTGAAAATCAAACCACTTGTCTCTCAATTTGATAATCCTCTTACCAGGTTGAAAGTGTACTGAGTATTACACCCACCACTATTGCATTAAATGGTACCTGGTACAAATGATTCCTAATACTTTTTGCAGTATTGTGTTTTAAGAGGATCTGAGACAAAGAGAAGTGCAGGAACATACTGTTTGGAGCAGATTGCTCATAATGACCCTCTCTCTCCTGATTCAGACATCCATTAACACTAATTAGAAAGGAATGGCCTCCCCACAGACCTGAAAGAGACATCCAGAACACACACACACACTCACACACACTCACACGCACACACTCTCTCACACACACACATGCGCACACACATAGACATGCACACACACACACACAAACATGCACAAAATCACACAAACGCACACATACACACACACACTCCTCATCAGAGCGCTCCTCCCCTGGGGGTCTCCCCCCGCTTGTCCTGCCCAGCGCCTGAGGGGCCGGGAGCTGCCGTCCAGGGATGGACAGCTGTTACACGGCATCGCAAATGTGTTTAGGGTCTCCGCAGAGAGGCCGATTCGACGCTGCTGTTATAACCACCTTCTGCTGTGCATACATCACTGATGGGAGCTCACACACACACACACACACGCATACGCTGACACACACACACACACACATAAACAGACTCGCGCACAAACACACACACCGAGTTGTTCTGGAGTTGCAGTTTTCTAGATGGCTGAACCAACATGTCGGTGTTGCCACTTCGGATTTCCAGCCCATTTCCTCTCATTTAGGATTTCTTGCAGTCAGCGTCTCCCTGCATGTGTATCCAGTCAGCAGACGGCTGTTTTTAAGTGCTAAAGTGTAAAGCTAATGTGTGTAGTTAGTGCTGTCTCCTCCCTTTAGGCCTGGAGGTGGAAGCACATCTAAATCCAGGGCAAATGGTTGGAATTGGAGTTCAGAAAACTGAAATGGCTCTTTTGAACCAGGCCTACCTGAACTAAATAGCAAAATAAAACGTCGTCACAAGCTAAATTGAACTATCACGTATTTGAAGAATTCACCTCACCGACGTCTATCTTCATTCGTAGAAATAGCCCAGCTGACCAGCTACGACAGCGGGATCGCACAGACCCCAGAGACCGATGACTCTGTGAGTACCATAAGCTTTTCCCCAAGACTTGCCGTCAGCTCACTGACAAGAAAACACATCTGAGGGAAAAAAAAAACAGCAGATTGCCGCAGTCCAGCTCCTGCGTGCTCTCTATCGCTGTGACGTCTCTGTGCTCACCACCTCCCCCCTGCTCTCCTCCCTCCAGTCCCACAGCCTGAGCGCGTCGCTCCAGTCCAGGCGGAAGCCCTGCGAAATAGACTTCGAGATGACCAAGCTCATCAGCAACGGAGCCTACGGGTGAGATCATCTCGCTCCGCATCGGACAGGGACACATCAATTTCAACCCCGTTTCCGTTGCTGCTACCTTCCAGGATCTCGATGAGATCCGCAGTTAGAATTCATATCAAATATATCCTCCTCTCACATTTCCAGTTTCCACGTTCCTCTTCAGTTCTGTAATACTGGACTGGATATTATATATTATATTACTGGATATTATAATACACTGACCCCCCCCCCCCCTAAGATTAGTGTTAAAACCCACAGATCTAAATTCCTCCTGGCCAGTTCCGCACCTGATAGCTCAGTAATAATAACTGTGCTGAGCCAGCACTCGGTGTGACAGTCCCCTGTTCTCCCTCGCAGAGCGGTGTACCTGGTGAGACACAAGGAGACCAAGCAGCGCTTCGCCATGAAGAAGATCAACAAGCAGAACCTGATCCTGAGGAACCAGATCCAGCAGGCCTTCGTGGAGCGGGACATCCTCACCTTCGCCGAGAACCCCTTCGTGGTCTCCATGTTCTGCTCCTTCGAGACGCGCAGGCACCTCTGCATGGTCATGGAGTACGTGGAAGGTGAGACCGGAACGTTCTAACATGAGCTTGCGTACAAATGGGACTGCGCAAGGTGTTGATGTGGTTGTTTTAGTCGGACCTGAAGGCCGACGAGATGGAACTGAGCATGGTGTTTGGTAGGGGAGGGAGAGGGGGGAGGAGATGGGGAGAGAGGGAGGGGAGGAAGGGAGGGGAGGGAGAGGGGGGAGGAGATGGATAGAGAGGGAGGGGAGGGAGGGGAGGGAGAGGGGGGAGGAGATGGATAGAGAGGGAGGGGAGGGAGAGGGGGGAGGAGATGGATAGAGAGGGAGGGGAGGGAGGGAGGGAGAGGGATAGAGAGGGAGGGGGTACCGACTAACTGAATGGGCAAACAGGAGAAAGAACAGACGTTGTAATTCTACAGACAGTTGTCAGAGTAGCTCAGTAAAAGCTTCATGCCTGTACCTGTGTGTGTGTGTGTGTGTTCAGGGGGAGACTGTGCCACCCTGCTGAAGAACATGGGCCCCCTGCCCGTGGACATGGCCAGGATGTACTTCGCTGAGACGGTCCTGGCCCTGGAGTACCTCCACAACTACGGCATCGTCCACAGGGACCTCAAACCTGACAAGTACGCCTCGATCGAAACATACAAAACACTTCCCCCTGACCATGGTCACTTCACTGAGAAGATGCCGTATATATACCCAGACCTGTTGTTGTATTAGTTAACCTGAATCTCAACAGTGAACCTGAAACGACGTTGTCTCAGGCAAGATCTTCTGGTTGTGAACATCTCTTCCGTCATCTTCTGTCCCTGTCCTGCAGCTTGCTGGTCACGTCCATGGGCCACATCAAGCTGACAGACTTTGGACTCTCCAAGGTGGGCTTGATGAACATGACCACCAACCTCTACGAGGGCCACATTGAGAAGGACGCCAGGGAGTTCTCTGACAAGCAGGTGCGTTAGGACCGGAGGGTCCGGAAGGGTCCGGACCTCCGACATGACACCGTCAACGTCGTTTGTTGGGATACTGTAACATTTGGGTGTGAACGAACCGTGTTTCTCTCTGGTCCAGGTGTGCGGCACGCCCGAGTACATCGCCCCAGAGGTGATCCTGCGGCAGGGCTACGGCAAGCCGGTGGACTGGTGGGCCATGGGCATCATCCTGTACGAGTTCCTGGTGGGCTGCGTGCCCTTCTTCGGAGACACGCCCGAGGAGCTGTTCGGACAGGTCATCAGCGGTCAGTAGCCCCCTCCCCTCTCCCTCCTTTAGCACGCGGACGAGCCGGCGAGACCAAATGAGGTGCCGTCGAGCGGCGATTCACCCCCCCCCCCCCCTCCCCTCCGATCGAAAGCTTACGCCTCGGCAAACAGGTCAAAGGGCTCCGTTTCTTTTTTACCCCTCCGACATCTGGCGTGCGGAATGGCGCCGAGCCGAAGGGGACCCATCCGCAGGGCTCATTTCACCCCGCGCGTTAGGAAGATCGCCGACGAGCGACTCGGCGGAACGACTCGCGGCGATCGCTATCCGAGACGGAAGCCGGGAGGATCTCCCTTAACGCGTGCGGCCAGACCCGCTCAGCAGATGTCGCGGCGGAGCTGGAGCCGCGGTCTCGCCGCTCTCCTAACGGCACGTCCGCATCCCTCGCTCGTTCCAAAACGATCGGGCGCCGCGCCGCCACCCGGCCCTCTCAGACTAACGGGAGGTGGCCAATCACCGGCCCTCTCAGACTAACGGGAGGTGGCCAATCACCACTGTATTTGGCAAGCTTTCACAGAGAAAAAATCGGTGTTTTTCCAGCAAGTCTGCAGCGAGGCTCCTGTGAGTGAAGAGGGCTCGTACCGGGCTGCCAGGAGCGCAGATGAGTGGCGTGCCGTGGCAGATCCGCTGGGCTCTCCGCCGCGCCAAGGCCAAGGGGACCCCGAGTGTTAATTAAAGGGGCCAGGACACACAGACGGCGTGGTGCTGTGGCCCGGGGCCGTCTGTGCATATTCATGCCCCCTCTGCAAAAAAATGTGATTAAGACGAGGGGCCCCACAGGAGGCTGTGGAGAGGAGGGGGTGGCCCAACCTGCCAGCACAAGGTGGGCGCAGAGCGCCCTTCCATCCGTCCGCGCCGGGAAACTGCTTCCGCGGCGCGGCGGCTTAGGGGGGAAAAAGACGGCGGATCCGCGTGTTTAATTTATACCTTTTAATGGGCCTTTCGAGACGGGAGAGGAATGCGTCTGTCGGCGTCAGACGGACGAGGGGGGGGATTTCCATGTGTCGTCCTCGAGGCGATGGGTGAAGGTTGCTAATCTTGTGATGTGAATAAACATTAGGGTCTCGTATCCAAAGAGCTTAGAGGGTCACATGGGCACAAAAGCACTCGTTTACGCTTTTCCCAGCAAATCGTCCAACTAAAACATGCATATATTCAGAGAGAGAGAGAGACACAGAGAGAGAGACAGAGAGAGAGAGACAGAGAGACAGAGAGAGACACAGAGAGAGACACAGAGAGAGAGAGAGACAGAGAGAGAGAGAGACAGAGAGAGACGGAGAGAGACACAGAGAGAGAGAGAGAGAGAGAGAGAGAGAGAGAGAGAGAGAGAGAGAGAGAGAGACAGAGAGAGACAGAGAGAGAGAGAGAGACAGACAGAGACAGACATGAGATGTTGGGAAGTCCTGTACTGTAGGTGTGTGTGTGTGGGTTGTTGAGTGTGTGTGCTGTGTGTTTCCAGACGAGATCAACTGGCCGGAGGGGGAGGAGGCTCCACCTGTAGACGCACAAGAGCTCATCACCATGCTGCTCCGACAGAACCCCCTGGAGAGGATGGGCACCGGTACGAGCACACACACACAGGCACACACACACAGGCACACACACACAGGCACACACACAGGCACACACACACAGGGGCACACACACACAGGGGCACACACACACAGGCACAAACACAGGCACACACACAGGCACACACACAGGCACACACACAGGCACACACACACACACACACACGGGCACACTCACTGTACAAACAGACCCTTTTCCTCTGACCTCCAGAACTCCACAGCTAGCCTACATACAGTTCCAACCCTGTTGCCTAGTTGCACCTGGTCAGGCAGTGTTCTGTATGTTGCCATAAATCCCCTCGGTGACTGTTAGTGCCAGCTCAGCACAGGTCATTACTCATCCTGCACCGGGGGGAGAAATGGGGTCAGCCACTAGACCAACACTTTATCACCCAGCCCCCCCCCCCCCCCCCCCCCCCCCATATAACCTTTTACCTTTTGATCAATTACAATAATTTCCTCGCCCATCTCGTATACGGTACTCTACAGTCGCCGTGCTCAAGGTTAGGCCTCATCAGAGTCCGTGGAGCAGAAACACTAACCCTGACCCCCCCCCCCCTGTCTCTCCACCGTGGCTGCGGAGCGCGTTCGCTGACAACCACCTGATTCATCTGAACTGGCCCCTGCCAGGTCACCGCTCAGCGCGGCCCTGCTCTCCCCCACAAAGGTCACCGGCAGGAAATTGCCCTGCATAATTGATGGCGGTGATATCACTCTTGGATGGCGGCCAAGCGGGGGAGGAAGTCAAGAAAAACATAGCATCCGCATTTCTTCCCTTCCGTGTCCCCTTGTCCAATGTCAACCTCTGTCTTGGCACGCTGTTGTGTGTGTGTGTGTGTGAGAGCGCGGAGGCACGCTAGCGTCTTGGTGCCCGCTAGGCTAACGTGGGTGTCAGATGGCTGAGCAGTTAGGGAGTCGGGCTAGTAATCAGAAGGTTGCTGGTTCAATTCCCCGGCCGTGCCAAATGACGTTGTGTCCTTGGGCAAGGCACTTCACCCTACTTGCCTCTGGGGGGGAATGTCCCTGTACTTACTGTAAGTCGCTCTGGATAAGAGCGTCTGCTAAATGACTAAAGGCTAAAGGTGCCCGCTAGGCTAACGTAGGTGTGTGATGGTGGTTATTTGAGGCCTTGTGTGTGTGTGTGCAGGCGGGGCTGTGGAGGTGAAACACCACCAGTTCTTCCACAACCTGGACTGGAACAGCCTGCTGAGGCAGAAGGCTGAGTTCATCCCCCAGCTGGAGTCTGAGGACGACACCAGCTACTTCGACAGTGAGTCCCTCCTCCCTCCTCCCCTAAACTAACCCCAAAATAGTTTTCTCCTCAGCCCCAAAAGTGTTTTTAGGTATCAATTAGTTTTTTTTTGTTCTTGAAAGAAAATCCTTTTTTCTTCTTCTCAGCGCGTTCCGAGAGGTACGATCACCTGGAGACCGAGGAAGAGGACGCCAACGAGGAAGACTTCAACGTGGAGCTGCGGCAGTTCTCCTCCTGTTCTCACAGGTTCTCCAAGGTGAGTCGGCTCTCTTGTGATCTGCTGTTCTCTCTCTCTCCTCTCTCTCTCTCTCTCTCTCCCTCTCTCTCTCTCTCTCTCTCTCTCTCTCTCTCTTCTCTCCCACTCTCTCTCTCTCCGCTCTCTCTCTCTCTCTCTGCTCTCTCTTCTCTCTCCCCCACTATCTCTCTCTCCGCTCTCTCTCTCTCTCTCCTGCTCTCTCTTTCTCTCCCCCACTATCTCTCTCCGCTCTCTCTCTCTCTCTCTCTCTCTCTCTCCTGCTCTCATCTTTCTCTCCCCCACTATCTCTCTCCGCTCTCTCTCTCTCTCTCCTGCTCTCTCTTTCTCTCCCCCACTATCTCTCTCTCCGCTCTCTTTCTCTCTGTCTCTCTTCTCCTGCTCTCTTTCTCTCTCTCTCTCCTGCTCTCTTTCTCTCACTCCCTCCGCTCTCTTTCTCTCTCTCTCTCCACTCTCTTTCTCTCCCCCACTATCTCTCTCTCCGCTCTCTTTCTCTCTCTCTCTCCTGCTCTCTTTCTCTCTCTCTCTTCCGCTCTCTTTCTCTCTCTCTCTCTCTCTCCGCTCTCTTTCTCTCTATCTCTCCGCTCTCTCCCTCTCTCTCCGCTCTCTTTCTCTCTCCCAGTCTCTCTGTCTCTCCCGCTCTCTCTCTCCACCTCTCTCCCATGCCCCCTCTATCCTCTTTCAGTCTCTCTACTCTCTGGGGAACACTGCATGGTTATTACAGTAACATTGTCCCTGCCAATCACCGACTGAATATTCAAATTCTTCGAATTTGTTGCCGTCTCCTGAAAATGTGTTTTGTCTGCAGCATCATCTGGCAGGTTCCTCATGAGAGCCGACACAGACATCTTAGTATTTCATATGGAAATGCGGCCCGGAAATCCCTCTCTCCCTCTCCCCCCCCCCTCCCCTACAGCATGTCATGTAGATCTAGGCTTTGCATACATTTTCTGCTTCAAATCAGCTCTATTTCCACTGAATGAGGAACGCAACACAGACGCACATTCTCGCCTCCATTGTTGTGCTGCATTGCAGTAGGCTCTGTCGTCAAAGCATCCATGCCCAGTACAGTCCACATCCCTGCCAAGACAGCGGTGTGTCTTTCGAGACAACAATTCGGCGGTAGAGCTCTTATTTTATCCAGCCTGACCTACCTTCAGACGTCGTGAGTTTACAGTGATAAGCACACTTTATTCAGGCCATGCCGAGTTTTTTAATAGCGTCGTCTTGCTGACTTTGCAGTGCGAACGCAGTTTTTTTTTTTCTTCGTCACCTCAGTCACTCGCCTCACCGTCTTTACTGTTCGACTGTCCTGTCGTGGAAGGACAGCTGGCCGTGCGTCGCCTCAGCCGTGTGTGCGCTCTAGGCCTCTGACGGGGTGTTGTTAGGGAGTCAGGTGGCTGAGCGGTTAGGGAATCGGGCTGTTAATCAGAAGGTTGCCGGTTCGATTCCCCTGCCGTGCAAATTGACGTTGCGTCCCTTGGGCAAGGCACTTCACCCTACTTGCCTCGGGTGGGGGGGGGGATGTCCCTGTACTTACTCGAAAGTCGCTCTGGATAAGAGCGTCTGCTAAATGACTAAATGTATTAATGTGTAAATGTTGTGCTCCTGCGTGCTGTGCAGGTGTACAGCAGCCTGGACTTGTCCCGCGGGCAGTTGGAGGAGAAGGGCGAGACTGAGGAGAAGAAGAGCGAGAGCCCGCTGACTGTGGACTCGCTCAGCTGGACACCCGAGTTCCCCGAAATGTAGGGCCCGCCTCCTCGTGGTTGTAGACGACAGTTGGACTTCAAATGAATCTGCGTTTCGATCAGTGTTATTTGCAGTTTATGTTCGGTTTTGTGCCGAAGTCTTAGGCAGCCATGTTTTTTTTTTACATGAATATTGTCTTAAATATATATATTTGTTGGTCCTCCGTATTTGTGCTGCAGTATAAAAGTGACATTGAGAATTAGTCTTTGAATTGAATTGTTTCTAAAAAAGCATTTTTGCTTTACTTTAACATTGTATTTGTGGCTGTAACTTTGACAGAGTACTGCATGTTCCTTTTCTTCTCGTCCCCTGCCCCCCCACAACACGTCAAGCTGAATGTGGTTCTGTGTCCCCCCAGGCCGTCCCTCTCCCACTCCTCTGACACAGAGAGCCCCTGCCAGTGCCCCGGCCCTCGCTCAGGACAGCTCCCCAAGTTCGCCATCTCGGCCGAGAGCGAGGAGGGAGACGAGTCGGCCGGCTCTCAGGACCCCGGCAAGGCGGCCTTCTCCATCGGAGAGCTTCCCCAGGACGACCCCGACGCCACCACCCCCGGCAGCACCCACAGCGGGGCTACTCTCTCCGGTACGCCGGGGCCCCGAGAGTTGAGGGGTGGAGCTCTCAGCTGTAACGGAGTCGTTTATTTGTGCTTTTTTTCCCCGTTTTATATCTCAGAATTGACGGCCATCTTTGTCTTGTTCTCCTATCCCCCCCCCCCTCCCCCCCATAATCGGTTGGGATCATCAGGCAGCTTCTCGGAGCTCCTGGACCAGCTGCCGTCCAGAGGAGAGGGTGTCGACAGCCCCGACGGCTCCTCGTCCAAACCCTCCGCCGAGCCCCAGCCTGCCACCCTGCGGCCAGACAGGCCCGGGGACCAAGCAGGCGGCCGGGGCCAAGCAGGCGGTCGGGGCCAAGCAGGCGGCCAAGGTGCCCAAGTCCCACTCGGCTAGTGCCCTCTCCCTCATGATCCCAGGAGGTAAAGGAAAAAGGAAAACAAACACACACTTTCTCTCTTTCTCCTTCCCTCTCTCTGTCGTTTGCTTTCTCTCTCTCCCTTTCTCCTTTTCTCTCCCTTTCTCTCCCTTTCTCTCCCTTTCTCGCCCTTTCTCTCCCTTTCTCGCCCTTTCTCTCCCTTTCTCGCCCTTTCTTTCTCTCTCTCTCTCTCTCTCTCTCTCTCTCTCTCTCTCTATCTCTCTCTCTCTCTCTCCTGCTCTCTCTTTCTCCCCCACTATCTCTCTCTCTCTCTCTTTCCCTGTGTGTTTGGCTGACACAATCACACAGACACGCAAACGGTATTCTCAGACACATTATATACAGAGATAGACACGCACACACAAATGCCTGTGTGATCTGAGAAGGTTTGAGGAGGGAGGGAGGGAGGGGGGTGTGTGTGGCTGGTGCTAGAGTTAGGACAGGCACAGAATTCGAATTAGAGCGATGGACTTAGGGAGGGGAGCGTGAAAGAGATGAAAGCGCAATAAAGATCTGCGTGAAATCGACCCGGCGCGACACCTGCTGCGAGCTCCATTTCACGGAGGGGCCGCGGGCGACGAGCCCGGGAGCGGGGCCTCAAACTGGGGTAGCCAAACGGAGCGAGGTGGCCCTGCTCTGTCGGGGAGGGGGCCGGTCCCATTGGTCTCAGGCACAGCAGGGGGCAGAATGAGGCCGGCTCTCTCAGCCTCCGCTGCAGCAGGCGCCTGTTGAAGGTCAGGCCCAAGATGTTACTGAACCCACACGTGAGGAGGGCTTTTCACTGCTTCACGTTCTCTGCTGTGAATCTGTGTATGGAAGATTATGATACAGAACAATGTAGCTGCTGTTGGTTTCTAATATACGTCCAACTGAAAACCAGACTATTGTTTTCTAATATGTCCCACTAGATAACCGACTATTATTTTATAATACACAGCATGTCCCACTAATCAAGTGTATTTCCGACCGTTGATTCTGATTATATTCGTCCTCAGTTACATTTACATTTAGTCATTTAGCAGACGCTCTTATCCAGAGCGACTTACAGTAAGTACAGGGGACATTCCCCGCCGAGGCAAGTAGGGTGAAGTGCCTCGCCCAAGGACACAACGTCATTTGGCACGGCCCGGGAATCGAACAGCCAACCTTCAGATTACTAGCCCGATTCCCTAACCGCTCAGCCACCTGACTCCCAGTTTCTCTACCTCTTCAGCGATACGCCCCTCTTGTCGTTTCAGACATATTTGGCGTGTCCCCTCTGGCCAGCCCCATGTCTCCCTACTCCCTCTCCTCGGACCCCTCCTCCCGAGACTCCTCCCCCAGCCGGGACTCCTCCCTCTGTGCCGTCAGCCCCCGGCAACCCGTCGTCATCCACAGCTCGGGGAAGAAGTTCGGCTTCACGCTGAGGGCCATCCGGGTGTACGCGTGCGACGGCGACGTCTACACGGTCTACCACATGGTCTGGGTAGAACCACCTCGACCCTCCTTCAAGGAACCAGTCCATCAAGTTTCATTCTAGATGCACGTTTAGAAGCTAAATGTGTGGAGCTGAAGCGCCGTACAGGGTAGCAAAAGCCATGAAACGACACAATACAGACGCAGTCTAAGTTGAACGAGTGACAGCGACAAGTAAAGGCAGCTGTCATGCTGTGTTAAAAGTCAAAGAGATAACAAAGAGTCTTAAAGATGAGAGCTTCGGCGGTTGTGGTTTTAGTGATCGCACTTGTTTTTGGTCTTGAAACTTGATCACGTTGACGATGACGTGCGATTTCTTTTCCGTTTTTTGTCAGAACGTGGAAGAAGGTGGTTGTGCCCACAAGGCTGGGCTGAGGGCTGGAGACCTCATCACCCACGTGAACGGAGAACCCGTCAACGGCCTGGTCCACACCGAAGTGGTGGAGCTCCTTCTGAAGGTAAACAAACGTTGCTGACGTTCTAAATGTCCACATTAGACATTAGAACGTGGCCTAGTGACCAGGTCCAGCGGGGTGACGTCTACGGAGGCTATAGCTACTGCGTTTGTTTCTCACTCTCTTTCTGTCTCTCTTTCTTTATTTCTCCATCTCTGTCTCTCTGTCTCTCTCTGTCTCTCTCTCTGTATCTCTCTCTCTCTCTCTCTGTCTCTCTCTGTCTCCCTCTCTGTCTCTCTCTGTCTCTCTCTCTGTCTCTCTCTCTCTCTGTCTCTCTCTGTCTCCCTCTCTCTATCAGAGTGGCAGTAAGGTGACCATCTCCACAACCCCGTTTGAGAAACACGTCCATCAAGACCGGTCCTGCCCGGAGACAGCTACCGGAGCAAGATGATCCGACGCACCAAGAAGCCCAAGAAGGAGAAAACCCAAGAAAGGCAAGTGATTCATCCAAGGCCCCCCTTCTGTTAGCTGGGCAACATGACTCGATTCGGGGTTAGTCTTTTGTCATGCAGTACACGGTCCAACCACAAGGGGTAGCTGTGGTTCTGCATACCAGCACTAAAATATGTGCCGTTTAAAATGCCATTTAAAATTGACAGTACTGCTGTTCTAAGGATGATTCTCCATCTACAACATAAAATATATTATTCAACTCGAGGCTTGACTTTCACGGTTCGGTTCTGCAAATGTTTACAGCGCGGTTGCAGTTGTGGTGAGATGTACTGACTTGGGTGTGACGTTTACTGTTTCCCAGGCGACGGTCGGTGTTCCGGCGCTTCGCCATGCAGCCCTCGCCTCTGCTCCACACCAGCCGCAGCTTCTCCTCCCTGAACCGCTCGCTGTCCTCCGGGGAGAGCCTCCCGGGGTCCCCCACCCACAGCCTCTCCCCCCGCTCCCCCACCACGGCCTTCCGGCCCGCGCCCGACTTTCAACCAGTCAGGTGAGGCAGGCCCGCTCGTAGCTTCTCGCGTTTGCAGATGTTGTCGTGGCGCATCTGGGTTCGAATGTCACACTGACACTCGTCAAGTCTGTCCAATAAAGCATGAAAAAAGGCCCCAAAATATACACAATTCTTAAAAAATAAAAAATAAAATATTTTCGAAATATGTTCTTCTTCTGTGGTTTGGATTTTCCACACTTCTCATTAGGTCTGTCCAATAAAGCATGAAAAAAGCCCCAAAATATACAAAATTCTTAAAAAATCTAAAAATTCAAAATATGTTCTTCTTCTGTGGTTTGGATTTTCCACACTTACATTTACATTTAGTCATTTAGCAGACGCTCTTATCCAGAGCGACTTACAGTAAGTACAGGGACATTCCCCCCGAGGCAAGTAGGGTGAAGTGCCTTGCCCAAGGACACAACGTCATTTTGGCATGACCGGGAATCGAACTGGCGACCTTCGGATTACTAGCCCGACTCCCTCACCGCTCAGCCATCTGACTCCCTCCTCTGACACTTCTCATTAGGTCTGTCCAATAAAGCATGATTTTTTTAATTTCTGTTTTAAAGAATCTTTTCAAAATCTCTTCTTCTTCTGTGGTTCGGATGTCCCAGGTGGCACGTCCTCCCAGAGCAGCTCCCCCAGCTCCAGCGCCCCCAACTCCCCCGCCGGCTCGGGCCACATCCGCCCCAGCACCCTCCACGGCCTGGGCCCCAAGCTCACCAGCCAGCGGCTGCGCCGCAAGTCCGCCGGCAGCATCCCTCTCTCCCCGCTGGCCCGCACGCCCTCCCCCACCCCTCAGCCCACCTCGCCCCAGCGCTCGCCCTCGCCCCTCCTCAGCGGCCACGCCGTCTGCATCGCCAAGACCAGCCAGGCCTACCCGGCCAAGATGCACTCGCCGCCCACCATCGTCCGCCACATGGTGCGGCCCCAAGAGCGCCGAGCCCCCGCGCTCGCCCCTCCTCAAGAGGGTCCAGTCGGAGGAGAAGCTGTCGCCCTCCTACGCCAGCGACAGGAAGCACCTGTGTTCCCGGAAGCACAGCCTGGAGGTGACCCAGGAGGAGGCCCAGGGAGAGGAGGCGCGGGCGGGGGAGAAGGACCTCCACACCCTGCACAGTGTGGAGGAGACCCACTGCGAGCCCCCGGCCATCACCCGCGTCCGCCCCGCCGAACAGGGCTGCCTGAAGCGGCCGGTCGGACCGCAAGGTGGGCCGCCAGGAGTCCCTGGAGGAGCTGGACAAGGAGAAGCTGAAAGCCAAGGTGGTGGTGAAGAGGCAGGAGTGGTCGGAGAGGAGGGAGTCCCTCCAGAAGCAGGACTCGCAGCACGAGCCCGAGGCCTCCTGCTCTGCCTGTGGGGAAGACAAGGAGAAAGGCCTCCACCCGGGCCGGCCGCACAGCAACAGCAACCCCGAATCGGCCGCTAGCTCCACCCTCAAGGAAGTGCTGTACAAGAAACTCAACACCCGTGCCTGCGAAGGCCTCCCCGAGCCACTAGGGGGCGGCAGCTGTGACTCAGCCTCCCACCACGGCGAGGGCCTAGCCAGGTCACCTCTCTGCTCCATCCACCCTGACTGGCCGATGTCCAGGAGCGGCAAGGAGCCGGGCAAAGCGGACCGGCTGGACTTCAAAGCCCCCAAGCATGGAGTTCACCAGGAAGAGGCAGTCGTTCGACGACCGCGACGACTGCATGTGCCGCCTCTCCCCGGGCCATCACGACGGCCACCACTTTGGCTCCCACGCGCTCCAAAAGCCTGCAGCTGGATTCGGCTCTGGTTCTGGACCACGTCAAGGGAGGGTTGGCCGGCGTCCACTCCAACCCCGAGGGCCTGTCCCCCAAGCTGTTCCCCGGGAGGGGGGAGAGCGCCGTGGAGAAGCTCCAGCTCATCTCCTCCTCCTCCTCGGAGGGCCCACTCCGGAAGACCTCGTCAGAGTACAAGCTGGAGGCCCGCCTGGTCTCCTCCCTCAAGCCCCTGGAGGGGACCCTGGACATCGGCCTGTTGTCCGGCCCCAGAGCCTCCAAGACGGACACCTGCCTGTCCAAGATGGCCGACGGCTTGCATGACAGCGCGTCCGTGGGCCCCGCCCGCGTGGATGCAGAGCCCCACGGAGAGACACTCGCCTTCCCCGCAGCCCAGACCAGTCGACAAGCACAAGGCCTCGCTGATGACTTCGTCTCCCCCCAGACTCCCCGGGTCTCTCTCCGCCCCGCCTCCGCCCAAAGAGCAGCCCGCCGTCGCCAGCCTGGAGAAACCCCAGGACAACCCCGGTCCCAGGGAACCGCCGCCGAAGGCTTCCCCCAAGGGAGAGGCCTCGGAGGCGGGTGGAAAGCAGGAGAGCAGGTCGGGGGCGAAGGCCGCCCCTCAGACGCCGCACGACGTCTGGAGCTCCAGACACAGTGGACACTTCTCCTGCGGGAAGACCCCCTCCATCCGAGAGGTCAGCAACGAGGACCAGGAGGACGAGGGGGCGGAGCTGCCGGAGGCTCCCGTCCTGGCCCGGCCCGGCCGTCCTGCCGAGAAGCTCCCCGCCGGTCCCCGCCGGACGGGGAAGGAAAGCTTCGACGAGCGAACGGGCTCGGGTCGCCAGCCGAGCCCTGACAACCACGGCTCGGCCTCGACAACCCCCGCTCCGCATGGGACTAGCTCCAGCCCAGTGTCGGTTCACTACGTTTTGACGGACCTGCACCATCTCTCGAAGCATCCGGAGAGCTTCAACTCCCTGTCTCCACACGGCACACCTCAGGTGTGTACGCCGGCTCCAACCCCGAGGGAGACGACCACAACATGGGTTCCCACGGTAGCGGGTCAGCCCGGCGTCGACAAGCCCCAGTCCTCGCGCCAGGTCCAAGTCACCAGGCCAGCTCGGCCCGGCGACGCCGCCGGTTTGTCATCGGCTGAGAGGGAGAACAAATCCAGCAGTGTCGTTGAAACGTCGGAGGGGGAGACCCTCCGACACCGACCTGCGCCGCGGTGCGTCAGTCCTAAAACGAACACGAACACTACACCGGCAAAACCGGAGGGCTCGAACATCTCCGAGGAGAACAGAGGCGATGTCCGTGACGCCAGGCAGGTGGTCGGTAGCGGCGCATGTAAGCAGAACGTCGAAGGGCCCACTTCACCAAAGACCAAGAGTAGCAATGTCAAGGCCACGGAAACGGAGCAGCTTTCGTCAACGAACTGTCCCGGGGAAAAGGCGCTGGTCAGAGGGGCCGGTGAAGCGAAAAATCCCGTCTGTCAAAAGCAACCGGCGTTCAAAGAGGCCGTTTCTGCCCAGACAGGAACGCAGTCACCACCGCCGGCTCCCGTCAGGACGAAACAGCCCGTCTTGAACCCCAAAAGTAAGCCGAGCCAACCTGTGTCCCCGAGCTCTGGGAAGACGGAGTCAGGGACCCAGATACAGAGACCTGTAGGGAAATCCCCTGCCACAGCCCCGGCCCCGGCCCCAGTCCCTGTCGCTAAAATGAGTCTAGAATCCAAACAGAGAGACCTCCATCCCAATAACCCAGTTACCAGCTCCCCGGTTACATGCGCCCACGACTCGAACAAAAGGAACTCTCATTCAAATCCCCCGTCCAAATCCAAGTTCTCAAGGATAACCTCGAGTTAAAGCAGAAATCTCCCCCTGCCAGAACGCCGGCCCAAGCTGTGAAGCTGTGCTCCCCTCCTGTACCCCCCCTCAGACAAACCCTGGAGGCCAGGCAGAAAGAGCCCTCATCCAGACCTCTGTCCTCAGCCCCAGCACCTGGCAGAAAGGAGAACCCTGACCTGCTGGAAGCAGCCCTGGCCTCTCCCCAACCGAAGGAGCCCCCCAGGGCTGTCGGCCCCTCCCAGACCAGCCCCCCCCCGGCCCGGAGCGTCCCAGCTGCGAGGAGAGAAGCACACCCGCCCAGCGTGGGGGTCGTCATCGGCAGGTCGGCCAGCAGCGCGGTGCAGGAGGCGGTGGTCTCCAGAGAAGGCCCAAGGATGGACACCAAGAGAGGCCCTACCGGGATGGACGTGGCCGGGCCTGTGGAACACACCTCCACCCCCACGCCCCAGCCCAAGCACAGCCTGGGCGAACCCAGGCCCGCACACTCAGACAAACAGACGGCGTCCGGCCGCAAAGAGCACGCGGAGAAGAAGAGGAAGGAGGCCGCGGCGTGCGGCGGCTGCGGAGGCGGCGTCGTTCCTGAAGAACGCCAGGAGGGAGGCGGGCAGAGCGGGGGCCGCGGCCGCCAGAGACGCTCCGGGTCCTGAGAGGGACACGGCCCGCGTCAAGCAGCCCAAGGAGTCGCCGCGTTCCTCCCTCCACAGGAAGTGAAGCCCTCGACAGGAAGTGAAGCCCTCCACAGGAAGTGAAACCCCGCCCGGCCCTGGAGGACGGTCGGCGCCCGTCGTTTGCTTCCGCGAGCTCCGAAGAGGAAAAAGCGAGACGGACTTTCTCTTTGTGTGTCGTGTTATCATCATGCCTTGTTTTTTTGTTTTTGTTTTTGTTTTGAGAACCGGGAAAGCTGTTACAGTGTTTATAGGGTGTTTGAGGCGTGTGTCTGGCCGTGCGTGAGCTGCTCTGAATGTTGCAAACTAAACGAGAAAAGCTTGTCGACACTGTCGATGTACGCGATAAGGATTATTGACTGAATGTAGACAATGATTTGCTGCTGATTCGTTGTCCCCTTACCACATTCTCTGCTGAGCGGGAAAGAAAAAAAAAGTGTCAAATTGTACCAAGTGAATGTAAAGCGCTTGATGACAGCAGAGAGGAATGTGCAATTAACATTTCAGAGATGGATGTGAAGATCGTATTCAGAGTATAGATCAGTGCCAATAGGGGATTTTGTAATTGCACTCTTAGTTCTAGGCTTCGGACCGCCTGTTATTGAAAGAGTCAAACTTTCGATGCAAGCAGACTGATGTGCGTGTCATTTCCTTGAGAACCCCCCCCATTTCATTCACCTCTGGCACATCAGATCCAGCGATTAGGAAGTAAGTCACTGTGCCCATCATTTAATATTACTCTTCAACCCCAGCCGCCGAGACACTGATATGGAAAGCATAGTCGTGTGACGTTTCGCGATATTTTAAACCTCCAGGTGCAGTTTGTGGGTTTATAGTTTGGGGTAGTGGTACATCGAAGGAACACACACTGTGTTCTGTGCTTCTTACCTGGAAATGTTTCATAATGGATCAGCTTCTGGTTGAGGAATCCTGTGTGGAGGAGGGGCCTCAGGGTGGAGGAGGGGCCTCAGGGTGGAGGAGGGGCCTCAGGATGGGGGAGGGGCCTCGGGGTGGGGGAGGGGCCTCAGGATGGAGGAGCGTAGAACGTGCCGTTCTGAGCAGCTTGTGGTGTTGTTCACATTCCGTCGCGTACTCTACATCTCTGTATTTCTAAAACTTTAATTTTTATGCAATATATTGTAAATACGAAAATACTGTAAAAAACGAAAAACGACAAAAACACGACAACATTGGGATACATGGGCTTAACGTCAAATATTAGTGTTTGTTTTATATGTATATATTTTGCAATGTCATGTTTGTATACTTAATGATATGTCATTTCGGAGAATCATGCTTGATAATTCTGTGGTCTAGAATAAGCTAAATGTGTCAACGTCCGTCTGTGTCAACAGAACATCCTCTCTCCAGTGTAGTCCTTTTAATGCGATATAAATGTGCTCTGAATTTTACTTGAAGAGATGGACATGAGGGGTGAAGAAGTGACTGTACTTCCTAATAATAAATGTAGCGCACCACCACGTAAAGAAACTTCGCTGAGGTGAAGTGGTTCCCCAGTTTGTTCCCACCGTGGATTGTATTTGTTTGAAGGACAAGACATGAGATTGGAGGTTGAGAGTTCAAATATGTAGAGTAGATACGTCAGAAAGTAAGTCACCAAGTTTCTCCAGCCATAGACTCAAAACACAGTGATATTCACCAATTCTAACAATACTTTTCCACCTAGAACGTTTAATGCAATATTTATGATACGGGTTCACATCAGAAATTGATATCTAGAAACTAGTAGCATGATATTCAATCAACCGTTTTAGTTGTGAGATCTGCCTACCTATAAGCAATGCAGTAACTCTTTGCAAAAGATTAATGTGAAAATGCACATAGAATCTAGTTATGGATAAGGTTGAACAATCATTTTTAAAGGACTGACGTCACAATATTCACCCCGTAGTTCAGTATGTCATTCTATTAGACTGTTGATGTTCAGGTAACTGTAGTTGTGTGTATTTCAGCCATCTGTTGACATCTATGATGCATTCATACGGATGACTCGACTGTAGATGATAAGCCTTTCAATTTCCAGTCCTAAATATCAACCTGAAAGTAGATTTCTTAGTGTGCTACACAGTGTTAACTCAATGTAAACCATATTCAATATTCTCCTTTGGGTTTGTTGGATAGAGAACCTGCTGTTGTACGTAAAATGGTCTGAACTGTGTACATAGGAATGGCCGACTTGACCCAAGAAAAAAAAACATAAATGAGATTGATTGTAGAGATTTTTTATGATCGGAATCTGACGTTTGATCGTCTCATGAATTAAATAATGTAAATGTATGGTCTTAATGTTTGGAGTACTTGGCACCTTGACGTTGGACAACAATCCCCTCTAGTGGAAGTAGTTGGGGGAGGGGGGGGGGGGGGGGTAAAAAGATGATGTGAGTGTCTGGTAGGCTGTGAGTTTTCTAAGGACAAGGAGAATTAATCTGAAAAACATAATTAGAATGATTGCAAACAATCTTTTTCCCCCTAATGCCTTTTTTTCAGAATACTGACATTTAAATAAAAAAAATTAAAAAAATAAAAAGCACATTAAATGTTTGTTTACAAGTACTTCATGGATGTATATTTTGTATATCGTGTCATTGTTTTGCCAAATCTATGTTCTATGTCACAGGAAATATGTTGTGATAGTAGTGATTGACATCCTTACCCTGTCATCCACCTCTGCTGTTTAATAGGTTTATCTGTGGTGGTCAACATGTCTGTTAAACATCTGTCAGAGTTGACTTGGTCCCGCTCGTCTGAGTTCTCCTCTCTGTGTGTGAAACTAGTATTAGAAGAACCGGCTTTTAGGATCTGTGCAATAAAGATGTATTTGAGTTTTGTATTTCACCCAAGGAACGCTCTATGGATGTCATAGATGTTGTATATTAAAACAGATATTTATACTTCTAAAGTTGCATAACACTGAAAAATAAAATGGCATGATAAAATCGAAACACCTCGCTTTATTTAGCTTGAGCTGACACACAGCACTACAACGCGTATGGTTGTAAAGGCATTCTATTGCATTTGAAGTTTTAAACCTCCTTGTAAAAAGGGTTTTAACCCAACTATTTCAATATTTCAGGCAAAGTTGATCATGACTGCTGAGAGATTAGCATTAGCATTGACTACAGCCAACTGGTTACAAATTAGATCAACAATACATGAGTTTAAATAGAGAAAAGCATGCTCCCTTCCATGTTGGAAAAATTGAAGATGTAACACATTTATCCTATATAAGAATGATTCTGTGTTCAGTATTCCTTGGGTGCAAAGAGAGGCCTAACCCCAAATCTGAATATTTCAGACATTCCACTCGCCTTCCACTACGCTCAGCCCAAACCTTTCTAAAAGAGGAAAGTGCTAAAAACGTCTACATCACAAAAGTTCCTCAACTTAAAAAAAGCTACTCCTTAAACTCAGGTGCCGTAGACTATGTAGACCAGTGGTTTTCAACCCTGGTCCTCTGTCCTGTATGGTTCAGATGTTCTCCTGCTCCCTGATTCAAATTGTTGGGTCGTTATCAAGCTCTGTGGAAGCCTGATAACGACCATTCATTTGAATCAGAAGACATTAAAACAACAACAAGTCAGCCGTCGAACGACTTTTCATCACCTTTGTCTCAATGTTACGTTTGCATGTCTGCGTCTCACCTCATTTCTTTATGAAAATTCGACTGGATAGCAGCAGCACAGATAGCACCGTGTCCACAAGGGACGGTCGGGGCTGTGCAGAAGAGGCTGTGACTGAACAATGTGTTCCGAGATTAAGACACGATGTCCGAGATGTCTCCATTGTTTTCGGACAAAGGTCATGGTTTCCCCCCCCCCTTCAAAGCCCCGTCTGTGTGTTTCTTGCCACTGCTTGGGATTAGCATGAGTACATGTGCTGGTCTGCTACACGGCACACTGTGGAACCGGAGCCCGGGGGAGCCAAAGGGGATTGCGCTGAACAAATCCTTTGAGTTTGTGTCCTCTCCCACTCACAATGGGAGCTCTGTGACATGAAGGCCCGCGCTTGGAGAAGACAAGGGACATTATGTCAGAGGCCTCCCATGCGTTCGAGAGGCTCGTCCATTAGGGACAGACACCAGATCACAGCAGAGGGACGACAATGACCCCCGTGTCCTCCTTGGCTTTGACCGGTACGGCGTGGCTAATTCGTTGGAAAGTATTTTGTACTTGTGGCTCACATACACACCGTTTAAAGGCGTATACACTTGGCATCGATTTATTTCGTTTGCCAACCATTGTTAGTGGGGTGAAGTGAGATATATCGACCAACAGAGGTCACTGTCTTACCATCTTTAAGCATAATTGATGTGTCATCTGTTACGCAACCCTCAATCCAATAGAGATAAAGAAGACATGCAATATAATCTCTGTATAAATAGATATAAATCTTCTGGAGATTAGAATACCACACTGAACAAGATGCATATTCGACAGAGCCTAGGATTAGTGGGCCCTCAATCCAAAATGTTCATACATTGACCATGATTTCAAATGGGATTTGTGTTCTGAGGTAATTGGAAAGCGACAAGATAAGAAATATTGACAAAAAATAGAACAGGGCAATCCTATAGGAACAACTGTTATGTATTATTGAAAAAGATCCTACACAAAGCCTGTAACAGACCCGGCCTATGCACTTTAATACGTGGCATTGCCTTGGTGCAGCAGTGGGTATAAAACACATTGCTTCCTCTCCTAATGACATACAAACGCAATCAAATCCAGTGCCCCCCTCCCCCCTCCCATTCAGTAACCCTCCCCTCATCAGATGAGTAATTAGAGTCGTGATGGTGCAGATACTAATGTCCACGCTGAGCCATTACAAGGCAAAAGAAAAAAGAAATAAACAAAATGTCCCCAAATCCTCTTTCATAAATGGAATCGGATGAAAAGTGTATTGGGTCTGGGTATTGGGGACAGTCACCGTAATTGTCACAGAGGCGATGGCAGCATTGGCGGAGTCAAAGGTCTCCCATGGCAGCTTGAACACAAAGCACTGTCAGTGGGGTTCCTCTGACCTAAATCGCTCAATTAGATATCAATGAGCGTACCGCCCGTTCAACAGGCCTCTGCTTGGGCTCTCCCCAAATTTCAATAATCTTCACAGTTTCCCCTTTAAATAGTGTCCAAAAAAACTAGAGGAGAAAGGGTCTGGAGGGCTGAAGAATTGAAATAATGAAACCTTATGGCCGTTAAGCTTTTCGGCTTTTATAGGTAGACAGGGCCTCCTACTACTTGTCCCCTCTGCCATCTGCATTGTGAAGGAGGGCAGTTTGGGGTAAACAGACTTTTATGATTGCTACTCCTTAATGGTAATGTGCTGTGGCCACGAGACTCCTGCCAGCAAGAATAATTTCCCACAGCCCAGGAAAAGACTATTTGGGTTAGAGCGATCACCAAGGTTACTTTAGGCACAGTGTAATGATTCCCTACACTTGAATACCTCGTCTCTCCATTTGAACAATAGTTATATTTAGTGTTGAGCATCAAGGCTAATTTTGGCAAACAGTCGGATAATAATCTGTTTTGTTTTGTTTTACATCCGTTTGTCTTGGTAGTTCCTTTCCTGTTATCAGTATCTTTTGTCTTGCCTCCATCAAAATATTTTTGGAGCCGGCCTCTAAGGTAGAGGGAGAAATAGCACAAAGAACCTTGAGTCAATTGAATCAACATGCAAAAGAATGACTCCAGTGTGGATATCAAACCCACTCCCACTCTATCCCCCATTTAATCCTGCTATCAATACCACAGTTCATTACCCAGTAAAGGCAGTTCAGGATTAACCCTTTACAGTCTACAGTCTCCACCCCATCCCCCAGCCCACCACACCACACCACCGCCATCTTTCAGTGCTGGGAAGCTGCACACCGTGCTTGTCCATGCAGCTGGGAGCCTCTCTCTCGTGACTGGCCTGTGGCTCTCCCTCTCTCCCTCTCCGTCCCTGATACACCTTCCCACTGGCACTGCATCTTCATTTCACTTGTACATGGTAAACAGGCGTGAATAATACATGTCTACGGGGGGGGGGGGGGGGAGTTACTCAAACCAAGGCAAACAATCTGAGCCTGCAGACCGTGCCATGGATGGGGTGGTCTGGACAGTGAATCACGGAGATGGATGGATCTTGATGGGCCGTCGCGGTGATGTCACTTGGGAGGAGATGGGAGATGGGAGATGGAGGGCGTGTTGAGGGAGAAGAGGGGTATGGATTGAATCCATTTAACAAAGAGCGATCGATACTTTACCAGTGTACATTGTTATCTAGAAGGTGTCGAGTTTAAAGCTCAAATAATACAAGCGCAACAGTACACAAAGACACACACGCACACATTCAATAATCTTGCAGGTTATGTTAGCCCCCCCAAAAAACTGGTGTTTACAGTACATGTTATCAAAGACAGCTCTGATAATAAAAATAACACAATGGGTCTAGGTGTGTGTGTTTAGGCTGAGTTTGAAGTTAGGCGTATTGCTGCTTGCCTCTGACACAGTTCCTCTGGTTGAATGCTAACACAGAAGCAAGAGTACTCTGGCCTGTATTAACTGCTCCTGGAATTAGTTCAAGTACATTTTGTGACTTGGGAAAACGCCAAGCCTCAACCCAGTTCCAGCTCAACTCCAGCTCTAGCCCGGCCCAGCACACCCCCTCCAAGCCCAGCCCAGCACACCCCCTCCAAGCCCAGCCCAGCACACCCCCTCCAAGCCCAGCCCAGCACACCCCCTCCAAGCCCAGCCCAGCACAGCAGATAGATCTCGATTCTGTGCTGAACGTGATTTAAAGAGCCTAGCCGTTCACATGCAGACAAAACAACTAGTCGGATTCTCAGTTCATTTTCGTCTTTTTATATTTTCTACAATTGATATTCAACATGACGTGTTTACCGTATGCATTTTCCTGCCATAGTCAATTCCTTGTTTGTGCAAACTTACTTGGCGAATAAAGCTGATTCTGATTCTGAGTGGCAGGCTCACTCAAATATTCGGAGTGAAGCCAAGAAGCAGTCACTGCTGCCTCTCCTGTTGATCCAAATGAATAAGTAAGTGGTGTTCTGTACTCAGTTTGTGTCTATATGCTCGTCGAAAAACGGTCCAGGATTATTCAGTCCACTTACCCGCCCTTTGCACACAGGTTGGAGATGTTTTCATTTGGAAAGTGGAACTTCCCCACATGACAGAGGCTTAATACTTCCCTTGAAATGGAAATCAAGAGCTTTTGTGTGTGTGTAAATGGACTGAATTTGTGTGTGTGTGTGTGTGTGTGTGTGTGCATGTGTGAGTGCATGTGTATTCTCACTAGTATGTAGGTCAGATGTCAACTTCAGAATCCCATGTTGTGGAAAGTTCCAGAATAGGAAGATGCATGGTGTTGGGTTATTCTTGGGTCTTGACTACGGTTGCCATATATGTTATCAGAGTTATGGGGTATGTACTTACTGGCATGTGGGATGGGCTGTTTTGAAAATATAAAGTCTGATGCGTGCAAAAAAATAAACATGTATCTTTTGTATGATTTTAGTTCAAATATAGAAATTCTTCCTTTTATGGAGACAATTAAATAAAAATAAAATCCTTTTATTGCAATGAAAGCAGAGCCTCCCAAAAAAAAGATAGTTAAGTTGTGTTGGTAAACAACAGCAGTATTTACAAACAAACTAGTGATAGCAAAACTGTTGCTGAACTCCGATCAAATTCGATTCGTAGTGGTCAAATGTGGATGTCCATTCACCAGATGATTGAGACACACGCCATTGGGAGTAATACATGGGAGTACCTTGTCTGGACGCATTTCTAGAGAGATCAAATACAACGGGGTGAGTATCATGCAGGGGATGTTTTGTGTTGAGGAAGCACGATGGCATGTCTGACACCAGATCTCCGGTGACGACCATTAACATGTGGTCGGACACCCACACTGAGAGTGTTCGGTAACATCAAGCGTAACGCGGAGAAGAAGCGCTGGTGCCACACCAGGGCGGGACACAGAAGACTAGAACTCAGTTCAACATTGACTTACACTATTTTTTTCTACTTTCCAGGAAGAGTGACTCTTCTGGAAATCTCAGAACGGAGATTTGGGGCGTTCATAATTAGATTCAAGTTATTCCAGTCCTGTTTGAATATCACCCTGAAGCCAAATTCACGTGGGTTTAAAGCTGCAAAATGTACAGACAGCAATATTATATATTGTTATCTCAAGATACAATCCATCAACATGCAGTCTAAGTATGTGGAGTCGACAGTTCACCTTGTGTTGACATGGAATGGTGTGTCCTACTTATCATACGGAATGCATGGATGCTCCGGTTATTCTGAACAAGGCAGGTTAGAACAGCAAGTCACTCTCAGTTCATAGTGTGCTAAACCGATTTCGGAAAAACAGAATTTTTTTTTTGATCTCATCATGGTGGTGCTTAGCACAGTTCCAGTCTTTGAGTACACTGACAGGGGTATGAACTTTACCCACGGTGTGCGGTTGGCAGCAGGGATAACTAGCAGGCCACAACACACCCTGGCCTTCCCACGTGGGAAGAAGACCCTAGTCCCTTTTTCGGGCCCCAAACCCTAACCCCGAATGCACAGAGCACATAGGAACTGTTTTTACTCCCAAGTTTCAGTTGCGCAGGCCAAGCATAATAATAATAAAGCCTGTTTATTTTAGCCTTGGAAGCCATACAATGACCCTAGGATGACTTCCTGGGAAGAGAAGGGAATTTGACGAAATTGCGGTAAAGAATTTGGCTGAAAACCATGGGCAGAGCTTGGCTAACCTTACGTTAACATTTTCAGAGAATTCAACAAGGCCCCTGAGTGTACTGCACAGTGTTGTAATGTGGCAGGCCTTTTAGGACTGGTAATGCTACGTCGGAATTGGAATTCATTACGAAGGAAACCGACGGTTTTGACATTTACGACTGAAAACAAATGGAAAGGGTATTCTGTTTTTTCCGGCAAGAAAACCCAGGGTCCTGCCCTCAATGTAAATTATGATCAATGTTCTCTCGTTTTTTTCTGAGAAAACATCCTGTGACTCCCATTATGGATGGAGCACAAACACAGCGATGAAAAAGCAGAAACTGCGGGAGAGAGCACGTATCAGAATGCTGCCCCCGTGTAACACACGTTGCACAAAAAGTCCAGAGTTCAAATGACACATGCACGCCGTTTCACAAGCTCAGGTGATCCATCCAAAGCAGCACAAAGCCCAAACTGAATGGCTGGATTAATCGACTTGTGAAATCCTTCCAGGCTGTGCCCCACATCTCTGTGGCAGCCTGGTGGTGGTTGCAGCCAAACTGCCGACTGAAGCTGCCAAGGTCACCTCTCCCAGAGGAGGAAGAACCTTTAGATCCAACCAGGAAGTCCTTGACAGACATCAGTACACAGTAGACGTCCCCCCCTCTCTCTCTCGAACGTCAACCGTTGACGAAAGGAACGACACCGGCGATCTCTCCTCTTATCTGGTATCGAACCTGGGGACGGGAAACGGGCTGGGGGTAATAACCATCCGCTTAATACCGTTGTCGTATCCATAGGCAACCGTGAATGTGGATGAGAGAGGAAAAAGAGGAGGTGGGGGGGGGGCGGGGCTAAATCCTTGTGCCAGTCGTCTCAGAGTCGAGGTCTCGGCTCAGGAGAGTGTCACAGCAGCCATGGTGTGGGCCCACACAGCATGCATTAGCGGCCCGTCTGAAAGGGATTTAGGCCCGGGGCTTAGCACAGCTCAGGCAGTGATTCGGTCGCCTCAGGCCATGGCTGGCAGGTCTCGGCTGAGACGCAACCCGGGAAGGGAGGGAGGAAGGGATATTAAGGATGAAAACGTCTATTGCGTCTAAACTATATATGCCTTGTCTAAAGATGCACTTGTTCATTTCTGTAAATAACAGACAGTATAGACATCTAATCGAATCGATGTTAACATTCATAACTGTCTGTGAGAGACATCAGATATTACTAGACTGGACATGAATGTTTTGTAGAAAAGCTGGTTGTGCTTCATATCTTAGTCGTAATCATACATTTGAGCTGACACCCCAATACTTGAATTGAAACAAAAAAGCATGGCAATGTACAGTTCTGTGCAAGTCTTGGGCACCTAAGATTCTTTACATAAATATTTATACCTTCAGTATTTGTGCAGCTGAATAAAAGTGTTACCAAGTTTTGATTTCCTTATTTCTCTCATTTTGTGCTCTACTTAAAACACGCGTGTACTTTTGCACAGTACCGTACAATGACACAACACCGACAGTAAAAATACAGTTCAAAACACTCCTGAAACCATTCGATTCCAAATTTAGATAAGGACAGGGTTTGTACTCCCAGTTCCCCAGACCTCAGCCAAGAACTCTCATATCACAGCAGTTCTGCGTTGCCCAATGTTTGAACATGATAAAGCCACGGTGTTGTCTTTAGACCTGTCTCGAAGCCAGAGAGTGTTCTTCTGCTACACAAGAGTGACAACAATACACTACACCCTGATATGTACCCTACTAGAAAAAGTATGTTCAAAGTGCCGTTTACTTTAACTTTTCAAACACCCTTCTCATCTCAGTGTTCACTTCAGCAGACGTCAGGCTGAATGTGATGACTATGAAAGTACATTCAGTCCACAGGGTAACGTCAGCATTTTAGAAACCCGTATGTCTATACTTAGTCCTCCTCCAAGTGGAAAAGGATAATGCCCAAACAGATTTAGACCGAACAAGCTGAAAAGTTATAACCGCTTGTTTTTCCCCCATTACACCCTAGCTCTGCATGAGGGGGGGGAAAAACGTCCCCAAGCAATGTTGTGTAAACACATCCCCTGCATGCACTCCACTGCCCCTCCGCCCCACAACCCTGTTGCCCCACACCACCTCAGCCCTCACCCACCTCCCCCACAGCTGGTCAGGCTTGCATAAGAGACCTTGGCCCCAGTTCTGGATGTCATCTGGCCGTGTACTTCCCTGCCAATCCGCTCTACTGCGGCTCTAGCCCCTGTGGGCACCGGGGACTATGGATTAACAGGGACACCGGATTGAGGTTGTCCCTTATCGCTCGAAAATGCACAACTTTTCCAGATTTAGGTATAAAATGTGTTGAGTTGGTGTCCAGGGGTTACAGAGATCATCAGCATTCAAGTAATCCATGTTAAGCCATCCGCTTGGCCTTTTAACTTTCTAAAGGTACAAAGTCGTTTTGGCAGCGCTGCCATTTGACACGAGAGCCCGCTGGTGGGTTTTTCAGGCCCCTCCTTTAATAAACGTTGACTCTGCTTCAGCGCACTGCAGACCTTTCATCCAGGGTTCAAGTTCCTTGAAGCAAGACAAAAAACAAATAATGCCTTGGAAGGTGCACACTCTCTTTTTCCTTTTTGACGGAGCCCTTTTCCAGTCGTCACTCATCAACATACATCTCAATGATTGTCAGACCCAGAAGCATTCCTCTATAATTGCATCTGTACGTGTAAAAACGACAGTCATATTTATGACCAGAAACACACTGATCCAACTGTTCCCCTGTGTGTGTGGACCCAGACAGAAATACATCAAATTGTTTCACAGCACATGAGCCAAGGAACAACTGCCGTGGAACAATAACGTGTTCCTACATGTTCCACTGCCTGTCTGGGACTCCAACATGGCTGTTATCTTAGAACTGAAGAAACACTGATTCACTCCTTTTGATCCCGAGGCACTGCCGTAATTGGCATGCCAACCACTCCACGGCACAGAGCCCACTCAGTTGCCCCCCCCCCCCTGCCAGCCTGACTTTGAAGAGTTCAGTACAAGAAGAGGGTCATACTTAGTGCATCAGACAGGTTTGAACTGTTCTTTTCTACTGGTCGTGTTGTGAGAAAGCTTCTGCATAGCAGGCGCCAACTGTCAGACAACAACCATAAGCCAACAAGGGTAGGAATATTGATTAAGCCTTATCTCTTTTCCCCAAGTTTAAAGAGCATACATGGAATATGTGTTCTGGGCTCTGGCATTTAGATTAGAACGGGAGGTCATGAGAGGTTTCCAATGCTAAGTCCAGAATTATTTTCAGTACTGAATGAATAAACAAAGGAACTTGGTTCTCTTCACCAAACAAATACAGAGAAACACAGAGAATACAGACTCTGTCTCTCTGCTTTTCCGTGAATGCGTTGGGGACCGTGTGTAATATCAGAGAGAGATCATGGTAACTGATTTTAATAAAATGGTGTGATGTGACCGGATTTGCTACTCTTGCTAACAGAAAATCCCTAGTATTATTCTTCGCACTCACAACTTTTCACTGTTCGGTTTTACAAGCTCACAATGCAGTACATTTCAGGTTTTTACTCAAACTAAATCATATTTTCGGCACTATTGGTTCCATAAAAGCTAAGTTTTCAGTACAAAGATATTTTAATCGAGACGTAATGAGTGAATGTAAAGAGAGAGTTCATTTGACTGGATCCCTGAGTGTTACCGTCCCTTGAGCATGGTTACGAAGAACGGCGATGCTCTAACAAGCACAGGCTAGCACTGATTAGCAGGTAATGCACTTAGTTCGGTAAGTAGGGTTAAGTTCCCCGTTGTATAATCGGCATAACGTGGATTTACCTGGCCTGGTCTGGCATTGTAGTGTTGGCGGCCAACACCTGCTTATTTCATCAACCCAGGCTAAGCCAGTTTCTTATTTAATTTAGTATTTATTTTTTACATTATTAACCAGGAAAAGGACTGAGATTAAAAAAAATCTACCCTGGCCAAGATGGGCATCAAGAAATAAATACAAATTCGAAATACACAACAAAGGGAAATCAAAAACACAGCTAATATCATCCGACACCAACAAATAAACAAACAAATGCCGCTGTAGTTAGAATACTTCTGAGATTAAGAAGTTCCGGCTCGTTCTCATGGAGCGTTTGTCTCTGGGCACAGATGGACTACAGCAAAAACAATCTAAAGTAAACGAGTCTGTCCGATTGAGTCTGAAATGTGATAATGATCAGTATTAATAGGGGCATTTGAAGTCACATTTCATTTGATAGTGCTGCGCAAAACTGTAGGAATTGTAAACCACCTGCTTGACAGCCAGCAATGGTAAAGAGAATAAAATAGACCTCGTCCTCCCACTAAGCTTCAGTACTCGCAAGATGCCCTATTTTATCTCCCATTTCTTACTAGTCTTTGTCTCAGAGCCATGGGCCAGCTCCCTGGCTGACGAACAGGAAGAGACAGGCTGTCGATGGGTTATGCCTTCCCATCTGACCCCTGGCTCATCCAGTCAGATTGGAAGCAACATTTAGAACATCTTACTCGGCTGAAACAGATAGGAGGTCATGCCAAGCATCACCCTAGACAGTTCACCCGCAGTTCAGCCAACTAGCATGCCAAAGCCAACCAGCCATCTGTCTGTCTGTGCAACTGTTTGCTTGGCAACACATCCGTATATTGTATTCAAGTAAAGAGAGACCGTTTTTTGCTGATCTCACAATGAACACACAGTGCTCCCAGCTTATGGGTTGTGACCTATATAATCTTAATGCACTTGTTTTATATCTAACATAATAATCTTAAAATGCAAATGTGTATCTTGAAATTAGATTTTTTTTTTTATTTTTTTTTTTTATCCCCCCCCCCATGGGAATCAGAGATCACGGATAAGGTGTCAATATATTATTGTGACACTAACATGGAAATGTATGTTGGCGGTGCTCTCTGGCCATTTGCCATGGTTGAGGGAAGCAAATTTACAATAACACACATAATATAAATCCTTACAGAAACTAGAGTTCACAGGCACAAGACATGGGATTCTTGGAGGGTAGGCATAAGATACAGTTTCCAAAGAATTCTTTTTGTATTTTTTTATCCAAGCATTCACAGGCTTATAAAGCCTTCTGTTATGACACACACAGAGACATAGCACCGTGGCTGTAACGAGAATAGCTTCAATCGACACACTGTAAACATTCATAGTGCAACACAAGTGGTTTGTGTTAGTCAGTGACATTTTCAGAACTAATATAAAGTCAAGATACTGTTGTGTACCCCATCGTTCACCGTGTAATCCAAGTAAATCCTTGTGTATTAAAGATTTCGAGTATCATGCCAAACCCACTGTGTGAGCTTTCACCAAGGTCATTCTACTGAGCCGTGGAAGGTTGTCCAAACTGCCATTAGCAGCTTTACTGGTTACAGCGCTGAAGAGCAGAGCGGCATAAGATGTGAAGACTTGCAGATGTTCCCTGATTAAGAGCTTGTGCAATAATCAGCTTTATGGATGCTCGTCCTCTAAGTATACCACGCTTTTCCTCCGCGCAAGATGGCTTCAAGTCGGAGAGAACTGAAATTAAAAAACGAACTGGAAACGGAAAAGAATGTGTGAGGGTGTGAGTGTTCGTACTTGTATGAGTAGGATGTTGGAAGGATAGATGTTTCTGGATGTTATGGCTAGGGGTGTTGGATAGATAGTGCCGTGCATGCTTTATTTTCCTGACATAAATCGGTTTCAAACCTGGGCTTCAGCGTTTAGTGCAGTCTTAAATCTGAGGAGAGTACACGCAATCCAGCTTCCTGCCGCAGGTTGCTAAGGGAACAGACTCCCGTTCAAATGTAAATAACGCTTACTGTATAGAATAAACTCTGGG
Organism: Thaleichthys pacificus; assembly: GCA_023658055.1. Classification (NCBI taxonomy): domain Eukaryota; kingdom Metazoa; phylum Chordata; class Actinopteri; order Osmeriformes; family Osmeridae; genus Thaleichthys; species Thaleichthys pacificus. Next base: position 10,371,010 of record CM042865.1, read on the forward strand.
TAGGAAACCATGAATCAGAGTACCACAGAAACAGAAACATTGTTAAGCAGGCGGAGAGTCTTGTCACTGTGGCGTGCTTCTCTGCTATCTTGCCAGGGCCTTGAAATTGTGCTCGAATGTTTTCCTTTCGCAACTGAATTTGTGACATGCAAAACTAAGGCAATGTTGGGATCATTACATTTTGCATTTGGAGATAGCATCAGCAGCTCTCATAGGTCCCTTCAATTTAGCAGACAGCTGCACATGTAAATGCGAGCGCGATAGCATCTAAAACAGCCTACTGTTGGAGGTCGGCCAGATCGTTTGACACTGGGCCTATTGTGAATTATGATGCAGACGAAAGAGTCGAAATGCGAAATGTACGCGAGGCTTTCCCCTCCCGAGCTTTGGTGGAGTGGTCAGGTACAGGCCTCCGTCCTCAGAGCCGTCCTCAGAGACGTCCTCAGAGCCGTCCTCAGAGCCGTCCTCAGAGCCGTCCTCAGAGCCGTCCTCAGAGCCGTCCTCCGTGTTAGATGGCTGTTCCGATCCTCTCCCACTGGCCCCAAGGCCGACTCCACGCTTCCCCCCTCCCTGTCCTGCTCTGCCTCTCCCCTGCACCCCCCCACTCTTGTCTTCTCAGGTTTCCCACAGTCTCGTGAACACACAACCTTGGATGGCCCTGCAGTTACAAACGCCATTATGTCCAAGCTTGGCGATTAATCTGAGTCCTCCAGGCAGCTGTGTCTGAATACAAGCCATGGTTAATGTAGAAGAAGGGCCAAGCTAACGCTGTAAGTGACACTTGGCCTGCCAATGCGCAACACGTCTCTCGGTTGCATGGTTATGAGATGCCGGCCGTTTCGGAGGGGGGGGGTTTGACATAGGGTGTGTTTTTGTAAAGCGACTGCTCTGAAAAAAAGGTTAATGTTGTTTAATTGTAACGTGTTTAACTACATGCTCTTATGGTTCTTCCCTTTGGCACTTATTTGGTTTTTCACAATGTATGCTTCATGTTTTGGCTACCCGCAATGTTTTTGGGGCTATCTCGTTGTTATGATCAGTGACCTATGCACTTTTGTAAAGCTCTCTCTTGGAAGTCGCTTTGGAAGCGTTTGCTAAATGAATAAATGTAAATGTAAAAAGTATTGTTGAGTATATTCAGATGAGCCATTGCACTGGTGTTTTTCCGTGACTGTAACTGGAGCCAAGGTTCTGCAAAGATCTTTGGATCTTTGCTGATAAGAGAGTGGGGAGAGGATTGTTTATTCGTATCTCAGATTAAAGGGATACAAATTACAACTCGGATAACAATCGTTCAATCCCAAAAATACGTCAGTGCAAGATTCAAGACAATGATGAATCATCTGAAACACACCCCATTCCACTCGAATGGCGGTATTCTTAGACCATCGCCTGGTCTCTCTGCCGTAGGAGACATCGTCCAGAGGTCAGTGAGTTAAAACGCGTAGGAGGGTTAAGATGAGGACTTACTTACAGTATTTGATCCTGAGAGAAGTGCATTACCTCCATGTAGGGAGTTTCCATATGGGAGAAATCAACAGGTAGAAATCCTATTGGCTAAGCAAGTCAACCGTTGGTCTTCATTAACACCTTGTTGCCTTGGCAAATGTTCATGCAGTAGCCTACATACCCATGAAACAAAATATAGAAATCTTGTGTATTGTATTTCTTTGATCATTCTTAGTACAGTGTGGAGTATCACGGATACATTTCCGGCTGGCTTGTTTTCTAGAACTGGAAACTCATATACAAACTTGATTTATAGTGTTTTGCTCCTTATATTGCATGACCCAAATAGTCGGAGCCCATACATTCTGAAGGCCGAGGCAGTCTATTTATGTCATGAACCATAGACAACATAAACACATCATGGTATGGGCTGGCCTGAGGTGTGTGACATTTCAGTGTTCATTCATCCCAACATTACCTCACTTCTATTACCTATCAAACCGGCAGGGAGTCAGATGGCTGAGCGGTGAGGGAGTCGGGCTAGTAATCTGAAGGTTGCCAGTTCGATTCCCAGCCGTGTCAAGTGACGTTGTGTCCTTGGGCAAGGCACTTCACCCTACTTGCCTCAGGGGGAATGTCCCTGTACCAATTGGGTTGCTGTGCTACTTGTGGGCCCATTAATACTGTAACTAATACCAACTAGAGAGGGGACAATTTCTGGGGAAATTGTGAGGTGTGCTTGCGTCCATGACTATGTTACCTCCAAACCTAAGGTTTAAACTAATATCAAACATCCCATAATTTGCACAGGCACAGGTCAAATGGTAATCGCTTTATCCAATGAGCCTTCGCCATGGAGACCTGGGACGGCGAGGTTATACAGAGTTCTGCATCCCGGGAATATTTATGACCCCCGATCTGCAGCTGCCATCACTTCTGCGTATTTCGGAGATTCAATTACTCACTGCCAGTTACCCGCGACCACGTCAATGATATGATTTACATGCAATCACCATGCACCGAGCCCGCATGCAGCACAAAGGCATTTGTCATTCCTTCTGAGGCAGACTTCAATCACCAACCTACCTGACCCAGTCAAGCATTCTCTTTGATATTTTGCCTTAGCTCCACTGAATATATCAGTGTACTGCTGATTACATCTAGTAGGTAGATAAGCAGAGGAGCTTTGAATGGATTGAGTTTTTCCTCCGTCGTAATGATGAATGTCTCCTCCAGGACTGTGAGGAATTCAGTCGAGAATCTTGAAGAACACACAAAGTGATTTACACAGCCATTAACCGGCTGATTAAGCGTTTGACTGAAGAACAAGGTCATTTCTCCGTTTTGTTTTTTTTTTACAGATTTTGAAAGTGCAGATTGTAAACTGTGTATGACGTGTCATACATTGAAATCTGAAAATAGTTATGCCTTTTTGTATGCTGGTACACTGTTGGCACACCTGGAATCCGCTAGGCAGAGAAATTCCCCTCGTAAGATTCGAAACCTTTTACCGCCTTTGCAGGTGGCAGCCAATCACCCTCTCAGCAGAGCGAATGATCCGTTGTGGTCTACGCTTGTCCTCGCAAGGGGCAGCAGCGAACCAGATGGCGGTGGAGAAGGGGAAGTTGGACTTGATGATGCCAGGATAGACGCACACCATCATTGGCTTTGGCAGGTTGGACTTCAGCCGCTGCCAACAGCCCCGTCCCCTGCTGTGGATCCCCCAAGGTCGACTGGGCAGTCACGCGGGGGGGAAAGAGGCTGGCGAGGCTGGGTACTTTCCACAACCATCTCCACCGTCTCTGGAGCGTTGAGCACCAAGTTGTTTTGGCAACACCAGGACACCAGATGGTCGCTCTCCCACCTGTAGGTGGAGTTTTCCCCCACCAGAGATGAGCCCAATGAGGGGGGGGGGGGGGGGTAGTATAATGGTACTAATGTGTTCACTTAACAGACTCGTTTATCCAAATCGTTGTAGAGGTTAGGTCGTAAACCTGGAAGCTCTTCATTTGCAGGCATATTCTCTGAATCGCTGAACGACAACCGTCTCCAAAAACATTCTTTCATTTACACAGTCACAACAGTGTGCAATGTTTGAAACCATGAGTTGTTGTTGAGGTCAATGAGGCACATAGGACATTCAGATCTTTTTAACCGAAATGAAGCTGATGAAAAAAAGTCAAATAACTATAATGGGGTGGTTGTTTTGGACCCGAGGCCACATAATGAATGGACACGAAAAACAAACGCAACAGGAGGGTTAATGGATGATTCATCCTTGTCCTCCTCCATCAAGAACATGGTTGATGTCCAATGTTCCCAAGAGAAGCTCGTCTCCTGGGAGAGAGACGGGCTCCCACACGCTTAATTCGCCATCTGAAGTTCATCGAGGAAAAAGCCATCAGATGTTTCGCTAATCTCCGCCCCCTGTGAACGCATCCATTCTGTTATCAGTGGAGGATTTGCAGGTAATTGGCAAAGAGTTGCGGAGAATCGTTCCTATAAGTGTTATCTGGCCCTGCTGCAGAGTGAACAAATACATGGGAAATTAAGTTGTGCTCCAGGCCAGAGCTATTCAGTGCTGTGTTAATCAGATTTACTCGAGTAGCGTCACTCACCATTGCAAGGAGCAAAGAGCATTTATTTGATTGTATCACTAATTACATTTCCTGTGGCTTCCAGGACAGGCCATGTGTAGAAAAGAATTAAGGGTTTGTCACTTGGGGATTCATGAAGATCATATCGAAGGCGATTCTAAAAAGACAAATGATCAAAGAAAAAGCGATGTTATTGATTGCCGTTTTTACATATTCCCTATATGTGTTTCACTTGTACTGTGTATTTCAAAAGTACTGTCTAACTAAGACGAGAATACGAAATACTTGATTTTGTCACACACTATGTAATTACAAGCAATTTGAGATTTCCTCTTCGGAAGCAAGGCAATGGCATTCCGAATAACAGTTTGTGTTGACGACAGCTTCTGGGAAAAAGTTGTCTGTTTGAACTGCCTGCTGTTCAAGTAATCACAGGAGATAATAAAAATGAAACCATTTAAGTGAGTATTTTAAGACTTTGCCTACATTTACTGTGAGTCACACACAATGAAGTCCAATTAACGTGTTGACTTAGCTACTGCATGTTCCAACGAGGCTCATTTGGCCGAATTAGAATCATGTGTAAAATGTAAGTATCATTATGTCATATTTCACAGCAAGCCAATGAGTAGCTTGAATAAAATATGGACAAGCATGCGCCCCTTCCCCACAGGAGAACAAATTCAGAGACATAATGTCTCTATCGCTCTCGTAGTTGCCTAGGAAACATGAGAACACTTTATAAGTTGAATGACCCATAGACTGCGTGGGTTCTCCATTTACTCTGCTTGTAAACAAACACAAAATCAAACTGGCAGCTCTACCAATAGCAAGTACCCATCCAAATTATCTGTGGAATGAACAAAGTAGGAAGATGGAAAGTCATTTGGCAGCGCTTTGTCCATTACTGAAGGAAGCTGTTCTTTTTCAGAGACTCTCACCCTGCCAAGTTATTCGGCCAGCACACAGGGGCAAGCAAAATGATATACTGCACTGCCAAATCTGTAATAAAGCAGAGGGTTGTTCTCCCGGGGAGCGAGCGGGAGCAGTTAATTTGGATCTTCAGAATTGAAGGGACTTTAACAGAAGTGCATGAACTGCCTGCTGTGTTCCTATCAGTGGTGGGCAGACATAGAAGGTTTTCTGGCCAAGCTGTGCATGCCTGAGCAGCTGAGATCTGGAGTCCCTTAGGGGGCAACAGTGATTAATGTTTGGGGGGCTGGCAGGAGAATGTTTTGGTGGTTCAAGGGGATGAGTATCCAGAATAGTACGGGGGGGATATTGGTTCCTAGCATCCACTGCGACTGAAAGTGCTTTTTAAAAGACTGTTCGAGAACCTGCCTCTCCTCTAAACTCGAGTTGATGCATCGCAGTAACATCGCATGGCTTTGGATGGCTATAAATACAGCATCATTTTATATGAATCAGGGTCACAAGATTACCTTAAAGTGCTCCAGTGATAGTCCACTTAAAGTGGATTTTCATGCTCAGTTGCACACTCAAACTTATACACACACACACACACACTCAAACACACACATATATACTCCCCGCATAGAGTGTGTAGCTTTCCACTGCGACAGCCAGTATCCCTACTGGCCCAGGAAGTAGCAGCTTGACTGACATCTTGACAGTGTGCACTTCCCCTGATGAGCTACACAGGCATCAGTCTCTGATACATTTATAGAAACTCCCTCAGAGTTCGCCCACTAATTACCATTTGGGGGATGAGTCCTAGGAACATGTAACATATGTAATCAAGCTAAGAGGCTCAAACAGCCATTCCTGCTCCAATGACTGCTGGGAAGTGTACGTGTAGTTCCCGAACATGGGGATGGAAACAAATCATCGGGTGAAATCATAAAGCGAGAAACAAGATCTTGGGTTCGATCCGGTTTTTGTGTGTGTTTGTTAAAGCCCAATGTAAATCTAACACGAAGAACCCGAGGCATCAGCTCCTTCCTGTTTTATCTTGTTTTAGGATCACTGTGATCAGTCGGTTGCCTGTCCGCTCGTCGACCTGGCTGGGTCGCTGCATCTGAGTTGATGATTAGAAAACAATAGCCGGGAGTTTGTCCTTGACAATCATTCAGAGAACCAATCTCGGTGTGAGGAAGACCAAAGGCATGTCACCCCGCGGCACTAAACCCTTGCAGTCGTATTTATTCGCAGGTAATAAAAAGACAGAACAATATTCAGACGTGCTATTAATTCTGCTGTGGCAGAGTACATGACATGGCTGATATTACATGTCAGGCTGGATCCAGTCCCCTCCCATGGGTATATTTACTAGTCTCTAGTAATGATACAGTACCAAACTCTTAGATGAATCAGGCCGCAGGCGTGAGGTAGCCAATATCAGCCTCGTGTTTCACTTGACATGGTTCTTGGTCACATTTTCATGGCAGTGGGGTGATGGATGACGGCGTTGGAACAAGGACTGGCTTCTTACTGATTACGAATGACCTTTTCGATTTTTTGATCAACGTCACTGTTTTCTTCCACAGTGACTGACTAGGCTACACGAAACATCCCGTAATGTACATTCTGACTTTGACAAAGAATACTTGCTTTTAGTTTGCTTGAAAAAAACAATGACAATTCGGAATCAATTTGAATTCAAAGTCGTTGTGTGTGCTGACATTGTTTTAGGATGCTTGCTGCGAATGGCTACAACTGTTAGTATTATGACCCTTTATTTTATGTGAATCTCACAGCCCTGCCTGTGATTGGCTCGCGTGAAGGGAATTCTGAGGCCTCTCTGTTCCCAGGTCTTTTACGAGGCCAGATGGTTGGCTTCACACTCACAGCGCATGCCCACTCTTGCCTTTCGAACCCAGCCTGCTAGCTCTGCCTTTAGGACGAAGGAGCTGTAGTTCAGTTGCTACCAGCGGCAGTTTGCTCAAACTGTTCACCCTAACTAGTCTCCAGAGACCACAACCAGACCCTTCTCTCATTCAACGAACTGTTCATGAAAACCATGCCGGCCTTCTCTCTTTCTTTCTCTTCCCTCGCTTTTGTTCTCTCTCTTCTTACTCCCCCGAACAATGTTTCACTTCCCCTGCCATCTGCTTTTGGTGGCGAGGCAGAGACGTACAGTATTCGCAGAGCTGCAGAATCCCTTCTTGGTTTCCCTCTGCGGTTAAAAGATCAAGAACTTAGAGTTAGAATCGTCTTTGAATTACGGGACCGGACCACTCTAACGAGGCTTGTTTATTTGAATTCAATCAAAAGATACAAGCTCGGGGGGGAGGGGTGTCATGTTTAGAGGGGATTGGAGAGGGATGGCACTCACTGTTGAGAGTTCTTTGTTTTTCTGGACCAGTTAGGCTCTTTTGAGTTTTCTTGGCTCGCCTAACTCTGCTCTGTGCAAATGCTTGCGCCCCACACAGGCCCCTGACCCTGGAATCTAACCATGACACTGGGCTTTGTTCCCATAGGAACCTGATCTACAGCAGTAACTCTACCTGATCTTGTGTAACTCTTTCACTGTGGAAAGCCGGGGCCCAAAATGCTGCTACAGTACTTTACGTGTCATGTGCAGTGGCTCTATTTTCTGGTTCCCCTCTTACACGGAATCGTCTGATGTGCTTGCCTTCTTGTAATGGATCATTGTGGGGTCTCTGCTCTGTTTGACTAACACATAAAACTAGGTTTTGAAAGAATTTATCACTTCATTAGCTTTTCTCCAGTGAGCTGCTCTCGGAATAATTTGTATTTTATTTTTTTTACTTTCTCTCAACATAAACTATGATCTTTTCTTTGCTATGAATTTGGCAATTACTTTTTACAGTTACAAAATTATTCTTTGGAACATCATTGCTTACAATGTAAATTAGACAGAGTATATTACTTTGTTAAGATGTGATGTTGCTGTTATTTAACTGCCTTTTACAACGTACCATTGATCAAATAGTGACTTGATGAACACATATTTCAAAAACACCACTGGTATTTGACCTTTGAATCCATCCAAATACACATGAAAAGTATGTAAATGCACTGTCACCAGGCCCTGAAACAAAAGCTAGGCTAGAGAGATTTATTGGCTTTGAAAGTTGCCCCAGTATGTAATTAAAGTGAGATATGGAGCCCTTCCGCTGTCTTCAGGGGAGGTATCCACTGGTTCATAAAGCACTTCAGATTATTCTGGAAAGACCTGAAGACAATGTCTTTTCGAACCAGGACATAAACAACAGCCATCAGTTCAACTGGACACATGCTACATCTTATTATCATTTTACACCCATCAAGTTCACCAAAACCAAGCCCACACAGTTTGTTTCCTGTAACAGAAGCATTCACCAAGTCAATACATAGAATGATCCGGAAACAGCCCCTTGCGTAAAATAACCTGACCTGTTAACTATTTTCCCAATACCTAGTTGAACTGACCTTGCCTTGTAGTGATTCAACCACCACAGAGACATGTGGGGAATCCTTTTTGAAAGTTCAGTTTGCATGGCAGCCATCTTATGACCTCTACTATGCTGTTCAGTTGACTAGTCTTTGAGCAGTCTAATATTTAGTCTCTGAACGGATTGAGTCAGTCCATATTACTGCATGTTGAGTTCTATAAGCAGGCATTTTGGACTCCTGGTCTAACAGTATTATACTAATATGTGGCTTTTCATAAAAAATTTTACTTCTAAGAAGATTACGGGATATTTTTTTAGTTATAGTAAATGTATCTTATACAGTAAGAACACTATGTTTTTCTGTCAGCATTTCATCATATCTAATCAGGATCATATGTCTAAGCACTGAGGAATCCCTTTAATGTCTGATCCTTACAGTATTGTGCAATGTGATTAGTACTGCTTGACTTTAATGACATTATATCGAAACAGAACACTCTGTTGATGCTGTGCAGAATTGCTAGCAGTGTCAGTAACAGGAAAGCATGGGACTGTACCAGGAAATTCAATTTGCAGCCAGACCTTATAGCTCCTCGCGTAATTCAAATCGTCATTTTGTAAACCTTGCTGTGCGCCAGTGACGAAGATGGAGTGGAGGTGAGAAATAGTTGCCTGGGTTTTTGGCTGTCGGTCTAGCAGAACAGTGCAGTATGTGTGTTCCTTTAATTCCAAGTCCCTTTTTCACCTCTGGCCTCAGCTCAGTCATGTCAGTTCACAGGGCAAGCGTCTTGCCCTGTGACGTCAGGTGACTGAGCGGTTAGGGAGTCGGGCTAGTAATCTGAAGGTTGCCAGTTCGATTCCTGGCCGTGTCAAATGACGTTGTGTCAAATGACGTCGTGTACCTTGGGCAAGGCACTTCAACCTACTTGCCTCGGGTGAGAATGTCCCTGTACTTACTGTAAGTCGCTCTGGATAAGAGTGTCTGCTAAATGACAAAATGTAAATGTACTCTGCAGTATACATGCATCCTGACAAAGCTTTCTGGTGTGATTCCAGCTGAAACTGACGTCAGAGCAGAGGCCTAGAGGAAACATTCACTGGCAAGTAGCCAGTGTTATTTATTGGAGCAATGTGAATTCTGAAAGGATCCATGCTACTCTCCCCGGCAAAGTTTACGACTGTTTTAATGTACTTACACTCGCTACAGCACAGTACATGGAAAGCATTCAACAAGATTAACGCTGCAGGTTTGAGTGTACTAAAAGTATGCGGTAAATTATGCACATGGCGTCTGGAGATTCATGTTCCTGACACCTTCATATGCATTTTAATTTGCGGGGAATTTCCCTCTAGGGCCAAAGCTAACAGGTCAAGCGTCTTCCACTGGTTCGGTCGTGACATGTCTCCCAAGAGGCTTGTACAGTACCTCAGCTAACCAACAGCCTCAGGAGGCAGGTGGCTGAGCGGTTAGGGAATCGGGCTAGTAATCTGAAGGTTGCAAGTTCGAATTCCCGGCTGTGTCAAATGATGTTGTGTCCCTGGGCACTTCACCCTACTTGCCTCAGGGGGGAATGTCCCTGTACTTACTGTAAGTCGCTCTGGATAAGAGCGTCTGCTAAATGACTAAATGTAAAATGTAGTTAAGGATTTTCATACTATAGGCCTGCTACAGGGCAGGGTGAGAGAAATGCAGGGAGAATGTACATATCAAGTATAGGGTTGGGTGGTTAATGATGTTAGCTGGACCTTTTAACACATTCCTTTTTTTTGAAACAGCTCAAATATATCTTCTTTCAATATCTTGTACTTGTGCAGCACACATACACATAGAAGAATGGGGGCTTTCGGGGAGGATATTATTGCGTATTGAGGAAAATAATTTCAGAGTTTAGCTTCACCACAAGTAATATATCCTTCTTGGTGGGTTCATAACGGTGTTATTAATGTCAAAGATAAAAGCTCTTTTTGGAACAAGATGTCCTCCCTAGTCTTTGGGGAAAACAGAGTTCAACGACAGAGCACAGAGACGAGGGGGCGGGGCTACCCGAGTGGGCTCGCTCCTCTCCTCGTCCAATAGCCGTGACAAATTCCCCACGTGTACCTCGCCGGGTGCTTTCCGTCGTGGCAAACACGTTCAACAAGATTGCGCTTCCAACCCAAGGGTAGTATTTATTCCCATCCGAGACACATTCGATTCTACCGTTGCCTCGGTTACTCGGAACTCACAATGACTAGCCTCAGCGTCGCCTGTAATTACAGAACAGGCGCTCCTTCAGCGGCTTTAATCTGGCAAATGAACACAGCAGATCACGCCAGGCCTCTGGCAGTCTCACACATGGCCATGGGCATCTTCAAACGTTCCTTCCAACGTTCCTTCCCCGGTCATGTACTCCATCATCATTACAGCCGTTGACCCTGAGAACTGCAGTTAGAAATATTGTATCTCTTATGAGCCATGGTCGCACTCTGTTTGAATTAATAAGTGTCCTCTCTGTAGGGTTTAGAGTGAAGTGTTTATTTATTTTAAAAAATCCAATCAGGGTAGGAAAGTCTTCACAGAGAGAGATGTTGCTAGACAGATTACCTCCCTCTGAGTTTTAATCCACTCCTAGCAGGGCAGGAGGGGGGGGGGGGGAGGGGGGGGGGCTGGCAGTCTGAGTCTCATGCAAACTACAGAGGAACACATGATTTATTTGAATGTGATTGAAGTTACAGCTTGACGATACCAGCGAGCTGTAACGTTGCACACTTCACACTGTCTATAAAAATACTTATCATACTTATCAAAGTCATGGTCTCAGCTAAGATGCCAAATTGGAGAAAGCAAATAAACCAAATTATCTTTTTAATATCTAAATATATTGAAGTGTATTTTATAGAGAAATCTTTTCTTTTTTTTTTTACTGTTCAGTAACAACTGAAGAGGAAGAAGAGGGGAAAGTAAACGATACTGTTGGAGTCTGGAACATTGGGAGGTGTCATGGCGACAAGGATGAGTGGAAGAGGGGGTGGAGTCTTTGGAACCTCTCATGGTGTCCCGCCTCCTGGAACGGGTTAGAGCCTCGGAGTTCTAAATGAGAGGGGCCCCTGGAGCAAGGCAGTGATCTCTGCTGGAGAAATAACTGGACTGGGCTCATCATTAGCCATAAACATGTCAACGTCAAACTATGTCACTGTTCTCCCTGCACAGATGAAAACCGTTTGGCTGTTAGCTCAGCGCTGGTTACTGTGGCCCTGTACGTTTAACACAACGTGGTTAACTTTCGCCTCTTTGGAGTTGCGTGACTATGTTGTTCTATGCCTCTGACATGCCACAGACTTCTACTTCAAATGGAAAGATCCAACATTTTATGTTACAAACTTTTTAAAGCTAAAAAGTAGACCAACGATTGCATTTTTCACATTTGGATTTGCTTAATTACAGAAAACACCAGATATGATAGCAACTTGAAGAGCTTTTACTGTTGTTCATATAAAACATGTTCACATGTCTTTTCTCTCTCTCTTGAAAGAGTTATAACTATTCCATAAAAGTGCAAACATCCCTTTATTCTTTGGCTCTGGTTGTCAGATTTTGGTTAAACAAGTCATTTTCGCCCTCAAACTGTACTTCAATTCATTTCTGTAATACATCTATTATGTTGTGGGTCTTCCTGCAACATGTCCCAGAAGGTGGAAGTCACAGTCTTCAGAGAAGGGCTGAACATCTGGTGGAGCAGAACCCACTGAGGCCTTTACATTCCCCGCTTGTTTCAGGAAGCTCATTTGATTACTGTTTTTTAAAGCACAAAGATATCGAAAAACTCTGCAAAGACAGAACATTGCAGCTATGAAGCACTCTGATGGTCATAGTAAAAAGGCAGCTGCCTTGTGGTTGACGTCTGCACATACTTTTCTACCTGTGCATTGCATAACCGCCCTGCTGCTATGTGACGAATCAGGTCTTTCAGAAATGTGCGCTTGATGATGCAGGGTACTTGTACTGGACATACTGTTCTGTAAATGGAAACTGTAGCTTTAGGACGAGAGTTCAGATTTGCATGATCAGCAACCACAGCCTTCAGCAAGCTATAGAAGCAGAGCTACTCAAACAGGCAAGAGAATTAAACATGCAGTATTTCAAACTCTTTTACGCTCGTAAAACCATTGACGTTTTTTTTAAGAGCTTATTGCTAACAGTAACACTGTGAAATATTAAGTATTTCTAATGTAAGCTTACATTCATTGAAAATCCAGTGAAAAGACCTCATGGTTACTGCTTAGTTAGAATGTGAGCATTGAGACTGATCAGCTTTTGCCGAAATATACTTGAAGTCATTCTCAGGTACAAGCAGTCTATCAAAATAAGACTTAAATTGGTTTGTCACTTTGGTGCAAGTTTCTTCAACATATGGACGGCTGTTCATAGTTTATACATTTTCAAATCAATAACAAATCTTGCCATGTTAAACAAAACAATTATGATACCGGGACTAACTTGGGCCTGACTTTATTTACAACAAAGTATCGAATGTTTATCGAAGTTGTTTATACTTAGAGGGCTTTCTGTTACATAGTTTGTTCATAGCTACAGCAAATGCTTTATAGTACAGCTTTACACAGAGAGATTTCTGTATAATTACTGACTGCATTGTATCTCTATGATGTGTAATGGATCCAAGACTTCTCATTGCCTTGAACTGTAACATATATAATGAAAGAATGAGTTATGAGTCTGACTTGTTAATACGTTTTTTGTCTCACACTGAAAAGAATTGCTGGTCGACTGAATCCCTGGTGTGTTCTTTTTGACACAAGTGAATGTGTGACACATATTTGGGCTCGGCCATTATATTCTGAGGAGGAATTTTCAAAGGATTTTCCAAATAGCTGGACATGGAATTAGTCCCTCTTAATTACACGGTGGAGAGAGAGAGAAACGCTCTCTCTCAGACAGACGAAGGTTAATATCAGGCGACGCAATTGTCACAACTGTCTGCCAACACTGTACTTATTGGACAAACCAGAAGTGATGTACTTATAATGTTTGAGTGTCAGAAGACATGGTTGAGCAGCACAACAGGCAACAGAAGATGAATCAAGGCTAGCACCAAGCTCCAGCCAGTCTGTCTCCACTCCACAAGCCCTTTCAAGCCAGACGAGCCTCACAATTTATTGCCTTGTGTCCATTGTGAAGCTCCTTACAGGCAAAACAAAGTAGCAGCACTATTTTTCTTTTCTTTTTTCTATTTTAACTGTGGGTATGCAAGCTTGCACAGATAAGAAACGCTATTAATAATACAACTCCAAAATAATGCAGAAATCTCAGTTCCATTTCATGTCTTTTACAGTCTCTGACGTGTGCGTATATAAACAAGAAGCTGATTCAGAGTAAAGCTCAACTGCAATAGTGTACTGCACACTTAAGTGTGTGTCAAAAAGGTTACACACAATAACTGAAACATAAAACACTCTTTTCACAATGCCTCAAACTGTATGAACCATAACATTTACCAACCAAAGACATGGGCTGTTCAATGGTCTCACATGGTCTTCAGTAATGCTCAGTCACAGACACTTTGCCTGTCAATGGTCATACAGTCAGCAGGGGACTTAGACCAACTGCAACAGAGAAGTTATAGGCTGGGGGGGTGGGGGGGGGGGGTGGGGGGGGGGGTGGGGGGGGGGAGGCCCCCACTGTGGTAGGAAACCAAAGCAAGTTTTCTCCTTCACTTTTTCGGTTTTGTTTAAATTGGCGTGGGTGGGTGATGCTTTTCACAAGTTCTTCTTATGCCAGTGGGTATTATGGGATGGGGTTACCCGTGTGAGAATTCTCAGCTTGCTCACAAAAGTAAAAGAATCGGTGAATGGAGAGGGTGAAAAGGAGAAGCAGGGATCCTAAGAGCTCTCCACGCTGTGGTTGGTCATGATGAAATCTCTGAAAAACACTGAAACAGATTAATGGTTTAAGGGGCCCCTGCAGAAAAGGAGTGTACCTGGAGGTTTCTTTCATTCGATCTCAGGAAGTCTTGAGAGAACAAACCTAGAGTGGGTATACGAGTCTGAGGCTGGTTCAAGTTCAAGTCTTTTATTAGTCAGATGCACAGAACAACACAAAGTCAGACTAGGCACTAAAATTCTTAGGGACAAGACAACGCAAAGCAACCTGGCATAACATAACATATAAGTACTCAGAACATTAATTACAGAACATAAATTACACCTTTGATAAGCAAAACTATAATAAACCTCCTAAATATACAAAATAATGGCTAGTTTGGGCCGTACCAACACACAGAAAGGTATAGAAGGCATTCAACCGGTCGAGTACACCCCCTGGTCGTATGTAAATAGACTTAGGTAAAGATGTCATAATATTGTTGTTGCACATAAGGAATTTATTTATGTGTTATATGTACTGTGTGTGTGTAAAGCAGGTCTAATAATGTTTAGGAATGATGTTTCATTAATAGTGAGTTAATTGCCTGGAAATGTCTCATGGATTCATGTTATCAGATTAAGAAGTTAATTCACAGACACCATGTATTCATAGCACACATATCTTACTTGATCAACAATGGACAAAAACTGGAAAAAAAGTATTTAGTCTTCAAAGCTAAGGAATCATGCTAACACACTTAAATTTAGATTTACTGTGCTGTACAATTTGTTCTTGCTATGGCACATCAATCACTTAAACCACTCTCTGAATTAATAACCATCTTTGTTATGCATTATATTTCAAACTAACATTTCCTGTTGACCTACTTCAGAGAGTTGTTTTTGTTAAATGACAGTTGGAGGTCTCAAGCATCTCCATTTTGAAACCCTGTCATTACCATGAGAAAGATATTTGTGTGGAGGTTCCTCAGCTCATTAGGTTAACATAGTGTGCCATAGCAATGCACAGGTTGTGGTTCTCACCATGGAAAACTTACCAAAGCCTGTTGAAAAGCAGTGAAACTGTAATGTTGACAAAATGATGTCAAAAAGATTCACCAAACAGATAACAATTGTGAACAGACTTCAACTTGCCAGTATTAGGCAACAGGCAAAGTTACACCTACATCTGATCCCAATAATATGTACATCTGCCAGAAGCTACATTCTGTAAATGGAACTGATTTCCCTAGCTTCAAAGACGCGTCAAAGAGTGGGGGAGGGTCCAACTAAAAAAACGGTGAAGGCCTTTTGCAACTGTAGTTCATATACCCGTGGTTCATTAGAATTCTTCAGAGATAAATAGCGGGGAGAGGCCTGAAAGAAAGACCCAACGTGAAGGGTTAAGAAAAGTGCTGGGCTGTAAAGTGTTTAATGCATGCAATATGCATAATGCAAAGGAGCTTTAGGAGAGAGACGGGAAGCAAAGAGATGGGGTGACTGTTTGGGGTCCTTATAGTCAATCATAAGGGTCTTCTGTGTGGTAAACAAAAGACACCGCCATGTTCAAATCCATCCATTCAGCAGTCATAAAAGGAACTGTTCCTGCTTTTCGTCACACTTATAGCTCCAAAGAGACTGTAGCTACCAACCAGGGGGTATTATGTTGTCTAGAATACACACGTGATCAAATTTATTCCAGGCATGATACAATTGAACTCCAGACCACAAATGAAGGTGATCCTGAAATATCCCAATCCCAATGTATGATAAATATCCCAATCCCAATGTATGATAAATATCCCAATCCCAATGTATGATAAATATCACAATCCCAATGTATGATAAATATCACTGGCCTTCCTGCTCAATATTTTCCATGTAGTGTTCACTTTGTCTGTGGCCTCTTCTGAAAATGTAACTTCAAATATTACCGCTGATGATGTTACCAGATGGAGAAAAGACTGACTTTCACATGTATAAACTATCAACAGTGCTTCGCCTGGGATGTAATGAGAAGGTCAGTGACCTGGAGGGAATGTGACTTGGAGAAAGCTTCAAGTCTAAGAGCTCTGCACTATTAATAAAACATGGACACTATCTTTGTCATACTTGTGAAATAGCAAATACTAGAAAGAACATTTGCAGGAGAGACTGGAGTCCTTTTATTTATTCAAGTTTTTCATGGTGGTTTTGTTTTTTACATTCTGTTGCTTTGAAACTTGTTTTGAATGGCATTCTCCCAATTTCATGCATTTGAAGGAGTTAATGTACAACTAAAAAACATAATGTTTAGTGTTGAACCAACTGACGGCGTCAAAGATTAGATTTTCAGTTAAATATTAATTGAGATGTCACCATATCATCATAACAACACTGAACAGTTCAGTAATATGCTGTAAGGCATGATTGCAGTTAAGTCAGGGCTTGTAGGAAAATTAAGGTATGAAACGCATTGGAAACCCTAACAGTCTATACACTGAAAACTTGCCTGTGGATTACATAGCTATAAAAACATAGGTTTGCCCCAAAACAGTCTAAACACAACTGTCTTGATTGTGGTACGCTGCTATTTTGCACAGACAAAACATACTTTGTCTCAAGCTATTTTCGCTTCATTGAAACACAAAGCAATGCACATTTGCTCTCCTTGAATAAAATGCTCTCTCAACAGTTGATATCTGTGGGGATTATATTGTGCTTGTGTCGTATGCATAACCCTGAGATGACTGTTAAAGTAGATCTGAATAACTTCTTTATGTAGCATAAAGCTGACTCTGCAGGCAGCTTCTGGACTGCGGCCAAAGTCCCTGTACTTCCATTAAGAAGTGAGATGTTCCCCATTTTGTCCGCATGTTTCACAGTCACTGAGAACACAGCGTTCAATGAATACACTTCCTCACTGCCCCCTGGATTTATCAGAGAGGCTTTTCGCTTTGTGGACAGCTGAGTGTTTCAATAGCTCCAATGTACTACACACAATTTAGTTTATATTTAGTTCAATTTAGTTCAAAGTGAAGTTCTTACTGGTCACAGGTGGATTCCGATTTGTGAAACTGTCAGTGTTCAAGAATATCGTGAACTTACCTTTGCGGAAATTACATGCAAGATGAAAATATCAGCAAATACATGCAACAGCTTTGAAGATCAAAGGATAATTCTGTGACCATAAAACAGCTTTTGTGGTCAGACCCAAAGAGTCATATATACTACATTACCAACATCTACATCTACCTACTATGTCTTTCCATTATCCTCACAACACTAATCCCTAGGATTTGAAAACACAGTCTTTATTTTCTGTCATTGAACAGTTACAAAAGCTAATGGAGGTGTGGTTGCTTCCAGAATAGCAGATGGGGCTATGGCGCTCAAGCTACTATTTAATCAGGGAGGGGGTGAATGTAGAGATTATATGGTCTAGTGGTTCAAAACATTTTTTCCATCATTGGCAAATAAAACACCAAATCCTATATCCATGCCTGTCAAAGGTAGCCTAATGGACGTACGTGTGCTTTCATTAAGAAAGAAAGTAGATTTCACACCTGCCTTGGAAAACTTTGACCTGTAGGAGAAGACATTGGTGAAGATAAACAAGGAATTATAGTTTACATAATAAAGGTTAAATATTAACAGCTGGGTATCTATGAGCACAAAAATAAACGGTTTTCTTGTCATCTCTGAAAACAGACAACGCCAAGCAATTTTTTTCCTGATTTTTCTTTCAGAAAACATCTGGTTTTCTACGTCACTATGTATACTGTATTACAGCTAATGTGTGTAAAATGAGGTCACCTGAAACCATATAAAAAATAAATAATAGTTTAAGATAAGATGAACAGCTTAGTTCAATTTACCAGAGCACATGAATCAGTCAGGATGGCAGTCCAATTCAAATGTCACTCAAACCTACTCATCTTCATTTTAAACCAGTTTCCTTAATATCCCCACTCTTAGGTTTGTCCTGTTGGTCCCCTACACAGTATTTAAGAGGTGTGGGTACCCATTCATGCATGTGTGACAGGGGAACAGTTGTGAGGCCTATTCCTGGACAAAGCCGCTTACAACCCCTTCAGTGCAGCCAGGACAGTACGCCTAAACTTGCAAAGGGATTTCAGTAGGCCAGCCTACCTTGCCCTCCATAATTAGGCCACCCACATTCACAGTCATGCGCCTGGGATTGTGTTTTCCTAGGGATTCTAGTACAGTCCACTTTACACACTGGTCGAGTGGGAATCTGGGGAGTATGCTTACTGGGATGTGAATTTCGAACCATACTTTGTACATACTCTATCCTATGTTAGAGGATAACATCCTCCTAGGACTACATGCATACATGGTGTACATGCACAAGATTAAAAAAAGAGGAACTTTGTATTTAATCAAATGTAGCTGAAAATGAAAGAGCTCAATTGTATTGCATTCTTGTTAAGAATGTCTGTGTTGGCAGGCAGATAATTTTATTGCAGTTCCACATTCCATGTAATCTAATAGTTCTAACATGTTAAAATGACATTTGTGTATATGACCTACATCTTAGATTACATTTCAGACTGAAAAACACATGTATCATCAGGATAATGTTTGAATATAGATGCTTTGGAAAATCCCTGCTTTTAATCTACTTGATAGCACAATTGTAGCTACTATCACTTTGTAGGCTACTATTGTGTGTGTAAAAACATGAAGGACCTCTTTATTTACAATTGAAAATGAAATTACAGGATACATAGACCCATTTATTAGGTTCAAGGAACTCTTTGAATGAGTGCTTTACATATAATACAACAACATCATATGTTTACGATAATGTAAGGCTATTACTTGGGTTCCAGACACAAGACATTATGCGATTTGTGTAGAAGCGAAATACACAACACTGGTCACAATGACAGTAATAGTAACACGTTTAGTTGACAGTCTTCCTCGACAAAAAGTTATGTAATTTTCCTGAACGAGGTTCATGTGTCCTACTGGTTGCGTGCGAGAGAGCTGTACATTGAGGAAAAGTCTCGATTACAAACAGGGACCTAATATGAATAATATATTTGTTTATTAGTCAGTTGCACGCCGGCTGAGCGGGGATTTCTCTTCTGAGCACTTGACAAGGGAAAAAGTAACACGTACGCCCATGGCGTGCACCGGGAATTTTAAACGAGAGCCATACGATTACGCATTTTGATTGACATCCAGACGAGCTAGTGTGCGTGGTTCTAGGCTGTAGCCAGTTTCTCGCACTTGCTCCCAAAGCATTTTACACGGGCGGAGTCGTCCCGTTTATCGATAGTGTACGGACCGTTACAGTTGGCGAATTAATCTTTACCTACTTTAAAAAAATGTTGGTCGAGTGAGTGTAAACTTTTTTAGGTACTAGATGTGTTTAGCGTTAGGAATCATTGCAAGGATATATTTTGCCATTGTATCAACCGAATTGGAATTTTACACGGCAAGGAGTATTCATTGACTCTTCAGCTCGCGGCCCCTTCCATGCAAGTGAGTACCCAGCTCGCACTTCTATACTCAGCGAGTGGGTGTTGTAATACTGCATGTACCTTTTGTGGAAACATGATTTTTGCTAACATAAATATTAGTGTTCAAAGCACATATACAGCTCAAAGGGACTGTAGCTTATAATATTAAAGGGTTAGATCTGTAGGAACTAAAACTTTACTTTAGCGAGCTATAGTGAAGACTGAGCAACTATATTAATGCCGAATGCATTAGCCAACAGCACCAACTAGGTTAGCTAGCTAGCAACTTTATGCAGCCACACTGAAACTGCATACTTCTGTAGCTAACTATAAATAGGGAGGAATATGCTCAACTCGTTCATCTAATCTACCGTTTTTAGCTTGAAAGGTTTTAGATTCCAACTGTCTTATGTGCCCTTTATAATTGGTACTGGAAACTAAGTAGGCATCAATACGAAATGTCATATAGTATAAACGATGGACAATGGTGTGGTCCTCTCAATCATTTACTGAACGTTGTGTAAGAAGATGTCTTGTAGTCTTACGCAACCTGTTTCTAATGGCCCTATTTCTGTATTGTAGATCTGAGGGGCGTTTTCAAGGCCAGCGCTGCGGGCCACGGATGGGAACGTACTGCTTTGCCTCGAGGCACCTCAGCGGTGGGGTGGATTGCAGTGTTTCAAGAATGACCTGAACGGTAGAGAATGTAGCAAAGAGAAAAATCAAACAATTGTTCAGCTGTTACATTTCGTAAGGGTGTTTTGGCAACTGTGTGCTTTGCTCACACGTTGCATATATAGATAAAGAAACCCAGAGACAAACTATTATCAGTAGAAATACTGTCAATCAAGTGGTTCAGGGGTCTGTATTTTTACTCAGAAGAAGAACAGTGAAACCAAGTGGTCGCCATGACTGCGGAAGGGTACCAGTACAGAGCGCTTTACGACTACAAGAAAGAACGAGAGGAAGACATTGACCTGCATGTTGGGGATATATTGATGGTGACCAAAGGGGCCCTGGTGGCTTTTGGGTACAGTGAAGGACTTGAGGGGAGACCAGAGGATGTTGGCTGGCTGCCTGGCTTTAATGAAACCACTCAGGAAAAGGGGGACTTCCCAGGGACATATGTCGAGTTCATTGGCAAGAAGAGGATCTCTCCTCCCACTCCCAAACCAAGGCCTCCCAGACCGTTACCAGTGGCACCACGCTCCTCCAAGACAGACTCAGATTCTGAACAAGGTGAGTGTTTAGATTGAAATGAGTATAACTGAATTTGAATTGAGTAAAACATTTCACTACAGGTTTGACCTACTCCTGACTGTGAAACCCATGACATTTACATTTAGTCATTTAGCAGACGCTCTTATCCAGAGCGACTTACAGTAAGTACAGGGACATTCCCCCCCGTGGCAAGTAGGGTGAAGTGCCTTGCCCAAGGACAAAACGTCATTTGGCATGGCCGGGGAATCGAACTGGCGACCTTCAGATTACTAGCCCAACTCCCTCACCGCTCAGCCACTTGACTCCCTCCCATGACTTCTTGTTGTAGGTTTGATGGGGACTAAAACAAACACGTGACCTCCGGTTGTCTTACTTCTTAGTTTGTCCATATTCCATTAAACTACAACACATAACAAACAATGATTAGGTTACTATTAATTGTATTTCCCATTTTAATTTGACCTACAGTACTTTCTCTTCACTTGAATCTCTTCTCTTCACTTGAACATGAGCAATAATCCCATAGCCTTTGGTCTTGGAGCGGAAACCCTTTTGACCCAACCGAACAAGGATCGACTTGTGAATCGTATTGGCTCCTGCAATCCATATTTCCCCTCAAGTAATCAATATGGCCTTTCCTTTCATCCTGAAAGACTGGACATGCGTGACACTGGGTCACTTTCTCCTAACTCAGCAGGAAGAAGTGCGTCACCGATTGTCCATGAGTTGTGCATCCACCACAACCTAATAAGACCAGTGGAAATCTGTTGCCATGGAGTCTGGTAGAAGCGTAGGTGTCCTTAGACAACATCCGAGGCAGATGACTAGAGATGCAGATGACTAGAGATGCGGAAGTGTATGTCACGCTGACTGAAGCTTTTTATCAACAGAAAGAGGAAATTGATTCGTGATTTGTCTAAATTGTTCCTTTTTCAATGAATCTGTCCTAAATGGGTTTAAGTAACTGCTTGTCTTCCTCTTTCTTTATCTCTCTCTCTTTCTCTCTCTCTCTCTCTCTCATTTTCATCCTCTCTTTCCCTTTCAGCTTTACTTCTCTGTCTAAAAAATATCTCCATTGTTTCCAAACATCGTTAGATCGTCTCTTTCCTGGTATTCCATTGGGCCTACATTACAAATATACTGTTTCTTCAGGCCTGTGTTTACGTTGAACACTGCTGGGAACGTGTCCTTACATCGCTCTACAATTGCAGCCTTGATATAAAACGCTGTTGCTCAGATATCCGGAGGCCAGTTGAATGCTAACCAGGCCCCGAGGGCAATGATACTGCTGGTGTCCAGACCACAGTGCATTGTGGTCTGAGCGCATCTGGGACGAGCCTAGCGTCACCAGTGGACGCATTAAAACGGAGAACCACTTCCTGTTTTACTTCCCCCTGCACACGAAGAGTAACGCTTCAGTCATGCTGTTTTCTGCTGACTAATCAACATATGACACATGGCTCAGATCTGACCTCAAAACCAGCATGTTTGGGAACGTTTTAGGGAGATTGCTTAGGCCTTCTTACGATGGGCTAGGTCCCACATTTGTGCTCTTGGCCACAGAGGGGTAAAGGGGGGGGGGGGGAAGACATTTCCAGTAACTTTCATGTTGTATAGTCTTTGATATCTGCAAGTAAGACAAGTCGTTATAAATTACAGACTTGAACATGGCCTGATCGCCCAACAAGTATTTGTTTTAGTTTTTTAGATGCGCCGTCATTATGAATACTATATTGTCTTGCTAGCCTACGCCTTCGCTCACCTATAGAACAACTATGGTTACTTGGTTGGTTTTCAGTTGGTGACCTTTGTGGAGGTATTGTGAAATTCTTTGCCGGACCTAGCAGGGCGAGTAAAGATCCGTATGAAGGGGCATGTGTTGAATGGCTGTTGCTCGGTTGAGTGGCAGTGCTGAGGCTGGAGAGAGTGTGAATGTAGCACCAGGAGAAGAAAAGTCTCTGTGTCCCAGCAGAGAGAGAGAGAGAGGGAGGGAGAGAGAGAGAGAGAGAGAGAGAGAGAGAGAGAGAGAGAGAGGGAGAGAGATCCGGGGCTTGTAGGCCTGAACAGGGAAGGGGCCTGTGTGGGGTGCTAGAGGCCTTGGAGAAGGGGAGAGCGAGGGGTGTTTGGGGGAGGCTGAGGGATCAGCTGAAGCTCCAGGCTGGGGGGGGGGGGGGGGAGGCTGGCAGGAGGGGCTGTAAG
Source organism: Thaleichthys pacificus (assembly GCA_023658055.1). Lineage (NCBI taxonomy): Eukaryota > Metazoa > Chordata > Actinopteri > Osmeriformes > Osmeridae > Thaleichthys > Thaleichthys pacificus. The sequence continues at coordinate 10,394,164 of CM042865.1, forward strand.
GGGGTGGGCATTGGAAGTTCTGGGGGCTTAGACCTTGGGGGCTGAAGCAAGGGGCTGTAGGGAGCGCTTTGAGTTGGAGGCAAGGCTTCTTGTTGCTTCAGAGTGGTGGTGATTTATTGCCCGCCACTGAGAGATCTGGCAGATCCCTCACTCCCTTTCCTCCAGCGCTTCAGTGCCCCAACCCTCCCTCCCTACTTCCCCCCTTCCTCCTTTCTCCTCCTCCTCTTTTTTAATGTTTTGATAATGTTCCTGGAGTCGGCTCCGGCTGGGGGAGAGAGGGGAACTCAGAGTCTTGGAAAGGGGCCTCTGCACTCTGAGCCACAGGGGTTTACTTCAGAACAGCAGATGTGGAGGGTGAGAGAGGGGGGGGGGGAGAGAGAGGGAGGGAGGGAGGGAGGGAGGGAGGGAGGGAGGGAGGGAGGGAGGGAGGGAGGGAGGGAGGGAGGGAGGGAGGGAGGGAGGGAGGGAGAAAAAGAGGGTCTGGCTGTAGAAGTATTCTGCCTCATACCAGCAGCCCTGGGTTTTTAGAATACTAATGTATTTGCTCCTTTACAGGGCCTCTCTGTCGAGAGAGAGGGACTGTAGTCTCTACTGTATGTGTCCAGGCCAGCCAGTAAGTCACACAGAGAGAACTGCGAGCCTCTGAAACGACAGATAATAAAGTCTCACTTCGAACTTCCGTTCCCTCTCTTGGCTAAAACGAGAATGTCCAGAACTTCTCGTGTATGGGTCATGGATATGCTCCCTGAACAGGCAAGTTATAAACAGCTGAGGTAGATGTTAGTGTGACTCACTAATGGAAACTAGAACATACTGGTTTATGTCTATAAAACTGTCATGGCGGGTGCCAGCAGACATGTGGTTCTTGCATTGCCGCGCATCATAACCAATTTTTTTTCTATTCGGTTTGCACCATCTAGTTCATAATCTCTTATCGCAGCAATGTCAACAAACGTCCACTCGAGTTGACAAGAGTTGATGGATGGAAGACAGGCTCCTCCATCTGCTGCGTCGAACATTCAGTTCCCTGAAGTTCAATGTTTAAAGTTCATGTTTGCTTTTTATCTTCCAACCGTCCTCGGCAGAGGCTGTTCTTTTCGAAAAGGGTTCAGATAAACTCTGGCAAATCTGATTGTTACTTGCGAGGCTCCGACTACATGCTCGGTCTTGCTCAGGGAGAAAAAGATTTGACGCTATTGGTAGTCGCTGGTCCATGTCGACACGTGTTTGCAGTTGTCTGCACCAAGCGCTCCCCTTTTTCGTAATTACGGACGAGATATTTTCGTCCGGCGATGTGTACGGATAAAACCCTTTTATCGGTTGTCGTCTTATCTTCCCTGTGACATTTCCGGCCAAATCTTCATGCCTCGAGTATCCTTCAAGTGCGCTCGTACCATGTGCACAGTTGAGTGCTGTTTCGTAACTTTCTCACACAGGAGGGAAGGGAGTCTGTGACGCAGTGAAAAATGGAGAGAGAGAGAGAGAGACACTGGGGGAAAACAGGAATGCTCATGTTTGACTTATTCGAGTGCTATAGTGGAATATAGTTAGGGTTATAGCCTGGCCCGTGTACAAAGATCGAAAGGAAGTGAGGCTATATTAGGAGGCCCCCCCGGTGACATTTCCATCACAGGAAAGACGATGGCTGTCCAGAGAGACAGTGAGGGAGACGTGGAGAGCACACCGCATAGCTGGAGACGAGGATCACGAAGCTCCCCTCCCCTTCAGGGGCCTCATCGCCACTCAGATGAACATCTGCTGCATTGAGCAGTTTTTCTGGAGGAGAATTGTTGCTCTGCTCCACAAAGACACCCCCCAACCCCCACCCACCCCCCCACCCCTACAAACGCTGGTACGGAGAGCAGTTGTAATCTTCAGTAGTCAGGGCCTGTGATGGATTACTGACCCCGTCTGAAGGCAGTAGCAACACACACACACACACAACACAAAAAAGCGAAGGCGTTATTTGAGCTGCATAATGTGACAGTGGGCTCTAATGTGATGCGCTTCTCCGCGGGGCTGCTGGTGGCCCTGCTCGTCGAGGACAGCAGGGCGCTTCTTTGCTGGAAGGCTAGGGGGCAGACTGCATGGTAGACTGATTTGTGGGCGCTGCAATGAATCAGTATTGTACTAAGTGCTGATTGCAGTAAACTGGGGCACAATGCTACCGGAACAATAAATGGATGTCCTGTCAATGGGAGCCGAACGGCGGCTGTTTCACACAGTTGTCGGCTCGTCACCGCTCCTCGCTCAGCGGTTAGCCGCACGTGCTGGTGTCGGCTTCTCCTTTTGCGTCCTCCGGCCGTGCGAAACGCTCGCTGGCCCCCGTCTCTTGAGGTTCGGCGATACTCGTTTCTGTGCGACTGTGCGCTCGTCGGGCTAAGTGTTCTGCAGCGCGCGCGCGTGTCGTCGTCGTCGTCGTTCTGTTGGTTTGTTTCTCCCCTGTGATCTCCGAGGATATCGGGATGATCGCGTCTGAGCTGCTCGTGTACATCAGTGTTTCCCAGAATCACAATATTCAAATATGCAATGGAAAAAAAAAGTTATTTAAGAGCACAATAAAGTCTATCCACATTGTAATTGGATTTCTCTTTTTTTAAGCCCCCACCAAACTACGTTGGGCTGCACAATTCCAGTAAAAGCCTGTTTTATGGGCCTGTGTGCGTGAGAGAACGCACATATGCCTTTCATTACTTGATCGCCTTCAGAGACTGAAGTCTGAATTGGCAAATCTTCTTACTGGAGGCAAAGCATGTCTGCTAGCAGGATTAGCACGTTGCAGAGAGGGGTGAGAGAGAGAGAGAGAGAGAGAGAAAGAAAGAAAGAAAGCCCCTCCTTCTAAAAAGGAGGGAGAGAAAGAGAGAGGGGGTAAAGGGGGAAAAATAAATAGGTAGAGGAGAACAGAGAAGGAGGGGAGGGAGAGACATTTGAAATATGCTGTCGACTATCCGAGCTGAGGGATTCGTGTGAGGCTCAAGTTGAACAAGAGGTGTGGCGTTATGTAACAGTGTGAAGGGGACGGGATTGGAGGCCGTCGCAATACCTCAAGCCAGCGCGTCTCGAATACCGAGTGTCTTCACCGAATGTGATAGGTTTCACTCTGGTTATATATCAATTGATCAAAGAGGGGGGGGAGAGAGAGAGGGAGGGAGAGAGGGGAGAGAGAGAGGGAGGGAGGGAGAGAGAGAGAGAGGGTCACGTGGAAGTCTGACTTTCAGCTGTACAGACTAGGGTTAGTTTCCTTATCAGACTAACGTAAGTGTGAGTAGATTGAGACTGAAATACAGGGGTACAATAAAAATAAAAATGTACTATTTAGGATATTGTAATAAACTACTGAAGGTCTATCACAAGTATATGTTTCACACTTTTTTTTATGATTTATTACACACCTTACTCCATTCACCATCCTTTTGCTTAGTTCTGGTAGACCCAATTTTGCCTCTCATTAGTTGCCAAACTGCCCTGCAGCCGACTCTGTAGCAACAGGCTTTTCATTGGCTCGCTTAGTTTATGCACTGCACGTTTCGTCCTACAGGGGGAGACATTGCCTGACTTTTGCTGTACTGTCGCTTCCATTTGTCTAAGCTGAAGGCCTTGCACCCCAGCACGCCAGTAAGCAGAACAGACATACAGATACATACTTGCCTACTCGCACCGATGACAGTGGGTTTCTCTCAAATCCTCATTTCACAGACTTGGTAATGAGAAATCGATCATCAAACACTTCAAGTTTTGCCCTCTTAAGTCTGTCATAACTTGACAGCCATCTCATATATCATTTTTATGTACATATATATTTCAGGATCATCCTCTTGTTTCAGAGGCACGTTTCAATCAGACCTTTTCCACCCAAACAAGAAGAAATAGCCCAATCTCTAAAAATGCAGTACACTTGAGCAGGGCTCTCTAAATTTAACCAAAGTGTACACTATCTTTAGGCCGTCCTGTCTGTGGTGCCCCCTCTCTGGCCCAAGCCACAGTCTGCAGTTCAGCCAGTTCAGATTCTGTACTGTTTGAACTGGAACCACAGCAATGCCAGGGGCAGCTGTTCCAACTTCCTCAACCTGTGGTTGACTGGCTGGTTGACTGGCTGGCTGGGCTGGCTGGCTGGCTGACAGTCAGTCAGATGTACAGAATGAGCAAGGCCCTCTGGGATATTATGAGAAGGTCTGTTAAACATGCAGGCTTGTGGAGACTTGTTCAGGGGGCCCCTCTCTCACCCTCACTCTCCTTACCCGAGTTGCCAGGGCAACTGACTTCTCGTATTGGGAGAAAGTTTGAACAGAGGATCCTGATTGGTTCAGAGGATCAGCTGCTTGTGAAAACAAGACTGTGGTGAATTTTAACACATTCATGTCCGTATCCGAGGTAAAGGAGGCAATTTTAGAGAAAGACCTTCGGTGCAAAGACCAATGTTTATGTAAGCATATCAGTGCTTGTGTGAAGAGTGTGTATGTGCTTGTGTGAGAGTGTGTATGTGCTTGTGTGAGAGTGTGCATGTGCTTGTGTGAAGAGTGTGTATGTGTGAAGAGTGTGTATGTGCTTGTGTGAGAGTGTGTATGTGCTTGTGTGAGAGTGTGTATGTGCTTGTGTGAAGAGTGTGTATGTGCTTGTGTGAGAGTGTGTATGTGCTTGTGTGAGAGTGTGTATGTGCTTGTGTGAGAGTGTGTATGTGCTTGTGTGAAGAGTGTGTATGTGCTTGTGTGAGAGTGTGTATGTGCTTGTGTGAGAGTGTATGTGCTTGTGTGAAGAGTGTGTATGTGCTTGTGTGAGAGTGTGTATGTGCTTGTGTGAGAGTGTATGTGCTTGTGTGAGAGTGTGTATGTGCTTGTGTGAGAGTGTGTATGTGCTTGTGTGAAGAGTGTGTATGTGCTTGTGTGAGAGTGTGTATGTGCTTGTGTGAAGAGTGTGTATGTGCTTGTGTGAGAGTGTGTATGTGCTTGTGTGAAGAGTGTGTATGACAGTGAATCCATGTTGCGTTTTACTGGTCTCAGCATTTGTACTCCTGGATTTGCATTGTGCACTGGTAGTCTGATGTTCTCGTGCTGAAAGAACCTGTTTCACATTTAGAAACACAGCGTTTAAGAGGCAGTGAGACCAGCTCTCTTTCCCATCGCATGTTTGCATTCACTCGAGTTTTATGCAGGCCAAAGCAAAGGGGCCCTGTATGGGTCTGGTCTCTCTCTCTCTCTCTCTCTCTCTCTCTCTCTCTCTCTCTCTCTCTCTCTCTCCATTTCTCTCGCTCTCTCTCTCTCTATACATCTATCGCTCTCTCTTTCTACATTTCTCTCTCTCTCTTTCTACATTTCTCTCTCTACATTTCTCTCATTCCTTCCATCTCTACATTTCTCTCTCTCTCTTGCTCAACCTGTACATTTCTCTCTATCTCTGCATTTTCCCACCCGTCTATCTCGCATCTCCCGCTCTCCCTCTATCTGCCACCCTCTCCTTATCTCTCACCATCTCTCTCTCTCTCTCTCTCTCTCTCTCTCTCTCTCTCTCTCTCTCTCTCTCTCTCTCTCTCTCTCTCTCTCTCTCTCTGCCCGAGGCGGAGGTGTCCCATCAGACACATTCTCAGAGCCTACTTGTTCCTGTGCCAGCATGGAAATCACCAACTGATCGCTCCCCACATTTCTGCCATTTTCTGTGTGTCACTCGACACCAGCAGGTCGTCTGACGCTACCAAGAAGCAACTCTATCTGATCCCTCCCCGTGTCACTCACAGGGCAGCTATGGATAGAGTAAATAAACAGAAGACTAGACCCCGACACCTCAAATAGCCCTGCGGTTCCAGAGAATGGCAGTTGGGCAGTTGAGAAATGACTTTTGAATCGGAACGTAACAGCGTCCATACAGTTATATAGTATAGTCTCGCGACGATGCCGTACCGCAAATGTCTAAGAGCACACTGTCGGTCGTACAAGCAACTTGCTCTTAAAACACGATTCCAATATTCCCCTTGTGTGTGTGCAGACAGCATTCCGCCTTTGTCAAGTGCCATGTTCCTGTTTTAAGTGGAATAAAATCTGTCAGCTACATGGAATAGACATTCATTGTGCTCGGCCAGTTATCTTTTGGACATGTAACACGCGCGAGGGCAGGTGTAAATTTAACCACAGATTGTGAATTGACTTTCCCAGAAGCAGGTTTGGCAGAGGACAGCTAGCAGTGTAGGGTATCTGTCTGGGCAAAAGGTTACACTTTCAAGGTGTGCAAAGGTGGCACTGGGTGTCTACATCTCTATTTAGGGAAACTTCTGTCTTCCAAGTTAAGGATTTCAGATTCTCAGAAAACATCTCTCCCTCTCCCTCTCTCTCTCCCTATCCCTCTCTCTCTCTCCCCTCTCTCTCTCTCTCTCTCTCTCTCTCTCTCTCTCTCTCTCTCTCTCTCTCTCTCTCTCTCCCCCTCTCTCTCTCCCCTCTCTCTCTCTCTCTCTCTCTCTCTCTTTCTCCCTCTCCCTCTCCCTCTCTCTCTCTCTCTCTCTCCCTCTTCCTTTCTCTCTCTCTGTCTCTCTCTCTCAGGCCGAGCCTGCTCGTACTAATGCCTTCCAGATGACTAGTCTTCCGTTGAGTGCTGCATTTTAGGGGGTTTGGTTTTTGATAATCCGTTAAATTCACAGTCACGCTTGCCCCCTTTTCTTTTTTTCATGGCGTAAGCAAACGGGGAAGAACCATTAAATATGGCCGGTCATTAGTTAGTTTACCTGGCTAGCAACCGTTCTCGAGAGGAAGCGAACATTTCCAGGCTAATGAGTAGTTTGTATGTGCAAATGGCTACGCTGGATGTCCGTTTAATCCCCGTTTGATTTTTTTTTTTATACATATATAATTTCAGGGTACAGAGAAATGAAAATAAGGAAACGTAAAAATGGCTCCATTCATGCCCCTGCGTTTGAAACTACACACTCGAAGTCTCGAACAGTTAGCCCTTTCAGAAAATCGCTCTTCAAAATAACCTTTCGTAAAGCCAAATAAAATCTTTGCCAGCCCCCTGAATCCTTTCATGTCCACACCTGGATGCTAAGATCTCGTGAAAAAAAACTAGCGAAAACGCCAGACCTGGCTTGCCTCATGCATATCAGAAGCTGTTTGCTTAGGCTCTTGATCCACCCAAACTCTACCTTAATGGTATCCTAGTGCTCAGCACCTCTCAATCTGAATCATGCTGTTGTGCTCTCCTGCTTTTTGATCTTACTCAACACCCCTTTGGTCTTGTGTCTGTGGCTTTGAAGTGAAACTCCAACCCACCCCACGTTCTTACACTCCATGCTCAGTACCTCGCCATGTGGACAGAACGCTGATCTAATAGGCACATATTTATTAATAGGCTGTCTGAGCATTCGGCGAATGGCAGTTGCGTTTTCGGGTAGGCTCAATGACATTGTAGGTCTGAAATTGAACTTTTTCTCTCTCTCTTTTTCATCTTTGTCAACGAGGCCGATATTTTCATGAGGCGTGTCGAATTTCGTTTCCTGCCGAGTTTTAATTTGGTTTACAAACACCGACCACACCCGTAACTGCCTGTGTTGGCTTGGATGCAAATCTTCAGTGCCCCCAGACATAGTTTCATGGGGGTGGTGAGATGGGACCACTGAAAGTCTTGGGGTGGCACACCAAAATGAAAACCCATATCTGAAAGTCAATATGAGAGTTATGGAATTGCATGCTGATATATCCTGTTCTATCTCCTTTGTTTTTGTTATTTACCAGTTAATGTTACAAATGATCTGATGTGCATAGACTAATACGGATAGCTCCGACTCACGAAGGTGGGGGGGGACAGTGGGGAGGCCAGCAATTGTGTCCGGGTGGCTGTGGCCCCCCCCTGGCCTCCCCCTGGGGGTGCCACTTCGGTCTTGGATGTCATGCAAGTAAATGAGACCCAACCTTGACGTTCCCCCTTTACCCCTCAGCCCTGGTACTGCTGGACCTGACGGAGCAGTTTGCCCTCCCAGAGACGGCCCCCCCCATGCTGGCCAGACTGCTGGAGGCCATCGAGAGGAAAGGTGAGCCGGGCAGACTCTGGACACCCCGGTCTCCCATAATTTGGAAGAAAACACCATGTGTCACGTTGGGACCTTGCTGTTCCAATTGTGACTGTTCCGTCTGATGACCTTTTGCCAGATCTGTAATCACATTAGTATAGAACGCTACTGGGAAAAAAACCTTAAGTAAACATTCGATAGACCCTACATGGAAACACAGTTCATTGAGGACAAATCTAGAACGGGGACTGTAGCCAATGTCTAATGTGCCTGTGTCTGTGTAGGTCTGGATAACCCCACGCTGTACCGCAACTTCACAGCTGGGGGTGGACTGGAGGTCAGACAGTGCTTTGAGATCGGTGAGTAGCATTTCTATAGTACACAGACATGGAGGTCCTTGGTCCTTGGTCATCTCTGTAGTACACAGACATGGAGGTCCTTGGTCATCTCTGTAGTACACAGACATGGAGGTCCTTGGTCATCTCTGTAGTACACAGACATGGAGGTCCTTGATCATCTCTGTAGTACACAGACATGGAGGGTCCTTGATCATCTCTGTAGTACACAGACATGGAGGTCCTTGGTCCTTGGTCATCTCAGTAGTACACAGACATGGAGGTCCTTGGTCCTTGGTCATCTCTGTAGTACACAGACATGGAGGTCCTTGGTCCTTGGTCATCTCTGTAGTACACAGACATGGAGGTCCTTGGTTTGGTCCTTGGTCATCTCTGTAGTACACAGACATGGTCTGCGAAACGAAACTTGATCCTGAGTCTTGTCTGTGGCCCGTGTCTGCAGACCCCCCCTCTGCAGAGCTGGATCAGATGGAGCTACCGATGCTGTGCGACGGTCTCCGTAGATACCTGCAGGATCTGCCCCAGCCGGTCATCCCTGCAGCCATCCACTCTCAGATGGTCAGCGCCGCCCAAGGTGAGATGGGACTCTCTACTGCACTGGTTCTCAACCCTGGTCCTCAGGGACCCCCTCGTCCTGCACGTTTTAGATGTTGCCCTCTTCCAAACACCTGAATCAAATGAGTGAATCGGAACTGTTTTCGATGTCATGCTCTGCAAGAGCCTGGTAATGTTGGAAGAGAGGTAACATCTCCAACATGCAGGACAAGGGGTGTTAAAAACCAGTGCTCTGCTGTCACACAAAAGCCTGTTCTACACCTCACATAGCCGTCATCGGTACCTTAACTCGCCCGGGTATTAAAAAACCGTCCAGCGCGTGTTGAATGTGGAGAGACATTGTCGTCTGCGTGGAGAAGCACTGTGGTTTGGAATGTTGCCAGAGCATGTCATCGCCGTAGCGGATCACATGATGTCACTCCGGTGTAAGTCGATCGTTATTCTAAAGCGCCAGTAGCCGTTTCCTTCCTGTCAGTGTTCCTATGCGAAAGAAGTGCTAGCAAAGACAGCTTCTGTCAGTTTCGGACCCAGTGTTGCGTTGTTGTTCGGTTCGTTTTTTTTTTTTTGTCGTCTCTGAATACCGGTCTGGAGGCACTGTGCCTCAACCCAAAGGCGCACAGTGTGCCTAGTTAATGATTGACCTAAAGCATGCTAACCTAATCTGCCCCATGGCTGCTATTGAACGTCCTGTACCTTTGAACAACAACCCACAAGACCTGCTCCTAGTGCCAATATCCACTCGATGGCCCTGGTGTATAGAACACACTCACACCCTCCCTTCTTTCTTGCTTGACGTTTCTTCCTGAATTTATAGCTTTCGATGTCTTTATATCTTTCTGCTCTCTCTCTCTCTCTCAATTTTTTTTTAAAACCCCATTTCACTTCTTCTTTCTGTCTGTGTAGCTCCTATTCGTCCTCCTCGGCTCACACCGTTATCGAGAGTTGGGTTTTCTCTCTGTCACATGGCCAGAAACAGGATACTTGTGGTTGATAGGAACTAAAACAAGCCTGAAAGTTTATCTCCTGCATCTCCGGATCAGCCAATCACCTGCAAGTGTACCTTGCACTCATTGTCAAGCGCACAATCTCACTGTGGTTTCAACCCCTACCTGCTCACAGTGCTTCTTTTTCCTACTCGCACTTCGGTCGCTCGGAGAGAATCCTTTTTTCTGACGTTAGCTTAACAGGACTTGAGGGTCTCCGTACATGTGTGTGTTGGGAGAGGGTCCTGCTGCGACCACCCTGACCCCCTGCATGCGTCTGACCTGCCGTCCAACAGACACGCCGAGCCCAGAGGAGTGCTCCCGTCTCCTGCGAAGCATCGCCAGCTCCCCCAGCCTGCCAGCCCAGTACTGGCTCACCCTCCACTGCCTGCTGCGACACTTCTCCAGGGTGTGCCGCAACGGGCCCAAGAACCTGCTCAGCGCCAGGGCACTGGGGGAGATCTTCAGCCCGGTGCTCCTCAGACAGCAGGCTACCAGGTGGGTGTCTCTCTCTCTCTCTCTCTCTCTCTCTCTCTCTCTCTCTCTCTGCGGGACGGGACGGGACGGGGGAGTAGGCCCGAGACAAGCGAGCGGTGGGTAGAACCTGACACGTCCTTGCGGTCTGTCCGGGAGAGACATCTACAAAACAAACACAAAATGTGCCACACACGAAGACGGGGGTGACTCACGGCGGCGGCACACACGTCGACTCACGCACTCGCCCGGACGAGTCGAGACGGCCAGACGACACACACACACACACACCGGCAGGCGGGCACGCACACAGCCAGACACGCACACAGCCAGACACGCTCGATCGCTCACGCATGCTGGCTCATGCAGGGGGGAGAGCCTGGGGCAGGAACGGCTTCCTGATCTCAGTCTGTCGGGTTGCACACGTTAACGGGAGGGGGGGACGGCGGGGGGTTGAGTCAGAGATTTTCAGTTTGCCAGCTGTGCTGTGCAATTAAAAGAGAAAGGCTTGAATTCCCATCAGTTTGAGACAAGCCCAGATTAAACCCAACAGCAGGAGTAGTCGGTCGGGGCTTGGAAAGAGTTTGACTGTGTCGTTTTTCCTTCTGTGCAGCTCTGAACCCAGCCCTGAAGCCCACATCAAGATCATTGAGACTCTGGTGACCAGCGAATGGAGTGAAAGCCAGGCAGCTCCAGGTAACACACTCCCCTCCATATACCTGAACACACGCCGTGTCTCTCTCTTTCTCTCTCTCTCTCACACACACACACACACACCTGGCTAAATTCTCCCTCTCACCTCTGGAGCTTTCGCCTGGCGAAAACCATTAAAGCCCAACAACGACCGATTTAGACTGCCGCGCCATTGTGAACGCCGTGCGTGGGCCCTGAGACGGCTGACTGTCCTGATGCATATTTCAGACTGCGGCGGGACTCGGCAGAGTGACTGAAGGGCTGCGGGGGTAGAGGACAGCAGGGGACCTGAGCTATTATTAGAGTCAAGAGCAGTTCGTAGACGCTGTGCTGCAGCAGAGCAGACTGGAGCATTTTTACATTTAGTCATTTAGCAGACGCTCTTATCCAGAGCGACTTACAGGAAGTACAGGGACATTCCCCCCGAGGCAAGTAGGGTGAAGTGCCTTGCCCAACAACACAACGTGATTTTTCACGGCCAGGAATCGAACCAGCAACCTTCTGATTAATAGCCCGATCCCCTAACCGCTCAGCCACCTGGCTCCATGGAGCACCCTTGACCTGGCTTCCAGCGTAGGCCTGACGTTGGACTCGGCGCAGGCTGGACGAGGTCTGCACGGCTCTGAAAGAACTGCGTTGTTGGCATGCCAACCAGGGGAATCAAAACTAGCTTCCATGGCTACGTGCAGAACTCGGACCTCCATGGCCCTCTCTGAAACAGGAACTGGACTACATAAGTCTTTTGATGCTAGTTTAGTGGGGGGAAGGGGGGGTATAAATCCTGACTGTGTTATAACATGGTGTTGGAACAGACTAAGTATCCTGGGACAGGCAGGGATCAGCTTAGGATTTAACAATGTTGCAAATTGAGGGATACAGGCCACCATATATTTGTGATGTAATTTCCAAAGCCCCTAGGAAGTGGGTCTGAACATACTTTGTGTACATTTGAATATGAAACCTTGTTTGAATAAGTCAAAGTTCAAGTCGACAATTGGGCTCCCAGGGGAATTCCTGCTGTGGTTTTTTTTTTTTTTTTTTACACACAGGTCGAGAAATAGACTCATTCCTTAACAGGTAAAACATTACCCTACCCTGCACAAGGTCTGTTTTGTTCCGAGGCTTGCTGGTCTAAGTTCCAGTCCCAGGAGTCTCTGCCAGTGTGGTGGTTTCGGAGTACAGAAAATTGCGTGGCACGGTTGTGTTTTTACAGCGCTAGTTAAAAGCGCCGTCTGGAGCTGGGCTGGACCAGAGGCCCGGGCTGACTGTTTAAACAGTTTATTACCTGTTAGGGCCTATTTATAGCGTCCCTTTGCATGGACCACTCTCAGCTGTCAGTAATTCGCACCTGCAGGAGCAGTGGGGCGATGGGGGAGGCCGAGCGCAGTGGGCGGCAGTTGAGGGCAAGACCCAACTGTAAATGCATAGTTTTCTTTCTTTTGAGTCGACTTGGGACTCTTCCTACACACACACACACGAAGGCACTCTCCTACCGCACCACACATGCTCATATGAAACTGGTCAGACGTGTAGATGTGTCGAGCTGGCTCGATCTCACCCCGCCTCAGTGCGAGGCTGTGTTTCTGAGGTTGAACATGTGTAAGTTCTCCAAAAAGCCCAGCGTGTGAGTGTGTGTATGTGTGAACAACTTTGCGTGTGTGTATGTTTCTGTGAATGAGAGCACGCGTGTGTGTGTGTGTGTTCACGTACGCGTGTGTGTGTTTGGACGCCTCCTCCCAGTTACTGGGAGCCTATTTTAAGTAAGCGACAAAAGGCCCACTTAGATTTGGTTGGCTGGAAAGTTGGTCTGCTCCACAGAGCACCTCTTGTTAGTGGGACGGCTGCTCCTACTTCCTAGGGCGACACTCCTCCCCCCTCCACCCCCCTCTCCCTGACTGCTCCACATGCCCCTCCCTGCCTCAAAGTGCCTAGCTCAGCAAATATTTGAACCTGTGCAAGTTAATCATAAGACTGAACACTCCTCCTCCCCCGCCCTTACAAACAGAGACACGGAGAGAGAGGGGTGGGGGCAGAGGGGGGGCAGAGGGGGGCAAGAGGGGAGGGGGGGGGAAGAGGGAAGGGGGGGGCAGAGGGAGGTGGTATGGGCAATTCTCTGTTGGCACTGGGGCCGGGTTTCAGAGTAGGCAGAGCAGCTAGGACTTATCATTAACAAGTACACTCTCCTCCCCCTCCCCCTCCTCCTCCACCCCTCCCCCCCCACCACCTCCTCCCTGCACGCACTCGACCTGGCGCTGCTACAGAAGAGAGTGAGAGTGAAAGAGAGAGTGTGTGAGAGAGAGAGGTACAGAGTGTGTGTGAGAGAGAGAGAGAGAGAGGTACAGAGTGTGAGAGAGAGAGAGAGAGAGAGAGAGAGAGAGAGAGAGGGAGAGAGGGAGAGAGGTACAGAGAGAGAGAGAGAGAGAGAGAGAGAGAGGAGAGAGAGGGGAGAGAGGTACAGAGTGTGAGAGAGAGAGAGAGAGAGAGAGAGAGAGGTACAGAGAGGCACGCGGACCTAGCCGTCACACTCACTCCTCTGTCTAGAGATCAGGAGCCGAGCAGGCAGGCAGTCGCATGTTACACCTGCCGCAGAGCCAACAGATTAACTGGATTTTACCTCGCACAGCCGTCACCCCACTAAGAACCTTGAGAACCCCATCCAGCTTTTGGTGCTTAAAGCCACAGAATGGAACTTTCCTGGAGGACTTGAAATATAAAAACCTACTGGATTTAATACACTTTGAGAGGTGGAGCACAATACTGCCGTGGAGTGATTCGGCAGAACATGCACAACTTGCAACGTAAGTGCGAGGGTTTGACGGGTCTATGCCGTCACTTGTCTCGATTTTTGCAAGCAGTTTTAGGCTCGAGTCAAGGCGGTTTTTGAAATGGCCCAAACTGAAATGACTGCTATGGTGTTGAAATGAGAGCGGACCGGTTTGTTTGGCGACCAGTCACTGGAGCTGTCAGGAAACAGGTTCTCCTCTAGGAGGATCTCTCCATCTCAACCTCTCTCTCTCTCTCTCTCTCTTTCTGTCTTTCTCTCTTTCTGTCTTTCTGTCTCTTTCTTTCTGTCTCTCTCCCTCTCCCCATCCCTTCCTCTCACTCTCTCTCTCTCTCTCTCTCTCTCTCTCTCCTGCTGCTGTAGAACTGTTAGGGGCTGTCCTTACAGGCCCATATACCAGTCAGTCGGTCTGTGGGGTCAAGAGGCATTCTGATTTATCTCCGGAGTACAGTGTGGAATTTTCCATTTCGACCGTTGTGTTGGAAGGGACCTTTTTAAAAGGGTCTAAAACAGGTGATTTATGATGACCATGAAAAAAGTATGCGTGAGTGCAATATTACACTGTGGACCTTGTTCCTTCTATACTGTACACAAACATGTGTACGTTGTCCTAGGGCCTGACAATATTTGTAAAAGAAAAGAAAAATAGCAAACAGATATAATATATCTTTTTAAAAATGTGACCGGGATTTAACGGATATCTTTAGAATTGGACCTAGCTCTACACTTTATCGTTGAGATAAGGTTTTATCTGGTTTATTGACTTTTGGTCAATGTGGCCTATTTCATCACTCCCATGCTGTGTTTGGAAAGAATCCCCCCCCCCCCCCCCCCCCCCCTAGACTAGGCTGGGGTTGACGATGACCACGTTCCACCCTCTTTTAAACCTACTGAGAACTGAAGCTATTTCGGTGTCTCTCAGCTCTGGCTCTGAGATGACTGCGCGCTGGATTGTCACACACCGGGATTACTGGCGTATTTCGGATCCCTGGGCAGCGCTGAACGGCCCGGGCATTAGGACCCTGCAGGCTGACTACGTGCTGCTGCAGCGCGGCAGAGCTTGCCTGCCTGTCTGCGAGCCAGAAGGGGGATGGACTAGAGCGCCGCACGACACAGTCAGGGAGGAGGGGCTGAGCAGCCTGCAGGAGGCAGAGAGAGAGAGAGGCAGAGAGAGGAGAGAGAGAGAGAGAGAGAGAGAGGCAGAGAGAGGAGAGAGAGAGAGGAGAGAGTGAGAGAGAGAGGTAGAGAGTGGCAGAGAGAGAGAGGCAGAGAGAGAGAGAGAGGCTGCACGTCCTTCTCCCCCCTCCTCTCTGCGCTAGTGAGGAGAAGATGTTGAACGTTTTGGTTCGCATCGAGACAGATGCACGCCGAGGCCACCACGGAGATACTCTATTTTAGTCCGCGTTCTGGTTCATACCGGCACCTTCTGAGCTGTGCTAGAGTAGATTGATGTGGGATAGGGGACAGGAGTCTGGGAAGACGGAAAAAAAAAGAAGAGAAAAAAAAGAAGGAAGGTAGTGAGTTTTCAAAATGACATCATCGTTCTCGGGAAATGAAAGATGCAAGAGTGGTTGATGACAGTCCCCCCCCGCGCGATTGGCTGTGGTAAGTGAGGTAGCACGTTACCAAGCAAGCTGCCCTTTATTGCTTTTCACATGGGTTTGCAAGGCGGTCGTACATAGACACCGGGGCTGGCGTGTCCCCTCTGATCTGCAGAGCGTAGAAGCGTTTCACCGTCGATCCGATGTGCGACACCACTGCTTTTGGATTATGGAGGACTTGGAGTTTGGGACCGATCTGTTGTTTTACATAGAGATGGACCCTCCAGGTAGGATAACTGGCATTGGTGAATGACGAAACTGAGTCTGGCTCAGAACAAGCCAGACCGATATAGGGGCTTAGAGCTCACAGTTCAGAGAGCAGAATATAGACGGGCCTACTTTGGAACCCTCTACAGCTATTTCTCAATGTCTTCAGTTGGGGGCTGGTGGGACTGTGTTCCAGGAAGTGTATGGCCAGGCTTTCTGAAACACTTCTGAAATTGTTTCCAGTGTTGTGGTCTGTGTGTTTCTGCTTCCCCACCCACCCCCACCCCCCCACCCCCACCCCTCCTGTTGGTGAACATGTAGAGTAAAGTGTACTGTCTCTCTTAGGCCAGCTAGCTAGCTGTCTCTGGTCCTCCTGTGCTGTGCCTTGCAAGGTCCTAACAGGGTCCTAATGCAGAGGCAGCGGACAAAGGGAGCGGAGATTTGGGGGTTAAAAATGGCCATTTCAGCTCTGCCCCCTCTTCCTGTCCTGTGAGATCTGCAGCCTCCCACTCAGCCAGAAAGACAGTCAGCCAGAAAGACAGTCAGCCAGAAAGCCAGCCAGCCAGAAAGCCAGTCAGCCAGAAAGCCAGTCAGCCAGAAAGCCAGTCAGCCAGAAAGCCAGCCACCCAGCCAGAAAGCCAGCCAGAAAGCCAGCCACCCAGCCAGAAAGCCAGCCAGCCACCCAGCCAGAAAGCCAGTCAGCCTGAAAGCCAGCCACCCAGCCAGCCAGACAGCCACCCAGCCAGAAAGCCAGCCAGCCAGAAAGCCAGCCAGCCAGCAAAAAGCCAGCCAGCCAGAAAGCCAGCCAGCCAGCCAGCCCCTGCAGATTAATGTCCCTCAGCTGATGAACCAATCCAATGCAGCACTTAGAGCTTTTTTTGATGAGGCCATTTCTATTGAGTGATTTCCCTTCTCCAGAGGCCAGCACAGAGAGGATACACACCTGGCCCTGAGTGAGACCGCATTTACCAAGTCCTGCCCCAGAGCCAGAAGAAGGAGAATTTATTGTTTCTAAATGTGAACGTGATGTAATTCAGATGGGGTTTTAAGCCCGAGGGCAGATATCACTTGTAGGACACAGTAATTTACTGTGGATTTTTTTGGGGTTCTGTGGGTTTGAGCTGTATCTCTGTTTGCAACTACTTCTGCATCCCATCTAGCGGAGCGATTTGCTGTGTAATTCTTTATAATTTTTTTTTGGCGCTGCCGAAGACCGAGATAATCTCTGGTGTAATTGGGGCAACAGATGCACCTATTATTCCGTCGTGATTTATGACTGCGTCTCACCTTTGGGGATTGGAGATGGTGGAGGGAGGGTTTTTTTTCTTTCCTGAATGAAACCCATTTCTCCCTGACTCATGATTGCCTCTGCCTCTCTCTGCCTCGCTCATGCTGCCTCACAGGGGGAGGAGCGGCGTTCTTTCATCCCGGTTTAATTAAGTGGAAAAGATTAAGGGGAGAGAGGGGAGAGGGGAGAGGAACAGAAAGAGGACAGTGGGATGGCAATAAGACCTAACTGGAGCAGATGCTTCATTTGGTTGATACGGCTGTCCATTTCAATATGCTTTCCCACAGATTTGCCCGGCCTATTCAATTAAGTCCAAAGCAAACAGACTGATGTTTCCCACTCTGTTAGCAGTGATTTAACGGATGCCCCAAAATCACCTCTTAGCACTTTCACACACGGCCTCGTTTCATCGGAACAGTTCACTCTTGCTGTGCAGCTGGGATCGTTTTAGTGGCGCAACAGTACACAGTAATACACAGTATTTGCTACCGTACGTCTCAGCGTCACACGTGTACTCAGCATCCGTTTTTTTTTCTCTCTCTCTCTCTCTCCCCTCTCTTCTGCACACAGCCCTACCTCCGAAGCCGCCCAAGCCTGCACCTGTGACTAACAACGGGATGAACAACAACATGGTCCTGCAAGACGCAGAGTGGTACTGGGGGGACATCTCCAGGGAGGAGGTCAACGAGAAGCTGCGGGACACGGCGGACGGGACCTTCCTGGTCCGAGACGCCTCCACCAAGATGCACGGAGACTACACGCTGACTCTGAGGTGAGGCCCTGCACCGATCACCGATCCCCCAGCCCAGGGGCGCACCCCTGTGGCTCACCGGGTAGAGCGCGGGCCATACGAGCCGTAGGCTTAACGCTAGCGGCCCCGGGTTCGATTCCGCTGTTCGTGCTTTGTTGTTTGTTTGTTTTTTAACAGTTTTTTTTTTTTTTTACCTTGTCCTCTACAGGAAAGGAGGCAACAATAAGCTCATCAAGATATTCCACCGAGACGGAAAGTACGGCTTCTCAGACCCGCTGACCTTCAGCTCGGTGGTGGAGCTCATCAACCACTATCGCAACGAGTCTCTGGCTCAGTACAACCCCAAGCTCGACGTCAAGTTGCTGTACCCCGTCTCCAAACACCAGCAGGTACGCAGCGCAGTCCCTAACCCTGGGCCACGCCGCCGGGGAAGACCCCCCCCCCCCTCCGGCGTTAGAAACGGAGAAAAAAAAAACCTACGTCATCTTAGACAAGACTTGCTAACGTCCTGTGTCGTTTCAGGATCAGGTGGTGAAGGAGGACAACATCGACGCCGTGGGGAAGAAGCTGCACGAGTATCACTTGCAGTATCAGGAGAAGAACAAGGAGTACGACCGGCTGTACGAGGAGTACACCAGGACCTCACAGGTCAGACCCTCCTCTCTCTCTCCCTGCAGCTAGGTCACGGGGTCCTTATAGGAGAAAACGCTCTGCGATACTTTGACGTTGTCAGACAACTCACACCGGGTTTTTTCTTCTTTATCTGCGTTCAGGAAATCCAAATGAAGCGGACGGCGATCGAGGCGTTCAACGAAACCATCAAGATCTTCGAGGAGCAGTGCCAGACCCAGGAGAGGTACAGCAAGGAGTACATTGAGAAGTTCAGGAGAGAAGGCAACGACAAGGAGATCCAGAGGTGAGCACCAAGCTCCCCCTCGCAACACCCACTCTGCAGTCCAGCGTTTCTAGAGCACGAGTCGAAAGACAAAATCTTGAAATTAAACGGTTCCTCCTCTCTCTCTCTCCCCCCTCCCCCCACAGGATCATGGGTAACTACGAGAAACTCAAGTCTCGGATCAGCGAGATTGTGGACAGCAAGCGTCGCTTAGAGGAGGACCTGAAGAAGCAGGCTGCAGACTACAGAGAGATCGACAAGAGGATGAACAGCATCAAGCCAGACCTCATACAGCTCCGCAAGACCAGGGATCAGTACCTCATGTAAGTGCCTCCCTCCACGACCGCACCCAAGGCTCGGGCCAGTCCGCGGTCTCCGTACCTGTGTCTGACGGGGTCGGTGTGCTATGTGTGTTTCAGGTGGCTGACACAGAAAGGCGTCAGGCAGAAGAAACTCAACGAGTGGCTTGGAATCAAGAACGAGAACACAGAGGAGTAAGTCCAGTTCCCCTGAGATGACATGCAGGGTGGGGAAACAGTGGGGGGTCGGGGGGGGGGGGGGGGGGGAGCCCTTAATATTGATATGGGAGTCAGGTGGCTGAGCGGTTAGGGAATCGGGCTAGTAATCAGCAGGTTGCCAGTTCGATTCCCGGCTGTGCCAAATGACGTTGTGTCCTTGGGCAAGGCACTTCACCCTACTTGCCTCGGGGGAATGTCCCCTGTACTTACTGTAAGTCGCTCTGGATAAGAGCGTCTGCTAAATTACTAAATGTAAATGTAATATATATTGAGCACAGTTCTACCCCTTTTGTCTGACTCGTTTCCTTCCCTCTCTTCACCTCCCCCCCCCCCCCCAGTCAATATTCTATGGTCGAGGACGACGAGGACCTTCCTCACCACGACGAGCGTTCCTGGAAGCTGGGCAACCTCAACCGGACGCAGGCCGAGGTTCTCCTCCGGGAAAAGCGAGACGGAACATTCCTGGTCCGAGACAGCAGCAAAGCCGGGTGCTACGCCTGCAGCGTTGTGTACGTTTGTTTTGTCACCCCTCCCAGCCCTCCCCTCTCACCATCGCATCCGCGTACTTTTACGACACAGTCCAACTCGCGCTGTAAACAAAGCAGCCAGACTCGGCTTCTCCCAAACACCTTTTATAAATATTCAGTCATTGAATGATGATGTCCCCGTCCCTGTGTCCCCCCCCCGTCCCCCCCCACAGAGCAGCTTGTCATGTTTTTCGTCTCTGTCTTCTCTCTCCAGTGTGGACGGCGAGGTGAAGCATTGCGTCATCAACAAGACGCCCTCAGGATACGGCTTTGCTGAGCCTTACAATCTGTACAGCTCCCTGAAAGAACTGGTCCTTCACTACCAGCACACGTCACTGGTCCAGCACAATGACTCTCTGAACGTGACGCTCGCGCACCCCGTCTACGCCCAGCAGAGACGGTGAGGGCCCTCCCACGCGTCTGGGATCCGGACAAAAACCGAAAAGGGGCCTCGCTCCTTGGAAAACGGAGATTCAACTTGTGCTTGGACTCGAGGATGAAATGACATTTTTAAAAAGGCGGTTGTCTTGCCTACTAACTGACTTTTCTCCCCTCCCCCCCGTGAGAGGAAACGAGTAGACGGGAACGCGGACGAAACCTGAAAACATTTCAGCGACTGTGACTGACTGTGAGCAGTGGCGAGCCTGAATGTAGTTTTGTTTCTCGCATGCTTTTGTGGGAGCACAGAATCAAGGGGAAACTGCTGACCTCTCCTCCCCGAGCGGCGGAGGACACAGACATGGAGGCCTTTTCCTAACGGTGCTTGTTCTTTTTGAAAGCTTTACAAGCTGGAATGTCAAAACACGGCGGATAAACCCCTTGAGTGCATCGGGGGTTTGGTTTGTTCTTCACCCTTTTGTTTCTCCTCCCCCGACACCCTTCTGGTTCCTCCTTCTGTGTCTGTGTCCCTCTATGTGTGTGTGTGTGTGTCTCAGTGTGTGTGTCTCAGTGTGTGTGTCCATGTGACCAAAACTCACAATTTGAAAGCTATTGGGGGAGGGGGGTGGGGGGGGGTTCTGACACATTTTTTTGTGTTAAGTGTGTTAAGTGTTAGTAACAGACCATGGATCAGCTGGTAAATGTAGCAAAATGGCACTTTTGACAAAGTATAATCTTTTTCTTGAAAAGACTCCTATAGACTCCTATAGAATCGGGAGCAGAGGATAAGATGACAAGATGACCTGCTTTTCCCTTGTCAAGCATTACATGCAGACTTAAACCTCTTCTCTACTGTGGACAAGTAAAACTATGAATGAATTTGACACGGAAATACTTATGTACATAGAGGAGAATGTCAATGATGAAATTTGCCGCACCATACCAAAAAGCTCAGTTTCCTGTTCATTTTCTTCTAATCTGCTATGCAATTCTGTACCTCCTTTATTTCTGCAAAGTTGTTTGTATTCTGTTGCAACCCATGGTGTAAGCTTGTTTTATTGCTTGAAAAAGTTTTCCCATGTAAATATCCTAGTGGATATTTTGTGTCAAAATGCCAAGATAAAAACTGCTTCAGATTTTTTTAAAGTAAATAGTAACATATACTTTATTACAAATTACTCTATCAGCAACTGGTATAAATATGAAAAGATAAGTATTTTATTAGTTTTCTTCAAATTGTTCTTCTCAGGCAGAACCTTTTGAGTATTTGAAAGCTGCTTCAGTCACAAGAACTTGCTAACAGAGCCTCATGTAGTTCTTTGTTGAAACATGTAAAGACTTCAGTATCAGCACTCTGTTCATGGAATGATGGGAGTAGGATTGATTAATGCAATCACAATGATGCATGTACACACCTTTTCAACCATCTCCAATGAAACAGTAAAGATTTATTTTGTTATAAATACCTGTCCCTACAAGGATATCCAAGAAAATCGGTGTCTTGAAATGATGGAAATTGTTATTAAAAGATCATTTGGGAGACATTTTATCTTCCCGTACACATTGTCCACTTAGTAATTTTTTCTGTATCAGAAAACAATTGTGTTTACATGGGTGGACGAACTCTTTTCAACTAATCCGTAATTGCTCATTTGCAGAACACATTTTACGCCAATAAATGAAGGTTCTGTTATTTAGAGAGAACCACATCTTGGTTTTCAAACCCCTAGTCATGTTATGATATTATTGGTACTCTTTATTCCAGTTTTCAAGTGTCTGAAAAGGAGTTTAAATGTCTGCTGTGTGCACCATTCTGATGTCAGACGTTTGATGATCTGGTGCATTAGCAGATGATTGAGAAATGTTGAAAATCTGTCCCCAGATTGCTTAACATAGTTCCCTACCTTTTAAGCCCAGTCCATTATTTTTATAAAACAATATTATTTTAGATATTTTGTTCAAAGTAGACCTAAACGCCTAAAACGATTTAGATTTGATCTACTCTCGTGATCACTTTTGGCAAGTTTAACATTATGCGTCGTCTATATCTTTGAGTAACATAAAATGAATTGGTAGTACGACAATTAACCTATTAAAATTTTTACTTTCATTTCCCTTCCTAATTTTCCTTTCACATATGGCAAATGTCATTTTCAGTCTTCTATGCTATACCTGATTATGGTCTGTACTTGATTTTCTTCACATGAACTGTCTATCAGTCTTCTCTACAATTTGATGGAACAGGAGACAGACTCATAGAATCTATTATTTTTATTGAAAGAGAAGTTGACAGTGATACAGCAGGTCAATTTGTATTTCTTTGGTTGGAAAAGGCTTTGCATTCTTTTACAGGACAATAAATAGGGTGCCTTTTGGCATTAAATATGTTTATACAGCCATTTATTTTCCTACATAAATAACCCAATAACAATGTGAACCTGCATGGCAGTAAATGTCAATTATTGCAAAGTTTAAAGAAACACAACTTTTTCCAGTGCAAGTGGTGGAAAGGTATCCACACTGAAGCAATGTCTTGTATCAGTGTTTGACCAAATTATCATTGTTTTGAGCTCTCATTTTATGCTCTTTTTGATTAAATTTGGACTACTAAATAGAGCAAGAAAAAGTCTAGCTTTTGGATCTACTGTTGTCGTATCTGGGACAAATCCTAAAGATAAATCATTTTTATTTTTATCGTCCCCTGGTTCTGTGACCATGGAGGGTTTTTTTCCACTTTGTCAAACAGCTGTCTTTTCTCTAAACTGTTCTGCATCATTTTGAGGGTTTGGTTTTTTCTCTCCACCCTCTGGGCTCTAAAACAATTTCATTTTATAGTCATCCTTTGAGATGATTGTCACAGAAACAATGATATTGAGATTTACCAGTGTTCCCCCGGTTTTGCTTCAAACCTGTATTGGACTTTGTTAATTGAAAATAAAACGGTTGTTTTTAAGAAAACGGTCTTTGCTTTGTTGTGTTTGTGTTCTGTCAAGGCATTTTCGTACTTTCGAAACCTCTACCACAGTTCTGTGACATTCCTGCCAGACACTAAACAGTTTATAGATGTCAGTTGAGAACGCTGTGTTCAGTTGGGTGTCTTTTGAGGTTATGCAAATGCAGTGGTGGATGATGATGGCACACTGTTCAAGTCACTGACAGATAATGGAACACAGTGTCTGGACACTTTGTTCACAAAGTAAACTGCTGTTGCATCGAGACTATAAAAAGCTGCTACAACTGTAGATTATACAGTTATCAAATTAAGAATGATTTATACAAGCACTTTTGAAGATATATCCTTACTATTAGCATTTTTCAATACATTACTTAAATTCATTCTAACTTTGTGTTCCCACAAAGTTTTTTGCTGCAGTGTTTTGCTGCAGATGTTAAGAAATACAGTAGCATTTGACTAGATGTTTTGCTGATTGTGGGTAGTCACTTCAATGCTGCAGTTACTGGATTGAGTTTTATGCAACCTCCACTAAGCATTCCTCAGCCAGGCTCGTAGCTTCAAAGACTTAGGCTATTTACTTTTGGAGTTCTTTGAGATTTACAAAATAACTGTTGCAGTCTTTGTCCAAATCAGTGCTCAAACTTACAACCAGATAAGAATGTGCCTCAACTGTGTTGTAACTATGAAAAGCCTTTTCACTTTGAAAAGGATGAATTTTTTACAAAAAAACGAACATGGCAGCAACTTGGACTGAACTTTAGTTCAAAAGGAACAAGTTCACTAGACATTGTTCTCATACCAAAAACTTGACTGCAGAGATCGTCATCGTGCCAGCAATGTTTGGCAGCATAAATATAGACTGGATTCCTCTAATTGTGTCTCCTTTCAAATAATAATTTGTCAACCTCAGCTCAGTGTCACAAGGCATGCTGTTGAACAACCAGTTTAACAATGTGTTTGTTTAGTGTTCAATGTTTTTATAAAAGCAGTTTTTTTGTCATAGGGCGTACATTCTCAGTGTGAAGGTGTGCTTGATAGGTTTCATGAAGCACATCCTCCCGAGCACCCACAGTGTCAGTCCTGCATGTGCGTCAGTGTCAAGAATGGAAAATGTAAAACCACAGGTCACATGACCGTATCCTCTCAGCAGTAAACTCTCAGCTCTAGACGGGATGTGAAATCAAAGCATGCACCGGACCCATGCACACACTTATGATCACAGTTCTTACAGTAGTAGAGCCATTTATATTGATTTAAGTGACTGCTTGGTTGGTTAAAAGTATAATTTGGGCATTATTCAAATCAGGGAGTACGTGTGTTCATCCAAACACAAAACCTAGCTATTTTTAAAACAAAACTGCAACCAGCCAGGTAATGGATAATCTATATAATCTACAACTGTGATCCATGTAACTGGTCAGTAGAGTCAATGCAGCTAAAGTCCTACTATACATGCATTGATAGACTTAATCCAAACAAACGTTAGTAAAAGCCCACTGCTCTCTTGGTTGTATAAGAATGTCGACCGAGAAGAGAGCAAATCATAGATCTTATGAAGGGCTTTGATAGTGGAGAACTGAACTGTGAACAGTGAATTATCCTGCTGTGTGACAAACGGCAGTGGAGGAAAGTGGCCTTGTTGGCCTCTCAGTAATAACACTGCTGTGGATGGGTTCTCAAAGTGTTACATTACAGTTGATTACATGAATGGTCCTCATTGCTCTGCCATCTCTGATTAATGACTATAATCTGTAGAGAATATCCGAGGATAGAGATTTACAACGGCTAATCTTATAAATGAGGGCAGGGGAGGTCGATGACATTCTGTGATTTGTATCATGACGGAAATTATACAAACATGACACGGACTTATGTGTAACCATTACCATGAGGTAAATTGCAATGACGTACTTCTCGGTTATACCTGTATACTGGAGGGCCTAGTGTAAACTGGTGTCACGTGCCATGCTGTTGAATCTTCTAAATCATTATGTCAATCATTTTCCAGTCCACTTCCATATGTTTAATGTTGATTGACTTACTATTCAAACATTGTTTTTGTTGGTTTGGAACGTTTGATTCTTTTTATTTTGCGACATCAAATGTAGCCACAGGGAAAGCATAGACTTTGGTACAAAACAATACTCTGTTAATATTCACTAGATACTGTGTAGCCTATCTGTGGGATTATGGAGAAACTCAGAAACAGATCTCTGAGTAGTACTGAAGGCACAAACTCCCTTCCATCTCTGACCTAGAAAGCACCTTTAACCCTACAAATCCAAGCGACATACATTTCACTCTTAATTTGACTGGAGTCAGCTTCAGTGCTGCTGAGGAGTCGTCTACATCCGATGCTTGACTGTGTCGCTTTGTCGGTCGTCCGATTTAGGTCAGCTGAATAAAAATTGCTTTTGATTTGCGATGATCTTGACAGCAATGCGCCATTTTTAATCAAAGTCTCCTCATATTGACATTAAATAATCTTCCCTCGACAGTCTGTCAGGGGGAGGAGCCTCGGACGATCTCGCCTCCTTCTGAGAAATGGATTATCAGTCTTTGACATCACTTGCTGGCTAATCTTCTCACCTTTCCCTGTCTCCCTCTTAACCCAGGCATCGTCAGCCAATCAGCCGTAGCAAATTCTGCGGCTGGTCAGTCTCTTACACTGTGATATTCTTCACTTTATTATCCAAGCAATGGCACGGATGTTACTTGTCTTTATACGTTGTCTTTCTCACCAGTACAATTGATGATCATTTAAAGGTCACATGACATGAAAACTTCACTTTAGGAGGTTATTTAACATTAATATGAGTTCCCCTAGCCTGCCTTTGGTCCCCCAGTGGCTAGAATTTTCGATAGGTGTAAACCAAGCCCTGGGTGTTCTTCTCCGCCTTTGAGAAAATGAAGGCTCAAACGCTCGGTTTGAAAATCTCCTCTTATTGACGTAACAAGGAGCCAGGCTACCGCCCTTCTCTCTGCTGTGCCCGCCCAGATAATCTGGCCCGCCAATGAGGAATTGAGCTACGATTGTGCAAGGGCAATATCGTGTTTTCCTGCAGAGACATCATGCCATGGCTAGCAAACGAACGAAGCATAACAGTTGCTCAGTGCTTGGATGTACAAATCAACACACAAGTCTTTTTGTAGTTCCGTCATCCGAGCCTCTAAACAATCAGTATCTTAATTTTATTTTCGCTGAAAATGCGCCTACACAACTTCTGTTGTAGGCGCATTTGTTTTGTATGTCTGCGCCAAACACTTCAGCCACGACTGTTTCCTCAACTTGAGCTAATACAAAACTGGCCTTGCTGAAATTAAATTCTGGATCAGTACTAACTCTCCTTCGTCCAGCTACTAACCTCGGACAAGTAAGTTAACTAACGCTATATCATTTTGTAGCTTTACTGTATATGGTTACCTAGCTTGCTACCCTTAGAATGTGGCTGTAACATTAGCTCTGCAGCTAACAGCTGAGTTACTGTCGCTATGGAAAGGTAGATAGCATCAAGTATAAGTGTGAATACATATGCTGTACGTGAGTGTTGTACACTTCTTTGTTATTTGGATAAACGTTCTGCTGTTGGTGTTATGGCGCGCGCGATATCCACCTTTCCCCTCATTGAAATGACTGAGTGTGTACCTCTGCAAACCAGGGTTATCAGATGAGAATGGGCAAATTCGAGGTATTTTACAGCAACGGGGTTACAGCCATTGCGATACATCCGTTGTAAACATTAGCGCATGGTGCCGCCCCTCCGCTCCTCATTAGCATTTAAAGCTACAGACACCAAAACAGCGCGTTCTGAGGAAAGCTCCTTGTGAGACTGCTAGTAGTGGCTGTAATTCTGCACCAAGGCTGAATTTCGGGAAAGAGACTTCTGATACAGTAGGGACCACTAAGGCCTATATAAAAGCATCCAAAAACAGCATGTCATGTGACCTTTAAAGTGGACTTCTGAGCCAAAAAAAAAACAGTTTAGGACATCGCAACTACTGGCTTGCCCTGCCATTACCTGATGTGGAAATGCTTATGCCTTTGCTAGGTGGAATGAGACGCACCCTGTCACTTCTTGATTTCAACCCAGATTACTTGAGTTCTTTCAACCAGAACAAAGACAAGGAGAACCAACATCAAAGAAGAAGAAAAATGATGCTCCGTAGGCCTAACCAGGTTTAATTGGTGCAACGTTTAGATCACAGATCACGGAGTCAAATTCCGTGAAACAGATATAGGCTACAGAAACATAAATCCCATAACGCTTTCAGCAGATGATATCAGCAGAGCAGATTACGCGTTTGGGGGTTTTAATTCACTTATCGTAGATTGATAAATTATGCCTTGCATTTGAATATCAAATTGCAAATGACTGATGTGGAGCGCAAGTGTGGTCTCTCAGTAATTAACGAGGCCAGGTTGAGATGACACTCGTGGCGTCTGATCTTATTAGTGAGAGTGTGGACTCCAGAAAATGTATACTAGGCCTACCGCTGTTTGGAGCACAGACATTGCCATAAATTACGTTTCCATAATGGCCTAATGCATGCATTTTACACAAGTGCTTTCCTGGATCGATATGTCCAATGTACATTGTGCATTGTGTCCATCACATGAATGGAGTAGCTACAGTGAAAGCTTGATTGCTAGCTAATTCAGCTAGTCAGGGGCTTTAATAATAAACATTCGATAATAAATAGGCTACAACCGTAATATTTTATTGTTTGCTGCAATGTTCTGCTTGTTTGTGTTTTTTAATTTTTTTATTCGTGCTATTTTACTGCAAACATCGATTTGGGATATGAGCGTTTTTAAGAAACCCGTTTTCTATTCACCTGCCACAGTAGGCTTAGGCTAAATCAACTTTCTCCACCAAATGTTTGTTTTGGTTCACTACAATTCCAGTCAATGCATTGTTGGATAGCCTATTAGTGTCTGGACTACACTGCGACCATTAGGAAGGGAGAAATACAATCCACTGTGTGTCGAGAGTAGACAATAACAGCACTGAAAGGAAAAACTGCGTATGTTTGGGAATATTACGTAATGATCAATACGTGTCAAAAAGGTCACATCACCACACGAACATCAGTAATGTCCACTCATCTCAAGTCATGACCATAGGAGCAGTTCGAAGTCCAAAAGAGGCGACTTTTATTTGTTCTGCAGTATTATCTTGGAGTCATATTTAGAGAGACAGGTGGAGGAAGTCAAAGATAGGTAAGGGGCATCTGACTTCACTAGTCTTGCTATGTGACCTACATTTACAGATCTAAATGCTCTCCATAGCCTTTCTGATATTCTGTCCTATTTCTGATCTCCAGATCTTACTTAAATCAATGTGCCCCCTGAGCAATGGAAAACAATCTGACCTAAGCCACAAAGAGTCAACAGCAATATAACTGGATGGAATTTTTATGTGTGTAATAAAAAAATATGTTTTATTACATAACATAAAAAATCCTTTGGTAGGTTCGCTTTATGTTTTATTTTATCCAGACTCACTTTTGCAACAACGGTTCGCTGGGTCGATATTGCTAATATCTTCCATCGCCGAGCAGATTTCTTACCCCATATTCAGGGTGGTTCCAGATTAACTGTTTTATTTGGAGGAGAATGCTTTACTGTAACTTACATCAAAATGTGGTGGGGGAGTTCATTAGCAACACTGTCAAATACAGGCAAAGAAAGGGGGACATAATGAACTATGGGAGTCAGGTGGCTGAGTGGTGAGGGAGTCGGGCTATTAATCAGAAGGTTGTTGGTTCGCTACCCGGCCGTACCAGATGACATTGTGTCCTTGGGCAAGGCACTTCACCCTACTTTCCTCGGGGAGAATGTCCCTGTACTTACTGTAAGTCACTCTGGATAAGAGCGTCTGCTAAATGACTAAATGTAAACTGTAAACTATGGTGCCAAAGAAACAATATAAGACCTGTATCCTTCCTAAAGTCTCACTCATGTAAACTTTTGTTTACACAATCTGAAGGCTGTAATGAAGAAGAAATGGACCTCTGAGATCTACGGTAACTTTGAAAACCCGCTTAGTTATTGCCCTCAAAGATGTTACTGAGCATGTACGTTGTATTTTGTCATGTCTAATCCGAATTCACTCCCTGGCCTTTACATGGTGATATGTAGCTTTTATGAGGGGTTTCATAACAGTGGCTTGGTAAACACTTGTATTTCATAAGCAATAAAGTTGAGACATTAACTCTGTGGCAATGCACATAAATAATCAGATCAATACTGATAACCACAAATGTTATTAATCATAGAAATACATGTTCCTTGCCTTCCTTGCGGATACAGAAAACTTCACCCAATGCTTGGGTCGTGGCCTGCTACTTATTTCGGAAATACGGGAGCCTTTCAACGGCCCTCGTCAAAAAACGGTCGCATCGCTGGTATGACAGATGATCACATCTATATTTATCTATCATAACACAGATGGAGATTTAAAAACATTTCAAATGCAGCATGCCCCTCTGGACCTGACCTCCTGGTTTGAGTGCCCCGAGGATTCATTGTGATGCTAATCCTGTTTTATCCCGCAGTACCCTAAAATAAACCCACTGCTCTGAATAAGCTTTAATCCTTGTCCCTGGACCCATGTTCCATGTTTGAGTGGGCCTGTTATGTCATAACTAAAGCTACAGTGTTACAATCATGCTAGTATCTGGCACAGAAAAGACAAGCAGAGAAAAAGACTGAGATGTACAGACAGATATAGAAATACAGTATATAAATAAGTGTGTATAACATAAGACAAAGAGAGACAGAGAGATGGAGGAGACAGAGAGAAAGACAGAAAACCTAATTTCCTGGTCTCTCCAATTTCCCTGGTCTCTCCTTATTGGAATACACTTGCACAAGACAATGACAAAAATGTTCATAGATTCTGAGAATAGTGCAGTTAATTACTGGCATACAGTACAAATGGGTGTTTTAACATAATGACCTTCTCGTTTTTTGCCCTGCTGGGAAAGGATCCAGCTGGAATTATCATTCCTAATTCATGTTGGCTACATAATTTAGCTGGGGTAAATGTAGAAACCATTGACTATCTATGCTTCTTTTCTGGATGAAATATCGGGGGGAAACTATACGTTTTAGTCACAGAGTAAAGATCTTGCTGATTAAAGGGAGTCAGATGACTGAGTGGTGAGGGAGTCGGGCTAGTAATCTGAAGGTTGCCAGTTCGATTCCCAGCCGTGCCAAATGACGTTGTGTCCTTGGGCAAGGCACTTCACCCTACTTGCTTCGGGGGGAATGTCCCTGTACTTACTGTAAGTCGCTCTGGATAAGAGCGTCTGCTAAATGACTAAATGTAAATGTAAAGCTAGATGACCAGATGTCAACTGTGAGGGCAAAGAAATGAGGGTGGTGACCCTACTGTGTTGGCATTGTCACAAACCAGTTCCTCATCGTGGCGGACTCATCTAGAACCGTAACTGGTCTCAAGGAGGTCTATGGGGATGTTCCAACGACCACCAATCAAACAGAACAGAACACAGTACTGAGGGATGAATACCAATAGAAAAGTGAATGGGTTGGCATACAAACTAACGGGGTGATTACAAAAGAGACTAACGTTTCAACCATAACAATGGAAAGAAGACTGAATCGAGTGGAACAGGAAGCTGAACAGTAATTCAACTGAGAGTCAATGGACAAGGAAGACGCTTGAATTCAATCCCCCTGTTCATCCCTGCCATCCCACTGGTATCAGTGATGTGCAGCAACAAAGCTTATTAAAAAGGCAACGGACGAACAAAGGGTTGTAATTCACACGTGGCGTCCTTTAGCATGACTTACAAATGTAAATTAAATGATTCATATACCATGTAATTCTG
Organism: Thaleichthys pacificus; assembly: GCA_023658055.1. Taxonomy (NCBI): domain Eukaryota; kingdom Metazoa; phylum Chordata; class Actinopteri; order Osmeriformes; family Osmeridae; genus Thaleichthys; species Thaleichthys pacificus. Next base: position 10,424,972 of record CM042865.1, read on the forward strand.
CCTGCCAGCCTCCCTTCTCTCCTGACCTTTACATCAAATGTCCAACATCTGGGATGCTGTGACATAAGCTGTGATTGGTGCGCGTGTCCTACAGAGGAACAATAGCACGAGAATCCATAAATTTGATCACATCCTGAGCAATTAAGTAAATGAGCTAAGTCGTCCATCTACTGTGACACACCAGGTCCATTAGAGAGGATAATTCACCCTGTTGATGGGTAATAACCTCCATGCCTACTGCATGTATGTGGGGGGAGGGGGGAGGGAGGGAGGAGGGAGAAGGGAGGGGGGAGGGGGGAGGGGGGCGTCGCTGACACTCTCCACCAACCCCATCCCCCTGAACCTACTCTCATTTTCTTAGCCATAATTACAATCACACATTTGCTTTACCACATCTATCTTCAAACCCACAGATGTCAGGAGGGAAGGAAACAAATCTGCAATTAGTGAGTCACAGTCCTTCCCTCGGTCTCTTGGGAATCACGTTCGCAACCGAGAGGCACGTGAACGTAAACTCTGTATGATTAGATAGGGATCATGTAGACTAATGTCCGCTAATCTGTAGCGGTGCACGTTTACGTCAGTGTATACTGTAACGTTTGCCCTTCCACAAGGGCTGGCCTAACAAATGCACATGACATCACTAATGGACTGTTAAACTCTTATCACAAGCCAATCTTGATCGTGTGGCTCCCCAAGACAACTTTATCTGCTGTGTAGAGACACCTCTTCAGGATCTCCTCTCCAGGAGAGAGGAGATCCTGACCCTCCTAACCCTACAGTTGAACATGGATGTGTCCCTTTTTCCTTAGCATGTTAGTTATTGACATTGTGATGAACTACATATGCTACATGCGATAGGTGATAAACAAAAGCAGGCAACCAACTGCGGCTCAATTTTCCAAGCTGAGACGTGTACTGTTCAGATCATTACACCTTATTTCTTCTCAAAGTAAAAGCTTGGTTTGTGTTGCAGTCCTGCAGTTCACTTTTTGGTTTGGCCATAAAATGGATTCTGCACTACAAACTAAAGAATTGTATTCAGATGACATCCACAGGCTAAAATGATAACTACCAAATGATTCTTTTGAAGCCTCAGGATGTTCATGTACAATGTGTTACTGTGGCACGGTAGAATGATTGACTTTGCACATGAAATGATGAAACTGAGCATATCGTTTCCTGTTTTTCAATGACAGTCTTCTCAGAGTGGTGTGGAACACACTGAGAAGACTGTTGCCAGAGGATTTCAATGTGTAGTCCCACAGTGTCAGGGAGTGTAGACGATGAGAGTATAGCCAATTCAAATATTGCACAGACATTACAACAAAGTCTTGGGAAAAAGTTTCCTCGAAAAACTTGATTAATGCCAATCCTATGAGACCACTGGGGAAGTGTGAAGTGACTAATACACACAGTTTCCCTCTGGCAACAAAGTGACCTAGTGTACAAGTGAAACAATTCATCACACATGAAATCATATATTTAATCTGTTAAATATATGATTTTATAAACAAACTTTCACATCTACTGTACGTATCCAACTGTATACTTTCTTTTTAAATATTCTGAATTAGGAACCTAATGAACCCATTGAGCCAGATTTAGCTTGGAGTCATCCTGTGTTTATCTTACGAAAACGTTCTTGTGTCATGACAAAGTGACACATATTATAACATTCCTCATAAAACACTGGAATCTGGGCTTTGTGCAGTTGTGTACGGCTACTTGCACTGAATTACGTCCCTGAAGGAACAGCTTGTCTATTGCACAAATTGTGCAAATTTGAGGAAACTCACTGAGCAAATAATGACATAACACAAGGCAAACATCTACCGCCACAATGAGCGCGACGCCATGACAATTCTGAGAAGCGTTTGCTAATTTTGGATCACATGTGTTACGTGGAGCCTACCATAGGCCTGCTATATGTGGGTTATATAACATATATTATGTTATATAACCCACGTACGAGGGATTGTCATCTTGCAGTGAGAGGCCCACCTAACCAGCCTATACAGGTGACCTCAACAAGACCCTTAAGACAGCGCAAGACCACAAGTTATAGATCCTCGCTTTACATGGAGGATGTGTACCTATTTGAACTCGGGATGTAAAATCTTTAGGATTTTGCATAGGTTTACCTGGTGTGGAGACTGCTTTACAAGCCTGCACGTTTTTATATCCGAAGTCGTATTGCCGCGGCAACCTAAATCAGATCAGGAGTTCCGTTTGTATCCAGTGTAGACGGAGCCCTGCATGAATATTGAATTATTTCAATATGATTGATTGATTTATTGATTTATATTATACTTCCAACATCTACTTGTATTTCTGGATCGCTTAGCTTGACCCCAACCACCACATGTACCCAAACCAGTGTGTTGGGGCTGAACTTTGACCCAGTCCAAACCCCCTATCTCCTGACCCACATTCCAGTGTTTTATCACATGAGAATGCCTTCAGTTTCAATTACTGCCAGCTTCTGCGCCTCAGTCTGAAACAGTCTCTCTCAGTGGAGTGTGCCTGTCACCAGAGTATGTGCTACGGCATTTCTTTTAGGTTACAGCTCTGCAAAGCCAAGGCCATGTGAACCGCACACCTCTGAATTCCCAGAACACTGAAAGATGTTTTGTTTTAAAGTAATGATTGGAATGAAGGAGGGATGTTTGACTCAAATAAACTCTGTCTGCCTGTATCTTTCTCTCTCTTTCCACATTAATCTGCTCTAGAATATACCCCGGCCTAGATAGCAATGTGACCAAAATCAGGTCAGAAGCTAGCTTCCCCTAGATTGCAGAACTAAAAGAGTAAGTGTCTGGACAAAGACATGCTTGACAAAAAGGCTTGACAATAATCAGAGCAGGTGAGACACAGAAGCTGTGAGAGATTGAACTGGTCTGTTTAGAGAAGCGTTGGGTTGACTTAATAGTCCTTAGTATAAGGTCACTTCTTTCTGTCTTTTCAGTTTGGAATGTGCTACTATTTGTATCTTGAACTCCTGTATCTGGATCTTGTAATTTGAATGAAACTTAAACACTTTAACGATGCTTTGAAATGATTTAACTATCACCCTCATTCTATATCCGTCATATAAAACGTTCAGAACTGTGCATTCGTGATAAGACTTGCACCATCATCAAATGTGAACATCTTTTTGAGACCTCGGAAAGCATTTAGACATGGACGCCATAATGTGTGAGCAATACTGCCACCTGCTGTTGATGCAGTGGAACTCCAACCATTGATGTGGGTAAATCAAAGAAAGCTTCTTTTTTTTTATTTACCAAAGTATCTTTTATTATCAAGAGGGTTACAGAGAAATATCTGTTCTTCATTTAGTTCACAACGAGCAAAAATATTAACATAAATTTGAGTTGATCGGCATCAGTGGTTGGAGATGGCTGGTATAATCCTAACTGGTGATAGTTCATCCTCACAGCGGTCAGTTTAAAGACACCCTCTCTGTACTCTATGGTAAATTCAAATTATACATTAAAATATATCTAGTTTAATAATTATTTTTGTCATTGTTGTCGGAGAGAGATCTTCTCTCTTGTCTGTACATTGGGTTGCAGGTGGCATCACGCCACGATGCCATGTGCCTTTGACAAACTCCTGGTTCACTGGTGTCATCTACAGTCTGACACTCAGCTGTAAAATATCTTTGGGTTTCTCAACCATAGGTAGAAATAATAGTAGTGACCTCATTTCAACTTTTAAATGGAATTCAAGATGAAAAAAAAAGTGTTAAACCCTTCACCAAACATCTACTTTAAAAAAAAAAAAAAAAAAACTAGACTAGACTACACATACAAGAGCACCTTGACATTTTCCATCAATCAAATCGTGCCGTCTCTGGTGTAATACTTCCATCACATTATTCAGAGCCAGGCTGGGATTGTTCTGACTCTTTGTTTTATGATTGAGAATTGGGGATGAAGTCAGTGCAGGGGTATGTGGCAAACACAGCGATGTTTGTTAATGTTCATGGTGTCAACAGAAGTTTAAGGGCTGGAGGAGGTTGGGGGGGGAGGGGGAGGTTGGGGGGGGTGGGGGTCTGAAGTCTATGATCGTTTCCGCCTGCTTTCAAAGTTTCCGAAGTTCACCGGTCTGATCTTCATCTCTGCAAACGGAACCGAATGCTCGTGTCCCTTCCAATGGAACCAATTGATACCCTACGACAGGGAGAAAGAAACACACATAGAGTTGGTCATTTATCCAAGTGCTTATTAAACCATATAGCAAGTACAGTCATCGGAATATCGGCCTGTAGTGTTGTTTATCTAGTCTAGAAATAGGAGTCTGAATTATAGGTCGACAAATCCGTACCTTGCTATGACTGCTGTCTCCGTATTTCCCCATGAGGTTGACGCGATGACAGTTTTTGTACCAGAACGCACCCTTGTAGGACAGGGCGCAGTTGGTGACGGCAATGTCGTTGTCGTTGTCGAAGGTGGAGAAGGGGCGTCCCTGGTGGTAGGTCATGGAGTCACCTAAGAGATTCGGCAAGAAGCATCACAGTGAAGGGTGAAAATACTGTCCTGTGAACCAACCAGTTCACACGGAGTCAGGTGGCTGAGCGGTGAGGGAGTCAGGCTAGTAACCAGAAGGTCGCTGGTTCGATTCCCGGCCGTGCCAAATGACGTTGTGTCCTTGGGCAAGGCACTTCACCCTACTTGCCTCGGGGGGAATCTCCCTGTACTTACTGTAAGTCGCTCTGGATAAGAGCGTCTGCTAAATGACTAAATGTAAATGTAAACCAACAAAAGTGGAGGAGAAAAAAATATATAACAAAAAAGAAACTAGCGATCGACCGTAGAACCTACAGTCCGATTACAGGTCAGGCTTCTTCAGGTCTGGTTGCAGTGTGAGTCGGGCCTACCTGCAGTTCCACTGTAGGCTCCTATGTGGATCTTGTATCTGGAGCGAGGTTCTGAAATGGTGAACTTGTCATACTTGGCGTACACCTCCTCCCCTCCGTCCCTCAGGTCCACACGCAGCTCGTACTGGCCAGCCAACGTGATCTTGTGGAGGTTGGCAAGACCTGAGGCACGAACAGAGAAGAAGAAGGGGGGAGAGGGGGTGGGGTGAGGAAGGGATGGAACCAGGATGAGGGAGTCAGGTGGCTGAGCGGTGAGGTAGTCGGGCTAGTAATCTGAAGGTCGCCAGTTCGATTCCCCGGCCATGCCAAATGACGTTATGTCCTTGGGCAAGGCACTTCACCCTACTTGCTTCGGGGGGGAATGTCCTCTGTACTTACTGTAAGTCGCTCTGGATAAGAGCGACTTACAGTAGTGCTAAATGATTAAATGTAATGTAAATGATGAGAATGGGAAGGAGGGGATGGGGGTGCTGGTGGGTTCTCACCAAGCCAGAACTCGTCGTTCATGTCGCCGAAGCCAAGGGTGTAGTTCTTCCAGTTCCTAAAGAACTCCAGCTTTCCATTCTGCCGCCTCACCAACACCTAGAGAGAGGATTCCATCAACAACCGCGTACACGACCCAGTGAGTAACTCACTCTAATAAAACCTACACTAACATGTTATACGGTGGAATACAGCCCTCAAGTTGTTCCTTTACCAATCTAAAAATGTCACAGGTTCAGCTAAGATGGTGTTGCTCACCATCCATCCTCCTCCATCCTGTAGTCATGTCACAGTACACCTGTATGGGCTGGCTCTCATCTCCACCAATGTAGATGGTGTACAGGCCTGAGGTGGTCTCTCCATTTAAAAAGGCCTGGGCGCAGTCTCTGGGTAGTTTGTACAGCACTCCAACTAAGCACACAAACACACACATAGATTAAAGGTACAGAATATACAGTATGTATATATTTACACATACATTTATTTATACATGTTTGTGCAAAGGTCTTAGGCACAAATTAAAACAATTAACTAAAAAGTACATCTAAAATGACTTTAAGAAATAGTTGAAAAGACTGAACATTGCCTCAACATTGCACTTTCAGACTGACGCACAAATACAGAAGACAAAAAAAATCTATATTGACGACAATATTCATGTTAATATTCATTTACTGGTGGTGAAGACAGTGTTGACTCGATGACTCCTCTGGGCACCAGCGATGGCCTGCAGTCTGACACTGTATTCTGTGGATCCTGTTAGCTGGTTCATACTGTACGAGGTGGCTGTAGAGCTTAGTACTACCTCCTGTATACACACACACACACACACAGAATTTGTAGAACATATACACACACACGTACACCGAACCCAAACAAGTGCACAAATGATTACCAAACTAACCAAACGCAACAAGAGTAACTGGAAATCCATGTATTCACGACACGTGTGATTTTAGGTTGGGCTACGGCTAGACACAGACCCTGACGATGCCGTCGGCTGACGAGAAGGTCAGGACGTAGCCTGTGAGGGCGGCGCGAGGGGGCTTCCAGGTCAGGGTGGCACTGTCCGTCAGGATGTTACTGGCTGTCAGGTCCCTGGGAGCGTCCACGTCTTAAATCACATCAGAGGCTAAGATGTAGGCCACCGCCTCGAGGTGTACAGGGAACAGTAGCTGTCCTCATCTACGTTCTACATGCGTACGAACACACTAATAGGATTGAACCCAAATGGACATCTTAACTCGGTTTGGTCCCATGCTTAGTTTGACCAAACGGAATACACCTTTATTTTACCTGACAAGCCTCACTGAGATTCGAAATCCCTTTTAGAGGAGTGTCCTGGAACATGCTGGAGCTTTTCAGAAAGCCGACAGGAAGTGATATGAAGCTCTTCCTGTGAGGCTCACCTGTGGTGAACTCTGTGGTGGCCGAGGCGCTCTTCTGGGCATCCCTCATGGCGTAGACCCCCACGGTGTACTGGGTGGCAGGAACCAGGGAGCCCATCTCAAACTCCACCGTGTTCCCAGAGACATGCTCGATCACTGGGGGCACTGCAGAGAACAGGAGCCCCACACAGCAAGGTTACAGCGCCTGCAGAGCTGCAACCGTATGTGATGTATATGCATTGTGTGGTGTGTACCATGGCTGTGGAAGGACGTTAGGTGCGTTTGTTTTGAACTGGGCACTGTCACCTGATTCTGCACTGTAGGTAATGACATAGCCATCCACTGTGGCTACAGCCGGTTGCCATAGCAGCAGGGCTGACGTGTCTGTGACGTTGAGAGCAGTCAGACCCTGGGGTCTGTCCAGAGCTAAAGACAAACACACACACAAACAAGCACGCACACACACACAACAAACAAACAAATTGGAAACCACTATCAAGCTGAACATATAGAGTGTCAATTAAAGGCAAGGCCTTGAAGACATCAATCACAGAAGCAATATCATGGGATGCTAAGGATAGCCAAACCTCCTGCAAAGCACAAAGCTTCAACCGACATGTTGGTGCTGACAGTTATGAATAACCTTTATGGACTTAGTACAACATTTGAAACCTTTGTGCTTGATAACAGGTATGTTGAAACATATCGTGTATTCAACCTGGAAACTCACATAAGGCTCTCTGTGTGGTCCTTTGAATTGTTCACATACATCTTAACCCTTGTGCTGCCTTCGGGTCACATGACCCAAAGGTTCATAACGAACCATCGTTGTGTTTACCCAATTTTACCCAATACAAAAACAAATACAAATAATTTTCTTTTAACCTTTGCAATGTGGGGGGGTCTGAGACAGCCCGACGGTTAAAAGAAAATGCTTCACTTTGTTTTCGTAAAGTTGTCGCAATACGACGGTGGGTCACAATGACTGATGGGTCAGAATGACCCGAAGATAACACAAGGGTTAAAGTGATATGAATACAGGCCGTCCTGCTTACCTGTGGTCACAGTGTCTGTCCCTGGGTCACTCTCCTCCAGGCCCTTCACGGCTATCACCGTCACCTGGTAGGTCGCACCCGGCGTCATGCTAAGAAGCAGGGCTCTGGACTCTGCCCCATCAGCAGTCACTGTCAATGGACTACCTGGGAATAGGAGAAAACATCAGCGTGTTTGTCTGCACACCGTTACAACCAACAGTACACCCCGTGTGAGCTTTGGTAGTGCAGTGTGAATGATGAACTTTATTGTCCCGCTCAGGGAAATTTGTCTTGGTCTCTGTGGTGCGTCATAAATGCCCTTGACAGTCACAATAACAACAAACAATACATCCTCAGCCAAACATGATCAACAGTTACATAACAGTATTGCACATATCCCATAACATAACACGTACGAGTGTCTTCACTAGGGGGCAGACTTGGTGAAAAAATGTGTTGAAGTCTGGTTTTTGTCTCTGGCTGCGATTTAGCAAACTCACCTCCCATGAGTGGTAGGTAGATGATGCGGTAGCTGTCCACTCGGGTGCGTGGCGTGGTCCAGTGCACCACTGCTGACGTGTCGGTCACCTCCGAGAAGTGGATGCCCCGTGGAGAGGCCATGCCTGACAGTGATTGGGTGAAGTGAAGGAAGAGAGACAAACAAAGAAAGAGTGAAACTCTAGGCCTATGGATGGTTGGAAGCCTAACAGAGTTGGCTCCCCTGATTTGCGTGGTGTATTTTGGAGGGCAATATTTCACAAATCAGCGTTTGTTGGTTTCCCCCTAAACAAATAAAGTATATTCACTTAATATGAGTGGCAAGTCAAGTAGCCACTCAAAACGTTTTAATCTGGGTGACCCTGGAAATTAATTTCTGAGGGACACCACTTAGATGGAATAACACAAACGAAACCGTTCATATGTGTCAGAGAAAATTGAAATAACGTCACGATGCAAAGCACACGTGCTCTCTCTTGGATACCTGTTCGGGCAACACCAAACATTGATTGGGAGCGCCGTTCCAGAGTGACGCCAAAGAGTTCGATTTCATACTCGGTGCCACCGATAAGGCCCGTTAAAACCTTGGATCTCTCGTCACCGAAGGCATTGAATTCCTGCGGATGCGTTGTCTTTCTGATGTCTCTGATTTTGATGACGAATCTGTCAAACAAGTCTTCATCAGCCGTCCACGCGAGTCGGAAACTCTCATCTGTGATGTCCGAGACGAACATGTGCTCCACTTCTGGCTCTGCCTCTAGTTGAAAAGGGAATATAACGCTGATATTTTCCGGCACCATTAGGAAGATTGGACGGTCGTTCAAGGCGAAGGCAGACAGACGGAGAACGGTGAGTGAAACCTTTGGAAACAGGTCATGTAGTTCCCCAATACCCAAAAGACAACATCTAGGCCTCAAAAGCCGCCACCATCAAACATGCTTCCAAGACGGCATTAGTTTTAGACAGCGCACGGTATTGCAAAAACACGTTTGTGAGTGTATACAATAGACAAAGTTGTTGTGTGTACGTATCTTTATTGAAATCAGTCAAGAAGTGCTCATCCATTTATGTGCACTAGTTTGCAAAAATGATTCTGCAAACAAGGTTAACCCAGATTCTACATGCTCTCCAAGACCAGCCCTGGTGCATTCAGTGCATTCAAAGATCAAGAAACAATGAAAGGTTAAATCGACTGACATCCCATGCTAAAGATGTCATGTTGATTCCCTGTGTTTTCCAGCTCTTCCCAACCTTGATTCTAATCTGTTCGACTGCATGTTGTATGTTTGACAGCGGATACAGACTGGTCAATATGCAGTCCAATAGCATAGGGAGCTACATGAGGCAATATTGGCAGGACACGCAATCCAACGTCACACCATGCAGTGACGTGTCCTTTTGAAAGGCGTATCCTTTAACACTGTTTCTACATCTGAGGGAAAACACAGTTTTAAAATATGAAAACAAACAGGTATGTGCTTGCTCATATTTTGGAGTAGGAAACAGATGAGCACCAGGCATGTCTGCTGGAACAAAAGCTGCAATCAGAAAGTACAGGCAAGATGAGAATGTGCATCCAGGGAAGACGATCAGTTGAAAAAGGAAAGAAGTTGTTCTGGAAGAAAGAAAACTGTTAGAGGAGGTGAGTTGTGCTGTGTTGAGGTCTCCCCACCAAAGAAGGGGCATGGATATATTTTAGGCAACATGGCTTTCAACTGCTAGGCATTGTTCCAAAGGGTGGATAGAGAAATAAGTACAAATTCAAATTCAGATTGCACGGTTACAATGAGGGGGAGAGCACAATGCGTGTGATGGAGAGACCTCGTTGCAGAGGGTTGAATCTTGGAACATCCACGCGCGATTCGTGAAGCGTTTCCCAGCCTCTATCTAGACTTACAGTAGGCCTGCAGGCAAGGATTCAGCCCCCTCACAGTACAGTGTGTTCGGTACCTGTCACAGCCACTGTGGTCAGAGGCCGAGAGAGAAGTCCAGACCTAGACACCCCGGTCAGCTTGACCTCATAGCCTATGCCAGTGATCAGACCCCAGACATCCAGTTGGCTCTGGTTGCCCGGGACTGAGATCTCCTGGGGCTCCAGAAGCCAGCCCGAGTCCGAAATCACTATCTGAAAGTGGCTGAAGCCGCCACCAGGAGTCCCCTCCTTCTGCCCGCTGGCCTCCCAGGAGACGCGGAAGCCAAACGGGGTTACGTCCGAAACGGTCAGGTTTTTCACTGCGGGTAGCGGAGCTGGAGGGGGTGGAGGGAGGGGAGGGGGGGTTTGTTTTGGAGGAGAGGGATGTAGGTGAAGGATGGGAGGAATTAGGCATGGTGAGAATACTTATGATACTTGATGTGTGCAATGATTGCAAAAGAACAACCTTTTTTGGGGGGGGCAGTTAACCCAACACTTTTCTGGTGTATTAAGTATAGCTAACGTAGATCTCAAATAATGAATCCAAAGTTTGAGATTACTTTCACAAACTATGTGTCTTTGTTTGCATGTTTGGACCAAGATCTCATGCTTAAGTAGACACCTCTTTAAAAACACTTCATTTGAACACGATGTATGAAAATCGGCAATATTTTACAGCCCAAACTGACGTTACAGAATGACTTGAACCCCTGCTACTGCATGTTATTAGAGTTGAAGACGTGAGTAAATTACGTAGTACCTGTGACCACATTGGTTAAGAGGGAGGGCGTACGGTGGCCATGAGAGATGCCATACAGCTCAATGTCATAGGCAGTGTCATCCTGTAGACCGGTGACGGTCACGTTCTGGACCTGGCCCGGGGGCCGCAACTCTAGTGTGTCAAGCAGCTGCTCCTTGTCACTGACCCGGATGACAAAGCCATCAAAGTGGCCTGCCACTTTGCTCCAGGAAAGCGTGAGGTTATCTGGGTTTACATCGGACACAGCTATGGCGCTCAACTGCGGGACAGGTTCTGGACAAAAGAGAATATGTACAATTTAATCTGAGGCGAGAGATGGGGTAAGAGACAACTTACTACATGGTTTGACCCCTTTGTCTTGGGTAGTAATGCTGTTTTAGAATCACGGTCGTACTCTGCGTGCAGTATGCAAATTCGGGGGGGGGGTCGAAAATTCGTACTCAAAGTCTGAACAGAAAGCATGCTCTCCAGTACCTGTGGTAGCTACAGCGAACAGGGGCTTTGTGTTACGGCCGCCAGAGCTGGCGTACAGTTTAATGTTGTAGCCGGTGCTCCCTTTAAGCCCTGTCATGACTGTGGATCGGGCCTCCCCGGGGAGAAGGCGTCCCATGGCCGTCGAGGGCATAGCAGACTCTCTGAGCTCGACTACAAAGTTATCAAATGTCTGCTCCCCCGTTCTCCAAGACAGGGATAGTCGGTCTGAGGTAACGTTAGATACGACCAGCTTGGACAAGTCAGGCTCTGCAGCTACAGGAAGAGAGAAGAGCGTAAGTGTTTGTTTTATGTATTTTTTTTTTTTTAAGCGCTATTGTTTGAGTCAGATTCGTCGAGTGGGTTTAACTTGCTAAAGGGTCATCCCTTTCTCTTTCAGTCGCAAAAAAAAGCTATTAACAGTATAATCTGATGGGGGGAGAATCACACATCCTGACCCAGATGTAAACAAATTGAACACGGAAGACAAAATACCTGTTGACGCAACAGTACTGACAGCTTTCGTTCGCGATCCTTTGACAATCCCATAGAGGTAGGCTATATAGTCAGTGCTGGGCCTTAGCCCTGTGAGGTCACGGGACATTGCATTGTGGGATATGTTATGTTCCTCTGGTTCGCTCAGCCAGCTTGAGTCAATAACTTCTAGGATGTAACCATCCAACTGTCCATCAGTGCCATTCCAGGAGATGGAGAAGCTCTCAGATGTTAAGTTAGACACATAAAGATTGCCAACCACTGGCTCGCTCACTAAAGAGAGAAACAGTTATTGGATAGTTATACGAGCCAAGGGGGGTGCATCATAGCCGAAAAGTAACTAAAACGCCAACTCTTATCGTCATTCGATGGGCTAGTGTGTGACTCGGGTACATGTGCAGTGTCACAGTCGACTCACCTCCCTCTTGTAATCCTTGATTGAAAATGATTTAAGTAAAGGAATAAAAACATGCACATAGTTCAATTCATAAACGGCACAATCGTCTTCAACACATCTAGAGCAGGGGTTCTCAAACTTTTTGGGGCCAGGGACCCCTTACAGGGGTGAAGATTTTCCAAGGACCCCCCCCATAATCGTAACACCCATTCAGCATACCCTATGTGCTCTTAACTAGACACAATATGCCTATTTTATTGGTGAAAATGGTCCCCATCTGTAGATTATAATATATGTGTCACTTTTTAATGATACAGCACAATTTCCCAATGTTATAATTATTTCACAGACCCCTTGGCTATGGTTCGCGGACCCCTAGGGGGTCCGGGGGACCCCACTTTGAGAACCACTGATCTAGAGTACCTTGCCAACAGATCTTTTTGGTAACTAGACAGAAAGACAAACAAGAAAAACACTGACAACGAAAGTGAAAGACAGGGTAATGCCAGAGTGACAAAGGCAACAGGGTTGACATGGTGATAGAAAGTGGTTTCCGGACCCCTATGCTTGACAACTCCTGTACGCGTTAATGTAAAAACGAACTGAAAGAAAAGCGATTGCAAGGTAGCACATTTCCAGAAACTTCCAAGAGCCATGTTAGCAACATGTAGGGGTAATGATGATCAGAGTATTGGAACAGTCCTCTAGCAAATTAGCAAGCAATGGAATTGAAGATGAGACACAAAGAAAACTACATGCTGTGAAAACATTCACTATTGTGTTATAAAAACATGCTCATCTTAATCTGTGGTCGCATAATAGGTAATAGGTAATAATAACATTCTGCTGGAATACCAGGTGTTAAAATACTAATGATTTTATGTTGAAAATCATAAAAAACATAGTTGAATCAAATTGTCTACCACCTGGTAATTCCAACATGGATTTTGTTTATTACTAACATTACCTCAGAATAGGAGTAAATGTCAGACGTTATAAAAATCCGCAATAGCCTTCCTGTTTCTTTGCAATGCAATCCCAGTCACTGTCAGTACTGTCACTACAACTAATACACGGCAACTAGACTTGGTGTCAACTCATCAAGTGCGTCACTGGACACTTAGTTCAGGCACGTTCTCAACAAGCAAATGAGCCGTCAGAGTTAATGATTCCCCCAGAGGAAGGAGGTTGAGATGAAATGAGATGAATGGGCAACGCACTCTCTAGTGGGTTGGGGGGGGGGGGGGGGGTTTGGTGAATGTCGGTTTGGTTTTTGTTGTTGTTTTTTTTTTCATTTTGCAATCATTGCAGCACATCACATCAAAACTCACCACGATGCAGGGGATAGTAGGGAGGGGCTTCATGCACTTGGGTAATGGGATGAGGTTGGAGGAGGGAGCAGCAGAAGTAGGAGGTCACTGGCGGGTTGAGGAACCCGGCACCCTAGCTTTTCTCAGCAAGACTGGACACAGTGGCTGGAGGGTGAGAATGAACACGAGATGGTCGGTTAAGACCGAAGACACTGTTGTTGCCCGGGTGTTGGTGATGCAGTTGGGTCAGTGTTGGACCTGTGAGGTGGGGTGTGTCAGTGTGAGGAGGAACTGGATGGAGTGCTTGGTGTGTTTTGGTATGCGTGTGGTTCACCACCAAAGACCCCGACTGGAAGGGAAAGAAATGCGGTCAAATGTCACACAGGGGAAAGAGTGAAGGCCCTTGCACACTGAGTGCGAAATCTTCGTATGCGTTTTTTTCGCAATCGTCAGCCTCAACATTCGGTGGCTCTGAATTGCCCAATAACCTATCAAAATGCTGGCTATGGATGCGAAAAACGCAGAAAATCGAACCCGATCCGAACATTTTTTTTGAGGGACGCGTGTAAGCGCGATTGACATAACGTGAGGTCGTATTCATTTTTTTAACGTGCGAACATTTACGGACACGAATTTCGGACTCAGTGTGCAATGTTCCTTAAAGGAGGAGTTCGAAACGGGCAGGAAGTGAGAACGGACAACCCTGGAACGGCTCCGTTGGCGGCAGGTACCTGTGGTGGCCTCTGCATACACAGGCTCCAGGAAGGAGCCCTGGTGTAGGCCGTACAGACCCACCATGTAGGTGGTGTTGGGCCTGAGCCCGGGGATGCCCAGGCTGAAGGCGTCCCCGGACAACGTGAGGTTTTGGCTTTCCGAACCCCCGTCCAGGTTTGTCATCTCTAGGACAAAGCTCTCAAAGTCCCCGTCCTGGGGACTCCAGGACACAGTGAAGCTGTCCCAGGTTATGTCAGAGATGGTGAGGTTCACCACCTGGGGCTTCAGCTCCTCTGGGAGACAAACAGATTAGAGGGGAGTCAACGACAGGTGTAATGACATTTTTTTTGCTCAATTGTTTCGAGGTTGCATGTTGTTGGAGGAACATTCTTAGTCAGAGATCAGAATCATGCCACAGAACAGAAACACACAGATGGATGAAATGATTGAGGATGGAAAAGTTGTCAAGCATATGTGATTAACACTACAGAAATCTCTCAGAAGAGATGTCTGGATTAGTCTCTGAAGACTTCGCAATGCGTTCATGTATTACAAATATTATTAGGTTAATTGTGACTGCTTTGGTTTGTAGCTAGCTTTTTTTTTATATAGGCAGAGCACTTGGTGATGATGAATATTGAGAAGTTTTCTCGCAAGGGAACTATTCCTATTTGCACCCATATTGTAGATAGAAAACAATAAATACACAGGAATGAACTTATATTAAGGATGAAGAGAGAGAGATGGTATGATGATGGAAGTCTGTTACAGGGGTTATCTGCTCCATATACCTGTGTTGGCAAAGGCTGTGAGAGGCAGAGACCGCTGCCCCTCCACCATCCCATACAAAGTAACCTCATAGTGCGTCTTAGGGGACAAGCCTTGAAGCTGGACCTTCCTCATACCTCCTGGAACTGTTACCCCGTGAGCTTGCGCCTCTCCTGACAGGGCGTTCAGCTCCACCACGAAGCTATCAAACGTGTGCTCAGGTGCAGCCCAGTCTAGGCTCAGGCCATTGGGGGTCACGCCGGTGACCTGAAGTTCCCCCAGCCCAGGCGTGTCCAGGCTTGAGCCCTCGGGTTCGGAGGTAAAGCTCCCAGAAGGAGGTATGTGGGATGGAGTAGTCGGGGCTATGAGTCTCGGGACTGATAGCTCCAGCTCTTATATCTGGAGCGGGCTGGAGAGTTGAAACGTCTTTGACACTTAGAGCAATTACGTCAGGTGAGGTAGACTTGGGTGCTAAATGAAAGTACATTTAAAAAAAAAGGAGTTAAAATGTTATCTCATTGTTATGTCTGAGGATCAGAAGACAAAACATGAGTGGTTGAACCTGTGGAGAGATCTGGTTAAAAAGACCAGGTGAAGCAAAATATGAAACATAAAGTAGACATCTAACTATAGAGTATTAAATCACCAAAATAATCGACTTTCCCTAAAGCTTCTTGAGTTTTGTCTGTATATTTAGTGCTTTTATCTTTTGTCACCGTCTACAGTGATGCTTTTTATTGTTCCTGGACGTCTAAGATCATAGACATCCACATGCATTCTACGCTTAAACTGAGCAGGTCATGCATTAATGGCACCTGAATCAGCACCATTAATTTTGAAGGTTCCAAGTAGTCCACCGTGGCAGAAGTACTTGGTACACTTCAAATGGATGAATAAGCCATGCATTGCCAAAGGTATCCTCAAAATCTGTACTGCAACTACCGCGGCTGAGATGTCATTGTCGAGGGAACATCTGTGAAAAACAGTCAACGGAATAGCAGGCAAGGAGTGGAGTTTGATGGATTTGTTCTTTGTTGGCACAGACCTTTTAGATAGCATTGGTTGCTTTAAAAGCTCAAATGAAGGAGGATGTCTGGATTTACGTTCGATTTGCATTGAATTACAAATCAAATTCAAGTCAAATCCCTTCCATACACAAAGGTGAAAAGTACTTTGCCACCGACTCATAGACTGCAGTATGCAGGGCGAATGACTGCACGCCGTAGTGTGTGTTTTGTGACTGTAATCCTGTATTTCCTCCTTGTATTTGAAAAAGAACACTTGTCTATGAAATGATCCTGTATATGCAGCATGCAAATGATAAATGAGATGATTTCTTTAAAAAAAAACAATCTTCATGCCATGCTCAGAGCTTTTCTGTAGATGTTCAACAGTCCTCATGCAGACTTCTTTATGGCTTTGCTTTGAACAAGTCAAATTTCTCTAAAGATTCCGACCCGACAAAACGCTCATCCTGGTCGCATGTTGAAAACGTCAAAAATCAACAGAGGAACATGTCTAAACATGCAATCCAAATCAAAGCAGATACCTGTAACTGCGACTGCTTCAAGTGGTGAGGACCTTTGGTTATCGGTTACTCCGTAAAGCTTTACTCGATATTCTGTGGATGCCTTCATGCCTTTGATTCTAGCAGCAGTGGCATCACCACGGAGACGAACCTCTTTCATATCATACAATCCCAGAGCGTCTCTACATTCTACGGCATAGCTATCGAACACAAAGTGTGCCTTTGGTTCCCATGAGAGGTCGAATCCAGTGGATGTTACACCTGACACAGTCAGCGGTCCCAACTCGTCCCCAGACCCCATCTCGGAGAACGGGGGATCTGAGGCGTCTAAAGACACAAAGTTAATGATATTGTCCTCCGAACCCGCGGGAGTTGTAAGCTCAGGGACTGGGTCAGCTAAATAGAATGTAAATGAGGCTACAAGGAAAAACACAGAGGCACACATGTAAGGTGAAGCAGACGTTGTACATTCTGTGCAGCTTTCCGTACTCTTATTGCTGACCAGTGCTTTTCAGATCTCCCTCAAGTGTAAATCACCCTACATGCACTGGATACCAGCCATGGCTAATTCCAGATTTCGCTGTCAAATATCGGAATGCATGAACTTCACTCCCAAGAGCCGTTGTTGTGAAATGTATTTTCGTGGAAAACGTTTCATCAGAAGAAATGGAACACGTGTTTTTTACATATATTTCTATGAGAAAACACTTTTAACGATTGATACGATCCACAAGCATGGCCCATAACTATAATTTCCTTTAAGACCAAAAATAAGGCTTTTGAGAACCAACCGGAAAGAAGGTTTGTGTCGGTTGTGAAAACATTCTGCCGTGTCACACTCACCTGTGGAGGCAGATAAAGTGGCAGGTGCACTCTTCCTGGGTCCTCTCTCAGCAGTCAGGCTGATGGTGTAGATCATGCCAGGAGTCAGGTTGGTCAGGACATAGCTGGTAGCTGTTCCAGGAACCTGCACCTCCTCCCTCCGCCCAGCCCTGGAGATGTACACCAGCTTGTACAAGCTGATCTTGGCCCGGGGTCTTCTCCACACCAGATTCATGGTGGTCTCTGTGGACTCGCTCATCTCCAAGTCTTTGGGTGCGTCTAGGTCTGTTTTGGAAAATGTTTTCTTTAGTATGCAGAACTTTATTTAGTCCCCAGAGAGGACATTGAATGTGCAGCAGTAAAAAAAAAAAAAAAAAAAATGGCCGGGTTTCCCAGATTCGTTAAGAAGCTCTTAACGCTAAGAGCTTCTTAGGAGCGTTCTAAGAGCGTTCTTCTTAGGAGCGTTCTAAGAGCGTTCTAGAGCGTTCTTAGAATCTGGGAAACCCGGCCAATGTCTGTCAGTTCCTACCTCTGTCCCATCCGAAGTTTAAAGCTTTGTTTTATTTCTAGGGCGTGTTTCAGACAAGTCATAAATCACAGACGCATGTTTGCTTCTCGTACGGTTGTCATATTCTGGTGTGCGTTATATGCACATGTATGAACAGCTGGAGCACCTGTTGGTTCATGTGTTTGTTCGTATGTGAAGAATGGGAATTTGGACAGCTGTTTAACCGAGATTCTTACCAGTAGCTGCGTTAGTGGTGGCAGGAAGGCTCTCTCTCTCCTTCTTCACACCGGTCACTCCTATACCATACTCTGTACCTGGCTTCAGTCCTGCAGTACGGACAAAGGGAAGGAATCTCAGAGGAAACATTGTTTGGGGATCGTGGGGTCTGGGGGCATGTTCCCCCAGAAGAAATTTTTGAAAATATCCTTTTAAATAGTGTCCTCTAGTGGGTTTTAGGAAGAGAAATTAACAAATTTAGATTTAAAATATGAAAAAACAAAACAAAAAACAACAACATTTTTTTAATGATTTTTTTTGGGGGGGCCTAATGAAACTTTTGGGGGGGCTCCAGCCCAGGCTAGATACGCCCATGCTCACCAGTGACGGTGGCCCGGGTGGTGTCTCCAGGGCTACGTGGGATGAGTTCCTCGCCGTGGGAACCCCCAGAGATGGGGCTGTACTTGACCCTGTAGCTGTCCACATCTGCCTGGCTGTTCCTCCACTCCAGGGTGATGCTGTCGTCTGTCTGGCTCAGGGGCTCCAGCTCCCTGGGGGAATCCAGATCTGGAGTGACAGGACAGGAAAGGCATAAGTAGCGCTAGCAACCTCACCCTCTGAGTTCAGTTCCAAGTTACTCCTGTGAAGTTGGACGGTATTCAAATTGAAATGATTACAGGGGATTTTATGTTCTAGAAAAGCAAATCCCACCCAAACCTACCTGTGGTGAAGGTTTTAAGGACGGGCTCGCTAGTCATATCTCCTCTCCCGGATGTCAGGGAGATCTCGTACTCTGTGTCAGGGCTTAAAGCTTCGATGTTGTACTGTTTATCCGCAGGTGAGAGCTCCACGGTGGTCCTCTGGGAGCCGTCTGAGCTGGGTCTGTAGGACACGGTCAGTCTGTCCGTCGGGGCCACGGGCTGGGACCAGGCGACCAGGGCGGACGACTCCGTAACGTCCTTCACCTCCACCTGCTGTGGTCCGTCGATCCCTGAGGGCGAGACGAGCAGAAGACAAAGTAAGAGTGATAACATGCAAAACCATTAGGATACCGAGTGAGGTCCATGATCATCTCCGTGGTTTTAATTATTGAGGATAAATGATGTAGGTAATGTCTGGCCCAGACCACCGGGCAGGAAATGGCGTAAAGGATCACTTAAGTCACCTACCTCGTTTTTCATTTTTGATAGCTGTAGTGAATTGCAGCCTGTGCAAATAAATTACCTCGAATTTGGAAGTCCATCAACAAAGAATTGTAAACTAAATGGGTTTTCCATGAAAAGGGAGATTGTTTAGCCTGGCAATACATACTTGCTCTGTCAACAAAGAGAGGCATTTGTCCATGTAATGTATGGGTTAATGGTAAGTAATAAAAGTGAAGGTAAACGGAGGCAGGAGCTCATTGCAAGGTTCGTTGAGAAACAAAGATATCTAAGCTGGACTGACATTCAAGTTTTTTCCCCTTCTGCTAGCAGACTGTTAAATTGAACCGTGTGAAACGGCGGTGGGGGATTAGCAAAAAAAAAAAATGACTTGAGTTAAACTGGGCCATGCCATTGGTTTACTGTCTGCTCTTGTGATTTGCGAGGCAGATCTACCCAGGGGATGTAGATTGTTGCCAGGCTAAGTAGGAGGAGGACATTATGCTCTGCTTATTTTCTGTCATCTGTTATGAGTTTGATAGTAAATTGTGTTAAATTCAGTTTTTAAAGTATCAGGTGTATATCATTGAACTAATTCGGTCTCTGTTCTGACTAACTGTCTGACTGTGGGTGGAGATAGAAAAACACTCACTGGTAGTAAACGTTTTGGTCAACTGGGGTCCTCTGGTGTTGTTCTTGACGATGCCAATGGAAACCTGATACTCCTGACCAGGTCCAAGACCAGTCTGATCAAAAGTAGTCTGAGAGGGTCGAAGTGTGTTCAGGATGTTCCCATTCTCTTCTTTCTGGAAGTTCAAAGAAGAAAGATTATACTTGCGTTCCTGAAAAGCCTGATGAAAAGCTAAAAAGATAGTCTTGTGTACATGATCAACATTTTATGACTATGTTGTACTGCACAGAAGGACTGGGAAAAGACTGCAAACCAATAAACACATTGAGCTGAACCTGTTAGGCAGAAACCACCTGACTTTGTGCTTAACAAGTTACAAATATCACTGTGAAAACAAACATGGCGACAATAAACAGGGTCTACATTTTGTTCCTGGAGCTTCCCAACCACCAAAAAAAACCACGTACAGCAGGAGCTCACTGTAGTGAAATTTCGTACATTATGACAGGCTGACATTGAAACATGCCACTACACCCTGGATATGTGAATAGCCTCCTATGTATTGTAGTGGTTAGCACACTTTCACTGAAGGCAATAAGCAGCAGCCTAGCATGGCCAGAGAGGTTGTAAACAGGATTGGTATCAGGAGTCAGGTGGCTGAGTGGTGAGGGAGTCGGGCTAGTAATCAGAAGGTCGCTGGTTCGATTCCCGGCCGTGTCAAAATGACGTTGTGTCCTTGGGCAAGGCACTTCACCCTACTTGCCTCGGGGGGGAATGTCCCCTGTACTTACTGTATGTCGCTCTGGATAAGAGCGTCTGCTAAATGACTAAATGTAATGTAAATGTATCAGCCGCAAATATGTCTTTCTTGTCCAGTATAACAACCGGTCTCCTCCCTTCCCAATGATCCCTGCTGGTGTGTGATATTCCGAGTTCCAAATCTGAAGGAGAGTCATGTGGAGAGATGGAAGACACTGACCGTGTTTTGGATTTGGAGCTCCCAGCTATCAAAGGGAATGTCCAGCTGGTCCCAAAGCACCTCCACGGAAGTCTCCCTCACCGACTTGAACTTCAGACCCTCTGGCTGGGGGATATCTGGCAGGGAGGCAGCAACAAGGAATACCAGCTCAGAACCGAATGCTGATGCACTGCAAAAACTGTACGTCTAATTGAGTGTGAAAATCATGTTTTGATATTTTTAATCTAGTAAGACTCGTTTCTAGTATAAATTCCTTATCACGTGACGTAAGTAAACACGTCATTTTAGGTTATTTTCTCACTGCAAAGGCAGCCAAATTTACATGCTCATAACTAATACCTATACACTTTGTCAGGGCGTTTTTGCAGTGTGCGAGCCGCAGTAGAAACACTAATAGTATTCATATTAATACATTTGCGTATGATGGTATGACACTGCACTCCACATGGCATAGTGACCTACATGTGGCAACTCTGGCACTAACAGGGATGCTCCTCTTGTTGCTCAGGATGGCGTAGACGTTGATCAGATACTCAATGCCCGGTTCCAGCTCTTTAAGGGTGGCAGATGTCTTGTCTCCTGGTACGGTGAACTCCTGGTACAGTCCTCCTGGGGCTGTAGGGACGTGGGTCACCAGGTATTCTGTGACCAACCTGTCGTTTGTCCAGTTCAGGTCCACTGTCTCTGTGGTGATTTCTGTTACAGTCAGGTCCTTGGGAGGAGAGACTGAAGAGAGGTGGGGGAAAAGATTCATTTTAGTTTGACATTTTTGCTGTCTGAGGTGGGTTCCCTTGCGTTCAGTTTCAACCAGAAACTGATGATTTCCACAGGCTCAGAGACATAAATACAGACTTGGCATTTTTGTGAAACTTAAATGGACATTTGAAATTGAGTTTTTTTTTATCACAGTCCTCAGCATATGTTTCCTCTTATTTGGGTATTTTATGACATAAAAAAAGGTGGAAAACTCATTAAGTAAAATATTAATTTACTAAAGTGTAAAGATGCAAGCACAAAATCTATATATTTTTTTAAGGAAACCATATAGTGTAGCGCTCTTACCTTCCGAGCAATCGTCACCGATGTACCCCTCGTCACAGACACACAGTCCGTCCACACAACGCCCTCTGTCCTGGCAGTTGTTGAGGCAGCTCAGCTCCCCACAGTTCAGTCCCATGTAGCCGGCCTCGCATATACACTTTCCGTTGACGCAGCGCCCTCTATCGTTGCAGTTATCCGGACAGGTGAGCACAGAGCAGTCGAGCCCCGAGTACCCCTCCTGGCAGACGCAGTTACCGTCCGCGCAGTACCCACGGCCCAGACAGTCGTTGGGACACGCCTTCGTGCCGCAGTCCTCCCCGTTGAAACCCTCGTCGCAGACGCATTGCCCGTCGATGCAGCGTCCGCGGTTCAGGCAGTTGTTGGGGCAGGCCAGCTCGCTGCAGTCCTCACCGACGAAGCCGGCGTAGCACACGCAACGGCCGTCCTGACACTCGCCCCGGCCGTAGCAGTCGGAGGGGCAGGTCTTCACGCTGCAGTCCTCGCCGGCGAAGCCTTCGTTGCACACGCACTGGCCGTTGACGCAGCGCCCCCTGTCGAGGCAGTTGTTGGGGCAGGAGATCTCGGAGCAGTCGTATCCTTGGAAGCCTACGTCGCAGGCGCACTGGCCGTTGATGCACTGCCCTCTGGTGTTGCAGTTGTTGGGGCAGGCCAGCTGGCTGCAGTCCTCTCCTTGGTAGCCAGAGTCGCAGATGCACATGCCGTTGAAACAGCTGCCTCGCTCGTTGCAGTCGTTGAGGCAAGTGAGCTTGGAGCAGTCGTCTCCAGAGTAGCCGGGGCTGCACACGCACTCGCCGTCCACGCAGACACCGCGGCCGTTGCAGTTGTCGGGACAGGTGCGCTCCCCGCAGTCTTCCCCGGTGAAACCTTCGTCGCAGTAGCAGGTTCCGTTGATGCACTGCCCTCTGGTGTTGCAGTTGTTGGGGCAGGCCAGCTGGCTGCAGTCCTTCTCCTTGGTAGCCAGAGTCGCAGATGCACATGCCGTTGAAACAGCTGCCTCGCTCGTTGCAGTCGTTGAGGCAAGTGAGCTTGGAGCAGTCGTCTCCAGAGTAGCCGGGGCTGCACACGCACTCGCCGTCCACGCAGACACCGCGGCCGTTGCAGTTGTCGGGACAGGTGCGCTCCCCGCAGTCTTCCCCGGTGAAACCTTCGTCGCAGTAGCAGGTTCCGTTGATGCAGCGGCCACGGTCGTAAGCAATCGTTGGGGCATATGAGCTCGGAGCAGTCGAATCCGGTCCAAGGCTCTTCGCACCTACACTCTCCGTCCACGCAGCGCCCACGGCCCAGGCAGTTGTTCAGGCAGTCGGTCTGAGAGCAGTCGTCACCGCTGAATCCTTCGGAACAGACGCACCCTCCACGCTGACACTGGCCGTTCTCTCCACAGTCCACCGGGCAAACTTCCAGAGTGCAGTCCTCCCCGGCGAAGCCCTTGAAGCAGACGCACTTCCCGTCTACGCACCGACCCTGGTCCTGGCAGTCGTTGGGGCATTCAGGCTCGCTGCAGTTGGCTCCCTTCCAGCCAGGCTCACAAACGCAACCGCACGAATCGGCACTGAAGTTGCCACGGCCGTTGCAGTACGGCTTGGTCCCCACCTCACCTAAAAAAATGCAAAGATGTTCATAAAGACACGATTCAAACTGGGGAAAAAAACTAAAACATTAATTCACTTAGGATCAATTTGCGAGTGTACCTGTGACCTGAGCACTACAGCACCCAGCATCTCCAGAGCACTGGTCCCTCAGCGAGGACACCTCCCCCTCCAGCATCTCCAGCCTGCTGAGGAGGTCCTTCAGGTCTTGATGGCCGTCGGCGCAGCCACAGGCCTGCTTGGGGATGTTTATGCGGTGGGTGAAGACGATCTGGTTCTCCCCGTCCAGGGTGTGGTCGGTGGTGCGAAGGCCCGAGAACGCAGGTGCGTCTCCAGGCTCCAGCTGGCTACCGCCGGGGGACTCCAGGTCAGCGGAACACAGGGAGCCGGCAGGGACGTTGATGTTGTAGACGTGGTTGAACACCACCGGTTGGTCGGCGCTGGGCAGGGTGATGTTGTCTCCGGCCTGTGTCAGCGTGGCTCGTCGATGCCGAAGCATCTTCTTCACCAGGCCCGTGTGGCTCATACCGATGAGGGCGGTCAGGAGGAGGTAGCCTAGAAGGCTTTTTGAACCCATGTTTGTTTCTGTCGCAAGGGTTGCGTAATGTCACTTGCTAGGTTTGGATATTCCGGTCTGTCCTCGTTTTTGGGGTCCTGGAAGGCGAAGAGACCAGGCACACTTTCAACACGGGTGTTAATGTTGCAATTAATTGTAATATGTTCAAGTGAATATATGGCTTTTAAACTTGGATGTTGGGAGATTGACAGTAACTTATGCATTGGGCTTGACCTACAAGTCAAGCAGATGAACACAAAATTCACTTTTAGGACATCCAAGTGTCGTTAAGGAATTCAGTTACACTTGAACACCTGGGAACAGTCCAGTAACTTTCTCTCTATTACAACCTAGTTTAGCTAACTACAGCAGCAATAAAATGGATGTTCAGGCAACAAGCACAAACACATTCCATCGGGACAAGGAGGGTTGTAAAATGCATGTCATTACCTTATCAGTAACACCTCTATAGTAAGTGGTTTTCTCAGTTCCGCCCCCACAGTGAAACATGAAAAGAGGTAGACTTGACATTGTTCACTAATATCCAGAATAGACTTATCTGGAATACTTTTGTATACTTATGTTTCACTTGAATGGAATGAACAAATTACTCTATCATAAGATGAAACCATTTAATGCTGACTCAATACTGAGTCATTGCCTTTAGCCACATCTTATTTTGTCGGCCGCTGGTAATCCAGGTGGCCTTAACAGCCGACAAGACAGAACAGACCTGGATTCGAGAGGAAGAGACATCTGTTCGTAAATACTCTGTGACCTGTTAACTTGATGACATTTACTCCAAAAGTTGTTCACACACAAACAGCCCATACTTTCCCCCATTTATATTATTTTGGTCATCTTTCTCTACTGTTGTACTTTTTCTCTTCACTCAATCGGAATGGACTGCTGTTTGTGGATAGTTTAGCACGCAAGTTCACTGCCCGCTCGCACAGGGCCAGAAGCTGCAATAACTCAATGTAAATCGTGCGTGGATGTCAATGAGAGACACATTCACAACCGTGAGGATTTCCACTCTCGGGCTTCTGCACATCTCTAAAATGACTTCATAGGCTGGACACTGAAGCACTGCAATTTGTGGTGGATGGATTGGCAAACTGTATTTCTCAGCGTGGGAAAGCAGAGGGGGATTACTGTGATTCTGTGGTTTACATATGCCAGAATGAGTGAGCAGGAAAACACCATCAGTGAAACTTCCAGTTTGTGGTCGAACCGATATACACATATCAACCGATATACACATATCAAGCAATGTCGGGGGGAAGTTGATCCCCGCTCTTGGTGAAGGGATGGAATTTGAGTCTGCAGAGACTTTAATGGTGGTGGCGGGGGACTGTGGTCAAATAGAGACGAGCCAATTCATGTCAACTCGACACGTTCTGCTTCGCTTCCCGAGGGACCGTCTTTTCCTCGTCTGTATTCTCAGCTCGCAGTGGAAAGAGTTCTAGCAGAACCACGGCTCTTCTATACACCTGTGATGGCTATTCCAGCTCGGCTTTTTCCATTTTCAGCCTTGCCAGTTTTTTCCTTTTGTTGTCCTACCAGCATGAAGGGAGCTTGCTGCGTTATCCCTGCTCAAGCTCAGCGTAGGGCTTCTCTTTTGATGGTTGAGTAACACTGTGCAAAAACAGTTTGTGAACTGGACGTCTATTAATCTATTAAACAAAACACTGCAACTGGATGTCCGTGATCCTATGGCTTCTATTATTACCTCGTTGGTTCTCCTTGAACTGGATTATTCCATAGAGGGAGTGATATGTTTCATATAACACAGCTTGATTTATGGTTTAGAGGATAATGGTTTATCCATATGTGCATAGTATCAACGTTTTCAGTGAGGATGCTGGAACATGTTCCTTATGATCTACAAATAATACCCATCTAATGTTTGGCAACTAGCGTGTGATTCATTGAGCGGTCTCAAATGTGTATCCTTTAGTTTGCGAACACCTACTAGAATATAAACCAGGAGGACTCATAACTGAATGGAGTTCACCAAGGACATCCCAACTCACCTTGGGACTCGGGGAGATACACCGTTGGAGAGAAAATTGAAATAAATATGTATGTTTTACTTTTCTTTAAGTTATAATCCAGAATTACTGGAGCGAGTATTGGGGAACTTTCCCACATGGAAAAGGGGAGCCAGGAATGTTGGCCCCGATTTGGGGACATCTGTTTGGCCTAGTCCAAGACGAAGGTACTAATGTATGCAAGCAGACCTTGTGCATTTCCAGACAAAGGGCAACTTGGCGTACTTAAGTGAGAAGGCTAACGTTTAACAGCTCATACAAGTTTTAATTCGATTTTTGCTTTCAACCTGACATGACAGTAATTCATATTAATGTGTATGTTATTTTGAAATGTAAGGCATCGTTTATTTCATTCGGTTTTTAGTGTTTCTGTCATTGGAAGATGTAGGGGGGAAAGTCGTGCCTCTTGTCAGATGAAGTCAGGTGGCTGAGCGGTTACAGAATCGGGCTATTAATCAGAAGGTTGCCGGTTCGATTTTGGCCGTGCAAAATGACCTTGTGTCCTTGGGCAAGGCACTTCACCCTACTTGCCTCGGGGGGAATGTCCTTGTACTTACTGTAAATCGCTCTGGATAAGAGCGTCTGCTAAATTAGTAAATGTAGTCAGTCGGCCTGGTGTCCGGCGGGTCTTGGCGTGACATTCTGTAATTTATAAAGTCCATGTCCATGGAAATTTCTGGAACGCCGACCGGCTGGGTGAACTTCTTCTGGAAGACAGTTGTGGCTTGGAGAGAGGAATAAACAGCTTGTCGCGGCACTCTGGCCTCTGTCAAACACGGCTGTCAGTTCGGTGCTCATTTCTGATTTTTGTTTTTTGGAGTTTTTATTTTCCGAGTCACGGGGCTGATGCTTAAAGCAGCTGGTGCAGCTGGATAGCATTTCCAGACAGTGAGAGTAAGTGTCTGATGAGGTGGTTTTGTTTGTTAATATATGTACACACACACACATACACACACATTTCCTTTTTGCCTATTTTGATCGAATCCGTTTTATATACATCTCTATAATTGGAATTATTGTCACTTAACTCAGTTTGCCCAGAGGTGAGTTTGAATTATGGCAGGTCAATTACGTTCAGGTCAAATATTCTTAAAATTCTCTAGCTCTGGAGTAAGGAAACCTTTCAATACCTTTTGTACCTGTATGGTAACGATCATGAAATGCCATAACAAAATCCAGTGATAAACGAGTTCAGACATTAACAAGGTTAAGGATTTTCTTGCCTAATTATGTCGATGGCTTTTCAGAAGGATTTTTATTATTGTACCACATGTTACCACAATATCAGAGTCGATTTGCGGCTCGCTGGCTGACTGTCAAGGAAATAAGAGCTGAGAATAAAAAACTGGTAATTTGACTCTGCCTCCAAATCCAACTGTCCCACACGCAACTTTTTACACCGTCTAGAGTCTAGACAACCCAGTAAATTTATAGTACAGCCTAGATATCAAAGTCTCTGCAACATCTTTCATGTTTTTCTCAATAATATTCATTTTTTGAAAGTGTTTCAAACTACGGTCACATCACATATCATTTTAAAGTCACCTCATTGGCATTTTTTCTGTATGTAAACTAACTGAGAATAATCTTCAAATCCAATTTGATCTGCATCGTCCTTTCTACAATCAATGTCACAGAGGACTTAACACAAAGCCCAAAGAACTGCAGTGAACAAAAAAACTACAACTAAACCAACTCAAACCTTCAAGAAAGATGAGGAGAAAACTCCTAGGAAAACTCAGAAAGAAACAAAAATGGCCGAAACCTTCACGTAGCCACTATCGTGTTCCCTTTCCCAAACCCTGCTCCTGTCTGCAGAGGTCAAGCAGCGCCAGGGGCAGACCCTCCTCAGTGTGAAAGGAGCCCCAGCCGTCATGTCAGGTCAGGTGAACCAGCTGTGTCACTGACAAGAGGCCTTTCCTGTCCCTCCCCCACACTTCTATCTGCCAATCAGACGTGTCCCAGGACAGGGTGACCTGCACCAAGGAGAGGACCTGAAAAACCATCCCACATCTCAGAGTCTCCAGGAGGAAGGAAACGCACCAGTCGTTGGTGAAATCGACTGATTTACATTTACATTTATTCATTTAGCAGACGCTTTTATCCAAAGCGACTTCCAAGAGAGAGCTTTACAAAGTGCATAGGTTCACTAATAACAACAAGATAGCCCCAAAAACATTGCGGGTAGCCAAAACATATTGTGAATAACCAAAATAAGTGCCAAAGGGAAGAACCACAAGAGCATGTAGTTAAACAAGTTACAATTAAACAACATGAATCGCTATAAGTGCAAGTGTACCTGTAGAAAAGCAAGCAACAGTAAAAAATATTTCAACAATTTAAATCAGTTACCACTAACCAACAAGAGCTTTACTTCCCTGAGAGGTGGTTAACCGCTTGTCTCTCTGACTTAAGTGCTATTAAATGGTTTATAGTCAGATGCTTTGATTTTATTCTTAGTTGTCCTTGTATACTTGGAAGTTAGGACTGTAAGGTGCTTACTAAGATGTTCAGGGAATGGAATTGTTACTGTTCAAAGGCTGGTTTTTATCAGTCAGCAGAGCTCAAAGGACCTGCAAAACTGATGCTATCAACCACCACAGTGTCCCAAGAGCAGATTTAGCAATTTAGCATTCAATTTAGCAGAGCAAATGAATTCAGGATTAAATTAAACTAGAAGAGGGCGGTTTTATCTCCTCTGCCACACTGGCTGTGGCAAAATCATCATGTGTGACTCCTGCTGTGAAATTTCCATAATGGAATACCCCCCAAAAATCGAGAGCATAATTGCATTGCCCATAGTTAAAGGATTATGTCCCAAGACCCACAAAAAGCTCCATAGACTTAGAGGACACTTCCTCTGTTAGTCACTCGATATCCTTTCTCTCATCTCTCCCCCTCCTCACAACCCACACACACCACTTCTCCTCATCTCTCCGTCTCTCTCTCTTTCTGACTCGCTCTCTCTTTCTCTCATTCACGCTCCTCTTCGCTCTCACTCTCTCTT
The DNA here is from genome assembly GCA_023658055.1 of Thaleichthys pacificus. NCBI lineage: Eukaryota > Metazoa > Chordata > Actinopteri > Osmeriformes > Osmeridae > Thaleichthys > Thaleichthys pacificus. Next base: position 10,454,178 of record CM042865.1, read on the forward strand.
TCTCTCATTCACGCTCCTCTTCGCTCTCTCACTCTCTCTTTCTCTCATTCACGCTCCTCTTCGCTCTCTCTCTCACTCTTTCTCTCATTCACGCTCCTCTTCGCTCTCACACCTTTTCCGACTCCCATCACTCTCTCGTTCTCCAAGTTGCCGTCGTTCTACCGTCCAGAAAAACTGGAAAATCGTTTCTTTTTTATGGGGGGGGCAGCTCCTTTCCCCCCAGGTGATCAAAGCTGGGTGATAACTCTTCCACATGTTCTACTGCCCACATGTTCTACTGCCCAGTCTTCAAACACTCGACTCTGGTTCCCATTCTTGTCTCACACCCACAGTCATGGGAAGAGCTCCTAACCAGTAGTTGCAGCATGCACCAACTATGTTAATGTATCCCCCAATAAACCATAACCAAATGCCCTTTAGCGACTAAACACGCAGAGAGGAGAGAACATTTAACTACAGCATCAGGACTGGTAGAGAGAGATATATATATAGCCTCAATAAAACACAGTAAATGAACAGCAACTGCTGCTGACAATTACAATGATTCCCGTTATTTTTTATTACAAATCTGTGTCATCCAATTTCCTACACAATAGCCAACATGTACAGACCATTAGGACATATAGCATTTTAATTAACAAGGCAAACTGTCCTCAAAATCTACGTGGAACAACATTTCCATTAAATTGAGATCATCTTCAATGGAGTTAACCAAGGCTTCCCATTCAAACGGGTTACCAAAAGTTACTCTTACCTTCAAGGGCTGTGTCGAAATACAACAACTCACCTGCAGCCAATCGAAGCTTTTGTCACTGAACGGCTTGCAGTTCGGGTCTTCAGAAGTTCAGAACGCGGTCAGAACGATGTCCACCTGGAGGAGTTCTTCTCCACCTCCGAGTCTGTGCCGGTGTTCCAGCGAGGTGCCCCTCTCGTCTGTTACCTCAGCTGTGAACGCCGCTACGGGGCTGGGCTCTCTCCGCTCACCTAGGGACGTCTCGGAACCAGAGCTGGAGAGGGAGAGGGAGAGAGAGAGACCGCGTGAAAGGAGGAGAGAAGCGGAAAGTATGTCTTTTAAAACGAGAGACGCCTTTTGGTCAGACCCCCATTCCTTCCTCCACAGCCCTTAAATAGCCGTCCCTCTCCTTTCCCTCCCCCCTTAACTCCCTCACTCCCTCCGTCTCCCTGTTGGGTGTGGAGTTGGGCTGCCGTCTTGAAATGGGATGCCTTCCTTACTGGCACTGATGACAGAGAGAGGGAGAAAAGGTAGTGGTGCATTGAGGAACAGGGACACAGGAAAATGAGAGTGGGAGGTTAGTCCAAATTGTACGACACAAACCTTTCTCCTGATTAATAAAACAGTAGCCCATTTTGATCATGTACATATAGATACATACATTATTAAAATGCGTCAATGTACAGTGTGGAATGGATTGTGTTTGCAATTAATTCCATTCTATGACTCATGATGTCATCAGCTGGAGTTAAACTGTGGACAGAGGACAAAGATCAGGGGCTCTGCTTTGTTCAAATCTGCGTCTGAGGAAATGGATTTGAGTGAAGCAGCCCTACTTGCCTCCTTCCATCCCTCCTCCCACCCCTGTCACATCCATGCCCTCCATCAGACTCTTATCTCCTAACGCAGGCAAATCCTTCCACCTCACACACTCCTCCTCTTTTGTACTTGCCTTCAGAATATGGAAAAGTATTCTGGACATTAAAAAAAACCCCAGATATAAATGATGAATGTGTTTTTTGCCCGGCATGCAAAACCCAACATGCACATTTGACGGGTTGCAAAAACCTACGGCATATGGTGAGTTTGACTTTTATAAATGAATCAACAAAACAATTGTGTATTTTCTTTTATTCTGAAGGCTGTTTTGTCTATTGCAGACACGTTTTCTATTTAATACGAATAACAGATGGAACACAGGGCTAAAATCAGGAAACTGATTTTTTCTTTTTTTGCAGTTATTTTGGTACCTTAGAGACACACAGGTTTATGGGAGAGTGCGCTGTGTTGGTGTCGCTGTTCTGCTCTGTTAAATGTAACCCACGGTGACCCCCAAACTCAGTTAAAGTCCTCTCACATCCGGGAGACGTGTTGTAGAGATTAAAAAGGTGATCAGGCCCCATACCGTGCTATAAGAATTGAATTGTCACTGTGTGGGTAATGAGAGACTTGTCAGTAAAACAAGAAAAGCCTAAGAGAGGATCCAGGAAATGAAGAATTTGAAGAGGCCACTCCTAACTAATGTGCTGAGGTGAAAGGGGACTACTTTCTTTCCTTTTACATTTAGTTATTTAGCAGACGCTCATATCCAGAGCGACTTACATTAAGTACAGGGACATCCCCCCCCCCTCTGAGGCAAGTAGGGGTGACGTGCCTTGCCCAAGGACACAACGTCATTTTACACGGGCGGGAATTGACCCGGAAACCTTCTGATTATTAGCAGAATCTCTAACCGCTCGGCCGCCTGAGTTCCTGTGTGCAGCCACCTGTTTCTAATCCCTCCCATCAACTGCTCTCAGTTATGCAATTACAGTACAGCTGAGCTCAGCCTACTTAAACATACACAGACACACACTTAGACCCGAACTCTCCGTTCATGTCTATGAGGAGGGAATGCCGTGCTTTAAAACACTTCCTTACCCTCATTAGCCTAGCCAGGAGGGCAGATGTGAGAACACACCCCTGGGAATATCTGTAATGAGGCTGATGTACAGCGCTGCAGGGCGTTTCTGTGCAGAAAGAAACCTAGTGTGTGAGCCACAGTCCGGTCTCCCTAACTCCTGTCTGATTCCACATCACGCATCACCGACTGACACAGAGCTAAGTGTTCGTGACCTTCCTGTAACTGCTTCCGTTACGTCTGCGGAAGACATTCTTAGACATTGACTACCTACTGTAATCGTTTATCTCCCAAATAAAAGCGTTTGTTAACGTGGAAACCGGCAAACACGAGAGCTCCTTCAGACTATTAACTGATGTTATAGTTCTCACCAGGGTATAATCTATTACAGACTACGGAGTTACTCTGGGGTCATCAATCTTTTTTTTCTTCCAAACTGTCCACGTAAGGTATAGATGTTCGAGTAATGTGTCTCACATTGTAGCAATCAACTCCCAAAAGTGTTGTTTGCAAATGTAGACAAATAACATCTTGAGCCAATAAGAGTTCCATCAAGTGCTGTCAAAAGTTTGAGGGGGGTGGCACATCTCATTTCTCGGTTGTTTATGTATTGTCCCTCCCTGTGTCATATACAGACACGGATGGATGTAGTCGGATACACATCAGCACACTGCCTGTGATGCCATCATGTACCAACACAAAACTGATTGGTGCGTTCAGATGAACCCATAAAATGCATCGCCACATCAGAGGGAGCTTCACTCTCCAGACCACGAATCTCTCATCCCTCGGGAGATGACCTCACCCGCCGTCCGTAAACAAGCCGAGCTGCTCCGTAAACACGAACGCGGCGAAATCAAGCGCCCTTGCTTGTCAACGACCTCCCGTCCTTCTCGGAAGGAGAGCATCGGATGCATCGGGGCCTCGCTCCAAACACAATCACGGAAACAGAAGCTCAAGTGGAGAGCACCGGGAGACGTGTTTTAGACTCGGCTGAGAATTTACCCAGACCCTGCTGTGATGTCACAAAGGGGGGGAGTCTGCCGTTTGACGTGGGGTGATGAACGTCTGGGTGATATTTTCATGTCATGTCGTCCGATTAACAAACACGGCCGTAAGACCTGATGAAGTTCCATAAATCTGTCTGGTGCTCGCCGGGGGCGGACAATGGGAATACAGTGTTGAGGGACCCTGGGGACCAAGACCAGGATGTGGAAAAGGAAGGTTTATTTGGAAGTTGAAGGAAGGGGTTATTCCAGTGCCCCTTCTTACTGAAGGTGCCACATGTGTTTCAAGCCAAGTGCTGTGACCCCTGTGCAGGGTTGCGGGTAACATTCACAGGTGAGCAACTTCTGAGTCTGCTAGTCAGAACTAATGTCGGCGTGAAGTTTTTTTTAAGCACCTCGAGATTCGAGCGGTGTTGTTTTTTCGATGTCGCTTCACACGGGTACATTGCAACTTGTTTGCGAGGATTGATAATCAAGCATGTTTTATGGGTTATCGAATAGCATCAAGTACGAGCTCTGTGTACTGGGATGTTAGGAGGTTGAGGACTCCTAATACCTCCACACATTCACAAAGGAAATCTGCTGAACAGATGGCTGCAGCCGGGCCTAGTAGAACTTAAGACCATCATAAAATTGCACAGTGTCCCTAAGACAACACAGGTGTTCTTGTGTCTGAGATTCAAGTAGGCCTTACGGATATACATCCTGCTTTTTTCTTCTTCAATTCGAGGTGCGAGTCCAAATACTCACAGTTTTTGTTCAGGGAGAATGGGTATTGGAGTTGTAGGTGGACATAGGTGGACATAAGTAGTATCAGAGTCAACAGGTGGTTTTGAAAAACACTTTTTTTAAATGTTCCTTGAAGTGAGTATTGTCTTTGTGGTTATCTGCTCTTATGCTCTGAAATATTTGCCAGATAATGACTTGTGTTGATGGTAAACACTTCATGGAAGTTTAGACGGTAGCATTCTTTCTGAAAATAATTCTTGACCCCAGCCTTTGGTCAAGAAGCACAACTAGCAGCAAGCCAAAAAAATCCAGATGCTTTTAAGTAAAGAGTATGTTCTCTGTGTATGTACTTCTGGAGAACTGAAGTCGAGCTCTCTAATCAAAACAGACTTGAAATTAGCAGGAGTGAAAACAAGGCCCGTGACTTGACCCTGGTACACGGTGGTAATTATTGAATCGCAAAGGTCATCCTTGGCTTCACCTCTACCATCATTCGTGGAAAAGGGATTCAACATAAGGCAGTATGATTATAGGCCAAGCAGAAGTTAGGGTAGGTTTAGCCTGCATCCATGCCTAAAATGTACTCATCCTGGTTCACATTTAAGAAAGTAAATACATCAGGCTAATAGATATATTTGTTTAAGGACATCATAAGGGAGGTGATGTCACACTATTAGATAAAGTGTGCAAAGTGGCGAACGTTACACAACCTTGACCAAAGAAAGAGTTGTCCCGATAATAAGGTCAGCCACAGAGAGCTTAACGAATCAGCATTAGTGAGAAGGGCCAGGGAAGTATGTGGAAGGAGTTTTGCCAGAGAACGTGAGTTATGTTCTGAAGGGGAATGGTTTTACACAGACACCAAATTACAAATGACAAACAGGAAAGGATCAACAACAGCTCCTCAACCAGCTCAAGGTCCGAGATTTACAGGAATCTAAAGAGCGAAACTGTGAAATTTCCATTCCATTCGTTTCCATTCAGACGTCACAATCGTAATTCATTTTCATATCTACTGCAGAATTCGATGAACAAACTATGATAAACATTCCCAGAATGGTGAAGTCTTACCTCATATAGGTCAGACGATGTGAATTATCTGTTCATAAAACTGTTGTAGGGAACAGGAGAAACATAGTAAAGATAAATAACACGATAATAATAATAATGAATTTAATTTCTTTATAACATGCTTTTCTCCACCATAAGTGCTAGCCACAACCATTAGTGGCTTCCTGGATAATGTTATGAGTCTTCAACAGTGAATGTGGAAAGAGAGAAATCTACTTTGATTAAATGTGGGCAACCAATGCCAATGTAGCTTGAGAGCTAATTTGGCTAATGATAACAAAATGGAATCTACGACCATAGTCTTTATTACAATAACTCAACTACAACAACAAACAGCCTAAAATCATAAAATAGTATTCCACAGAACTGGTCACTTAAGGAGGATGATGAGTCTCTCTGCGTGTGGCTTTTCAACTCCCCAACGAGCCAACTCTCTGACTCAGCTAGACGCAGTTTACAGACATTGAGCAGTCTGGTGCCGTCAAGGCTCACATAAACATGAACTAATATGGATCTGAAGGCACCCTAACTCCCTCCTGGGTCACGCTGGGCCTGCCAGCACATGGCCCTCTTCCACTAAGACTCCTGGGAGACAGAAGGCAGGCGGGCGGGCAGACGCACCAACAACATATCAAAACAAAAACTCTGGGTTGGGGGGTCAGATGGCTGAACGGTTAGGGAATCGGGCTATGAATCAGAAGGTTGCCGGTTCGATTCCCGCCCGTGAAAAATGACGTTGTGTCCTTGGGCAAGACTGTTCATAATTGATGACGTTTTCGAGTTTGTTACATCCTTCTTGAAGTTCTCAGAAGGCCATTATTTGAGGGAACATTGTGGGACTGTACATGTATACGTTATACATATAACAGGAAATATATTATCCTGTCAGAGTGAATCCTACCTGTGGTGAATGTGAACTACTCCCAGAATAACCACTTAAATATCAGGCAGCAAAAAAAAAATGGCCTGTAGAGAGATTCTAACCATCAATTGAAACAAAAAAAATATTTTGCACTCCATGGGAAAAATATAACACTTTCCTCCTAAGTAGTGTCAACTAAGGTCAGTGGTAATCCAGTTCCCGTGTTGTGGAGCCGACATACCCTCCCTTCAGACAAACCTGTAATTAGCACCAAAACTAGTACCAGCCTACTGACTGCCATGGCAACCTACAACGCCACATCACAGAACACACTGTGGTCTCCAGTCCTTATCCAAACAGCTGCTTCCCTGCACTTTGGATGCCCTTGATCCTACATCATGGGAAATGGAGGCTTCTTTAAAATCCTCCGGAAAAAAAGAAATCGCTTCTGAGTACATGAGATGAATGAAGAACGGTAGCTTCGAGAGAACGGTGCGAAGTCAGATCGGTTTGAATCTCTAGGCGTGAATCCCGATTCCGAATCTGTGCCTGAGGACTATTGCTATCAGACACATTCAAATCAAACTTGTAACACTAATTAAAATGTGAGCATTTGACCCATTCCCCGAGGGGTAATTTAATTAAAAGGCAAACGATGTGTAGAGATAAATGCCCTTTATTTGTTGCATCTGAGCAGAGATGGCACATGGAAAAGTACACATATCCTTCACTCAAGTAGAAGTACAGATAGTCATGTTTAAAAGTCGAAGTACTGACTAAGCTATTTCACTCAAGTTAAAGTAAAGAAGTGTGGGCTCCCCCATATACTTTATATTATATATATTTTTTTTTTCTTCAAAAAACGTCTAAAATATTTTCCTCACACACACCTCTGTGTCTGAGACAACAATCGGGTTCACTAGAGTTTAGAACAGCCACCAGAGGCACGGGGAAGCTTAATCCTGTGATTTAGTCTGACTTGTAAAAGAATCACAGATGTCAAATGATTTGTATAACATAAGGCATTACAATTGGGATGTTTTGAGCCTTGTTTCAATATTATCCTAGTCTGGGTTAAAGCACCATAATCCCTTGCTTTCCTAATAAAGCCTGTATAAATTCTCGAAGGAGACAACAAATGAGCTTTGGCACACACAAACCCGATCACACTTGTGTGTGAGCTGTGGAAATGGCCATCTTGTTGTCTGCCGGCCATTGTTATGGATCCCCTTTGATGTCACATTTCTGACAAACCACAATCCAAGCTTACTCCAAGCATGCAAACCACACCAAGGCCAAAATAACATGACGTTCATCCCCTGTCATGCCAAGGAGACAGGAGGATTTGGCAACAGGACTTCCCCCCCCTAAGGAATCTAATAGCTTTGTGCTTCATACAGAACAGGATAGACCTCGTCCCTCAAGGCCCGGAAAATCCCCAGAGTTGACTTAGTCCCTCGCGATAGAAACTGTCATTGCAACAATAATGTGTCAACAAGGTTGCTATACAGTAAACGTATGCCAGCCCCCCGCCACCCCCTGCAAGCCATTCACCTTTTAAAATTCTCAGTTGGGCCTTAATCCTCCCTTGGTTGTTGGTGACATTCATGCTTACATCTTTAAGACTCTTTCTTTGTTGCTCTCAGTGTGTTTCAACACTACACACGATTCCCACATTTCAAACAATAGACAGTGTGTTTACGGATGCCCTTCGTGTGACCTCTCTGAAGCCATTATGTGCAGTGAGTGAGAAGGAATATCTGGGATGTGAGGGGCACTATTCCGGTTAGATACACAAGCTAAACAATGACATGTTGTCTCGTTTTGCTATATGAGAAGCACAACAAAGAAATATTTGATGCTCAGGGTTCTGGAACATTACATTTACATTTAGTCATTTTAGCAGACGCTCTTATCCAGAGCGACTAACAAAATAAGTACAGGGACATTCCCCCCCGAGGCAAGTAGGGTGAAGTGCCTTGCCCAAGGACACAATGTCTTTTCGCACGGCCGGGAATCGAACTGGCAACCTTCAGATTACCAGCCCGATTCTGGAACATGCTGACATTAATCTTTACGGTAACTGAACCATGTTGACGGAATCACATATGATCCTTAAATGGTGCCATGTTGGGAGGACATCAATGTTACTCATAACAATTGTACAGTTCTCGATGGAGGCCAATAATTTGATGGTTAATCTTAATATATATATATATATATATATATATAACAATTTGGGGAACAGTTTGGTACCAAAGGTGAACAAACAAACCTACCCTAGATCAAATCCTGCCCTGTGGGATGGTGTTCTACAGAAGTGTACCCATTTAAACGGGTGAGCTCAAACCGATTCCATATCTTAATTAGAAGATCTTCCAGGCTCCAAACATGCTTGTTTTGTTTACTTGTGTACTTTATAACAACTCCAAAAAGCTTTCAATCGAGTCATCACAATTCCCCACCAAACAGTTGAAGAACCACAGGTCTAGGGTTCTGTGAAGGGCTGTGCAGAAGAAGGAGGGGCAGGGGTCCGGATGCTCCAGGCTCTTCCAGACCCAACTCATACCATCCAGCTGACAATTTCCCACAGAGTTGAAATGGCCGCCTTTCATAGAGGCTGGGCTGCCTGGCCCTGGTTAGCAGCTAGTCAGCGCTTTATGAGCTTGCAGCTGCAGACGCACTGTGGTCTCCACTTGGGCCTGCGTGGATGGAAAATGAGTGGGGGCGAGTAGGGACCCTCTCCCGGCTCTGACGTCTTTTTTACTGAGGTCCGGTTTGTCGAGAACTCCAAAACGTGGTCTGCTGAAACTGTATGAGTCGCTGGTGGAGGTCTGTCTGTGTGGGAGAGAGATTTGTTGGGGCGAGGATGCGCAGAGCTGTGGTTAGTCCTTAGTCATACTGTATGAAATCAGACAACCACACATCTCCCAAGGTATGGGACGTATTAAACGTACCATTTTTAACAGTAATAACAAAGTTTGCGTCCCCTTTAAACCCCTTTAAGCTAATGAGGCCCTCTGAGAGTTGATTAGCAACACAGACAGCTCAGTGCCAGTGGAATGCCAATTTCTCATCTTCCTCATTGGTTTCAATTGCTGTCAATCAAATTTCAGCTGGAGGAAAACGTGGAAGTTCAGACAAAAATTGGGGGCATATTCAATATTTTATTTTAATTTTTTAGAATACTAATTTGCAGCTTTAATGCTAATATGGTATTACAAACACGCAAGATTGTGTGAAACGGTGCCATCCGTGTTCTTGTGAGGATATTTGTGTGATGTGAGTGGGTCAGTTGTAATCAATTGTATTGCTTTTATTGGCAAAGCTCACATGTACAGAATGAGCTGTTGTCATAACACAGTTATCAAGAGATCTCCATATCACTTTAGTGTCGGCGGATTTGGAGATGAATTGGTCTGTTTGTCCTCAGGAAATATTTGAATGGTGGATACGATCATTTGGTCACAATGTGTATATATCAAACCAGCATAAACCCAGGTCAAGTAAGTATTTCTAGCTTTTGAGACATAAATAATGAAAGAATGTTGTTCAGTATTTGTCAGGGAGGACTGCTTTCTGGGAATCTTCATTATGCTTTTAGTAGTATTAATGCTTGACATGAGAGCACAAAACAAACAAAATATATATGATCCATGTACACAAATATAAACATGGGCCAGGTGTGTCGACAGACTATGTCCAAGAGAGGAGAAAGTATGTGCAATGTGGTAGACATTACATGTTGGGAAATAGCTCTGGAACCTCATGTGCTGCTAGGGGGGGTCTTGCAGGCTGCCCAGATGCCGTAAAGGCATCTCTCGACACGTCATTGGTCACGTGTGCAAGGGCTCCAAAACTCCCAATCGCATGCGGAGACCTTCCTGAAAACAACTCGTTCTAAGGCCAGGGGTTTTCCCCCCTTTCCTTGTTAACAAGTGCACACAAAGTTGATCCAGTGGCATGCCAATGTCTACATTGTAACTGCGTATGCCAACGTCTTGGGGCACTTTCATTGCTGTGGAAAGTTAGGTCACCGCAGGCAGCAGACCACCAATTATAGAAATGTATTTCACCTGGTGTGACAGGTTTCTGTTGTCCTGCAGACAGTGTTTCCTTAGAGCAGGCTTATCGCTGGGTCCTGATTACCAGTCCATCACTGGAGGGCTACGCTCGTCAAAAACTCACTGTTGTGAGTAACGGTATCTACAAACTACACTTTCATGGACCATGTTTATTGTCTCTTTTCATTGTTTACCAGAAATCTGAGCATGCTTTGCTTATGACTTCATTTCCATATCCCCTTGGGGTTAAGGAATTGACACAAATAAATGGAATATATGCAAATATTTACCAGTGTGAGGTCGAGTCATCTGCCATGTATTCCTGAAGACAGGCATCATAAACAGTGGGAAGGTTTGTCTAACCAACAACATGCTCTGTAACAGTAAATATGTAGGATAACACTGTTACCTGGGTTACCTCCCTTTCAAACTAATTTCTATGGGAATAAATCGATGAGTCAAGGAGAGGGCCTTCTGGTAAAGGTAATCATTAGAGATACGGTCGAGTCAACTTCGTGATAAACCTCTCCGAGTCCCTCATGAAAATGACCTCATTTCAGTCGTAGGGGTTTTCCAAAGCTGTACGAGGAAAGTTTATCCCCTGCCGTACCGTACGGCTCTACAAGGGTTACATCCTCCTTCTGTAAGTCACCTGAGATCAGAGTTTTCCTGCTCCAGTGGGGCTGTCGTCATGGTCACCAGTGGGGCTGTCGTCATGGTCACCATGGTCACCAGTGGGGCTGTCGTCATGGTTACCATGGTCACCAGTGGGGCTGTCGTCATGGTCACCACGGTCACCAGTGGGGCTGTCGTCATGGTTACCATGGTCACCAGTGGGGCTGTCGTCATGGTCACCATGGTCACCAGTGGGGCTGTCGTCATGGTCACCAGTGGGGCTGTCGTCATGGTCACCACGGTCACCAGTCGGGCTGTCGTCATGGTCACCAGTGTGCTTCCGAGAGGCCGATAGGAGACAGGCAGCCTCCGACAGAGATGTCCCTGTGCTAGCCAGGAGCCTGTCTCCATGTAGCTTCCCAGCTGCTCTGCCGTCTAAACACTCACAATCGGAGTCATCGTGTAGGGAGGTGATGTCATCCTTATTCAGCTACTGGAAAGTGCCGGAGTTTGTGTTTGTATCTCCAGGGTAGCCTCGGTAGAGGCGGCCTAAACTTCCTATACCCAGGTTTTCCTCCCTCTTAGTGTGGATTTGCAGGGTAGGTTGGAGGTTGACATATTTGGAGATTAACTCATTAAACACACATGGGAATGGATGGCGGTCCATTGTATTATTGTTTGTTTTTTTATCACGATAGCCTGACTGTAGTTGCAATTAACAGCCTGTAAATATAATCACACTTCGGCTGTTCCACCAAAACAATACCTCAGCTTTGAGGTAGCTGTCAGCTCTGGCTGAGGAAGAAGGAGAAATGGTGAATGATGTGTTCATTTCTAAAAGCTGGAGGACAGACCTAGCCTGAGGAGATGTCATAACTTGAATTCCTCATCTTCAGTTGGAGATGTCCTCAATCGGCAGATGGGCAGATCTTTTTCTGTGGATATTTATGTCTGACTAATAAAAAAAATGGCAGAAGGAGAGTTCATTTTCCATTTCCTGTCAAGGAACTTAAATATAAGAATATTTTACGGAACCAAGATCGAAAACAGGCTGAATCAAAAAATCGTCAATTATGGCTGAACGAATCCTACAAAAGGGATAGAGTACTAACACTTCTCAGGGCCAAAACCATGACACTTTGAAAGGAAGGAAATTCCTATGAACCAGGATATACAGTGCCATGAGTTGTGGTGAACACCAAACCCACTTATCCCTCCCACTCACACGACTGAGAAGGTTCCAGATAGTGAGCTCAGCGTGCTGAGAGGGCAACGCTGTAGGCCATATGGTGGAGCTCTCTCTCCCAGCTCTCTCTCACAGCTCTCTCTCCCAGCTCTCTCTCTCCCGGCTCTCTCTCTCTCCTGGCTCTCTCTCTCTCCCGGCTCTCTCTCTCTCCAGCTCTCTCTCCCAGCTCTCTCTCTCTCCTGGCTCTCTCTCCCAGCTCTCTCTCCTAGCTCTCTCTCCCAGCTCTCTCTCCCAGCTCTCTCTCCCAGCTCTCTCTCACAGCTCTCTCTCCCAGTTCCTGTGAAAACCGAATTTTGTCCTGTGCCTCTGAAAACAAATTTGTATTCTACGACTGGCATGGGCGTGCATAGCAGGATGCTCTCCTCAGAGAGACAGCAGTCACGGGAATGCAAGTGTGGGAGCACAAGGTATCACTGAGCATAGCTGTGGACCTGAACCCCCCCCCCCCCCCCTCCCAGCCCCCCCCCCCCCCCCCCCCAAGCACTCCTCTTCAAAGCCTTACCTCTGTCTCAGTCTCAATCAGACTACTATTTTTACGCATGGGAAAAAAACACTTGACCTGTGCTCGTCCTGTCCTTCTCAAGAGGGTCAAGTAGAGGGAGTCTTTGCTTTTTGACAAATCCAGCAGCCTCCTCCATACTTTCGTCTCACATTTGACCCCTGAAGAGGCAGTGGCCTGCCATTGCTCCCAGTGCTTCTTCCACCCTGCAGAGTGTTGCTATGTGTGGAATGACATACGATTTTTAAGAAGCCGTTTCACATCTATACTTTTGACCTCACCAGCCGCTGGTTTCATTCATCTCTTCTGCCTGAAGGAAGCCTGTGATAGCAAACACGTACCTGGCCATTTACCTGTGTGTCAGAGGTGGAACTGTGTACTGTAGATCATCCTGTCTAGATACAGGACACGTACAGCTTGAGGGATTCATTAACACTGGGACAGGGAGTCAGGTGGCTGAGCGGTTAGAAAATCGGCCTAGTAATCAGAAGGTTGTTGGTTTGATTCCCGGCCGTGCCAAATGACGTTGTGTCCTTGGGCGAGGCACTTCACCCTACTTGCTTCGGGGGGAATGTCCCTGTACTTACTGTAAGTCGCTCTGGATAAGAGCGTCTGCTAAATGACTAAATGTAAATGTAATGTAACACTATAAAATTGCTAAAACAAACATTCATTTATTATGTGAGGCTGATATGATTGAATAATGACTAAGACAGACAGGCATGTAAATCTCTGTGTCGTGAACAGGCGCCAAACTTTGAAAACGTGCTCCCGTCTCTTGAATTACACTCGCACGGTCTGAAATAAGTTTCAAGTTACAATGCCAAAAGGATGTGGTTATTAAAAAAGGGATTACGTTTATCTTATGGGCACTGCCTGTCACGTTTGTTTCAGCGAATAACTTATTATTTGATTATTCAGGAGGAGACTTCAAAAGCAAATTTTAGAGGATAGAATATCCAGACACAGGAGCCTCCTTGTCCTCTGGCACAGCCGATGTGCTCGTTTGTACCCAGACAAAGTATCCTAAATGTTCATGAACATGAAAGTAAGGACAGAATGTGGCAGGAATGTGCCTGGACAGTGTTGTGCTCGGCCAGAAGTGATTCTACGTCACCTCGTCAGGTGATGCGTCGTCTCCCAGCCATTAAACTCATTGTTTTGAGGTGAGGCACCTTCAACAGCATCTGAATGAGCTGTTAACTAATCTTGGAACCGTTACTGCTCTCCATTGGGTTGTAACCAATAAACTGTCTTGAATATTCATTGTCTTGGTATGATGATATATATACTTGATTACATGCAATTATTCCAATGAGTCTAAGTACTGTTTTATGGCTTTGAAACTCTTTCCCCTAGATGAGCAAGTGAGTGAATGCACAATGGAAACAGTCTTGTTGCTGGAGGAAAGAGATTTCTGATGACAAAGCAGAGAAGCGCTGCTCGTAAAAAAAGAAGGAAAAAAAAAAGAAAAAGAGAACCTAACCAAAACCTGCCCAAACATTCGTCCGTTTCTATGGCAACCCCACCATTCCCTTCAGACGTGGAAGCCAGTGGGAGGTGAAGCGTTGCTGAGGGTCGACGTGGTGGTGGATTTCCACGTACCCAGGCTCTGCTACACGTGCCCACGGGTAAGGGCGTAACCGACATGGAGAGGAGGATTTGGCAAGGTGTGTAAGACTCCCTCCTCCAGAGACTCCCTCCTCTCGCTTATTTTGAAATCCTTCACCTCTGCCCGAGCCATCCGAACTGTGTTGGGTTCTTACAGCATGTATTCGGGTGTGCGGGTGTGTGTGTGTTTGAGAGAGGGCTGCTGGTGGGGGACAGTGTTCTCTAAGGACAGCGACCTTAGGCCTTTGATGGGCCTCAGCCCAGTCGACATAAACATTTTGGTGTGTTGGAATCAGGCTCAGTTTTAGTCTTCCATCGCAACGAGGAAGTGACTCTATAACCATGGAGAAGGAGACACAAACATCTCCAGCACACACACAGAGAGAGAAAGACAAGCGGGAGAGAAGACATCTGAGGTATGGGTCCTGTCTGTCTAAACCAGATGCTTTGACAAAAAAAAGCAGCCAGCTGGTGTTTTGTATGCACCTCAGCGGTCCTGTCAGACAAAAGCTGCAAAAAGCCCCCTCACTTATACATTATAGCTCCAGTTGAACATAAATCCCCCCATGCAGTCTTCGACACAGTTACTGAACTGTTGTTTCCATTCTTGAAATTGCGACTTGACAACTACTCAATAGGCCAGTCTTTGGGTGTCCTTTCACCCCTGTGAAACTGCGCTTAACATCTTATAACGTGCCTGTATTCTGCCTGTTATTGTCTTGGAAATGTCACACCATCTTATTGAAAACATGCAAAGCAAGATCAGAGTTATTGACCCAGAGCTGATGTGAAGCCACTCGATGGGGCCCAACTCGATTAAACTACTGCTTACGGCCTCCCTTCCCAGCCATTGTTCTCTTGGAAAACCTGCACTCATAATTTCCCTGGTAAATTAGACAGAGAAAATGAGACCGTCAAACAAAGAAAATCAGCTCTGACTTAATCAAGACCGTGCTACGGTGTAATTAGAAAATTGTTCGAAGCTTGGCGACAATTACGGCACAAACAGCCAACAAGCTCCATCAATCCCCGACTGCTCTTAGAAACATTTGGGATCTCATCCCGTTGGCATGTCAGCTTAGTCAGTGTTCACAACCAGACCAACAACAACAAAAAAAACACCACAAGGGAACCAACCTGAATCCAGAAACACCTCACCATCAGCATTGTCATCTGGTGCCACAGCTGTGTTGTTCTTCGAATTAATCCCACCCAGTCACTTGTTTCCTGCTGGTCGACCCCAGTGTTTCTAAAGTCCCTGCTCCCTTGGTTCCAGTGGGCCACCGTCCACAGCCCGTCAGGCTAGACCGAGACACACGGCTTCAAGTCCCCCCCCCCGCACGTGTCTGGCTGTCATCTCCAGAGCTGTCTGGCCGGGACTTCGTCCATCCTCCTGTCAGTGATGGAGTAGAGGGTGGAGGAGTCTGCTGTCCAACTTTGCTCAACTGGGGGAGGAATCAGGCTCGTCTTCACTCGGCGCGGAGGAAACGTCAACTCGACGGCCGCGGGACAGCGTCGCTGTTTGTTAATCTGTTTTTTTGGTGAGAGCGACGATGACTGCTGGCACTGTGGCGGTCTGTCGCCGCGGAGGCGCTACGAGGAAGGAGCCAAAATCAATAGTTATAATCAGGCGTCAGCCACACGAATGAGGTCAGCGCCTCCGGACATGGGGGTGTCAGAGCTGGGATGCTTGTTTGAGGCACAGCACAGCCCTTTCAACACAGTCAACTGCTCAAATGTGAAATGATTCATGAAGTCGTACTCGAAAGAGAACTGTGATCATTTTTGGTGCTGCTGGAACCCACTGTGTGTCTGTCCTTGTTTTGGGTAGATCAAATTGAATAAAGTGAGCCAGGCACAGAGAGATGGATGACTCTCTATGGCGTTTACGTTCTAGAGGAATCCAGTACATTGTCTCACCCCTTGTTTCAGACACACTACTATACACTAAACGATCCATCTCATTATCGCCCTGGTCAAAACAAGAGTGGTTATGTTTCGGAACCTAAGTGTCAGTATTGATTCTAGTCATGGCGATTGCTCTGTTTTGGCAAACGAGCCCTAGGTTTCCATCCATTTCCATCTCCTGCTCTGTCCTTGTCCTGGTGGTGGCTGTGTTTGCGTTCAAACGGAGACTGCGAGTGCCTACCCTCTCAGCAGCTAATCCCCCCCAGGCGCTCGTCCATCAGAGGGGCGAAAGCCTGGGTGAGAAATGTGCAGGGAAATCTGTGCCAGGATCTTCAGTCCCTCTCACCGTTTCCAGACTTGCTATTGAAGAGGACTGACGAGAGGCTAGCCGCCCTCTGAGAGAGAAGGATTTGAAGTGACAAATATGTTTGACAGATAAAGATATAGGTAGTAGACTCATTAGAGATAAACAGAGGTGGTAAACATGGAAACCACACCAACTGCTGTTCCAGACTTGTAATCTCCACAGTTTAATGAGAGTGAAACTTCCATTCCTAATGCATGACATTTACATTTGTGACATTTAGCAGACGCTTTTATCCAAAGTGACTTCCACGAGAGAGCTTTACAAAAGTGCATAGGTCTCTGATCGTAACGACGAGATGGTCCCAACATTACGAGCAGCCAAAACATGAAGCAAGAACCAAATAAGGGAAGAACCATAAGAGCATGCAGTTTAACAAGTCACAATTAAACAACATGAAAGTCAAAAAGTGCAAGAGTGTACCTATAGAAAACCAATCAACAGTAATGCCCTATGTAACTTTTGTCATAAATGTCATGCGTTATCTAAATGTTCATTAGGTTAAAGGTCGACATGGGATGGCCCACTGTGTTCTTTGACCTGGTTTCTTCTTTGAAGTGGACGCTAACCAGAGGTTCTCTGAGTTTGTGCAGCCTGCAATAGCAGTGGATTCAGGGCATCCTCAATATGTGCCAATACTGACACTTACCTAATCTCTTTCTAAAGACAAGGATTTCTTTTCTCCCATTAATGTGTTTTATGTTGAGTCCTGCTTTGTCTGAGTCTAATTACCACGCCAGGAATTCTTCTACTGCATGTGCTCTAAGGATGCCTTGAAGGTTATCAAATCATTCCTGTCTCGTCCAAATGATGGATGAGTCTGGGGTAGACTGTTGATGAAATACAAGAATGTGGGTAGATTTCCCATTTTCTGCATGGATTTAAAGTTGTGTTTCATGGAACTTTTCACACAGTATCTGTTCAGATGGTTTTAGGGTTGGAAAAGTGAGACAAAGGAGTTTCCCGAAACGGCTTTCTTGGCAAACTACTTGAAATCTTATGAAATATGAGATGAATGTTGGGATGACATCACCCTCAGACTTTAAAATACATCAAAACTGTGATAACAATCCGTTGGCCGACAAGGAGAAATGGCAGCAGTAGCAGATAATAGTCACTTTCGATTTATCCATACTTAATAAAAGTACATGTATCAACATTACTTTTTCAAAATTGATGCATAGCAGCACTTTAAGTGATGTATTATGTTTATATGAGATAATACAGTCAGTTAATTAACTTGACACTGTATTAAAGTTTCACAACTCTTGTTATGGCACAAACAGTGGTATTATTAACTGTTGTTGCAAGTTCGTGTCCTTTACTGCTCGGTCGGTAGCAGATCATGTTGTAATAAACTCTGTGGATTCCGACCAAAACAAACCACTGTCTCATATTCATTAATCAGCCCTCACACCAGGAAGCTGTGAGGTCATCACTACTGGACGCTGGAAGGTCTCCTGGACATTATTCTGGCCAAGCGACGAACGGCTGTGATGGATAAGCTGCACTGAGAGCTGCAGTGGAGATGTTCTGTTCTAGACTTGCCAAACGTAAACTAACTCGAATCTCTCAGTTCTTACTGAAGTATTTGAAATTGTTTATTATTAAGATCGAATGGAAAGCTTTGTAAAGTGCCCTGGCCTGCACTTAAAACACAACGTGATGCAGATGTTGGATTCTTACTATGAATTTTAGAATATCAGGCCCTCTTGTTGATGGTTCTCAAAGTTCTGACTTGTATCTCCCAGTGTCTCTCAAAACACACTCTGGTCTAGTATCATGTGATCTAACCTTATCAGGTAGAACATTCTAGAAGCCAGATGGTATTCTCATAGATCTGAAAGTTTGACGTCTGTGCATTGAGCTTCCTCTCTTCTGACTCTCAGATCAGCTCCCAATGGTAGATATGTTGCCCAGAGGAGCATTGGCTGATGTCATGTCCTGACAGGAAGTTGTTTAACACAGTTCACTGGTCCAAGATCATCAATAAAACAAACTCCACTCTGCCAGAAGCCTTATCTCTTGAGTCAGCCTCATATGAACTATTTCCACGCTGTCCGTTTTACTCCGTTCAGACTCGTATAATAGTTATGCCCAGCAACAATTACAAACAAAAATCTGAGATCCGAGACCCCATCTAGTCATTCCTTCAAAGATACAAAGGTGTCTTTACAGTTGTAGTAAATAAGTCCCTTTCCAAAAGTCCGTCATTAGTTGTTGTTTAATTGTTACTTGTTTAACTACTGCTCTTGTGGTTCTGGCCTTTGGCACTTATTTGGTTTTTCACAATGTATGCTTCATGTTTTGGCTACCTCGTTGTTATGATCGATGACCTATGCACTTTTGTAAAGCTCTGTCTTGGAAGTCGCTTTGGATAAAAGCGTCTGCTAAATGAATAAATGTAATGTAAATGTAATTAGACAACCAGATGAGCCAGATTGCTCATGCACACAACTCACCTTCTTTTACAGTTGACCGTCGACATCTCTTTAGAAATGTTCCTGAACTCAAAGTGTGATGCGATTTATAATGCAGCAGGATCGTAGGGCTAACTATGCAGTGTTGTGACACTTCAACATGGGCTTCTGGCAGGACAAGACTATGATGAAATATCACAGAGAAAAAACACTGAATTCATTCATACGTAAATTGAAGCCTTGGCTGTTAGTCTGTCAACGGCTGGCTGCATCATTTCACACATTTAAGAACTGATTTGAAAAAAAACTGGATTTAGGGAAGCTGTTTTGTAGTCAGGGATTTACTGTGTAATGTGGAATCAACAGCCGTTCACATGCAGTCTGGATTGAGAAGTTCATGTGAACAGGAAATGTTGGTTAGTTTAAGAATGAGTTTGAACAAGGTTTTAAGGTACCTTCTATGCTTCTTATATACCCCTATATTACAGATTGAGGTTTGACACCAATGCGATTATAACTTTGAATACCACAGTTTCGCACAGCCTAAGTCAGATTTAAACATGAGGAAAATCCACCCAACAATGTCAATTCTAACTACTAAACGGTGTCAAATGGGTCAAACACTTGGCGCTTTTAAGTATGGAAACCATATCCCTAAAAAATCTGCGAAATCTCAAAATTCTGTTTGTATAGAACATTGAAACTTTTTTTTGTCACGCAATAAAAATTAATTCCCCCCGTATCAATAATATGAACTGAAATGGTTTCCGTGTGTGCGAGCGAGTCGTTGGTTGCCTAATGTATCTTCCAGCAGACCTCACACTGTTTCAGCAGTTCAGATCTGAAGAGTGTGTGAGCCAGGAATACCCTTCATCACTTCACCGCTGGACAACACCATTCTATGGAAATAAACCCCCGGAAGTCCTGTTAAGGGGAGAAAAAAAACTGCTATTAAAGGAGAGAAAAAGGAAAGAGAGCGATACAGACAGAGTGAGTAAGACAAAAATAATAATTCAACTTAAGAAAAAAAATCTTATTATATTAAAAATCTTACAAGTGACGAGGGAAAACGAGAGAAAGACGAAGACGTTGAGAGAGAGAGACGGTTGAGGGGAGATGCAGTCGGATGGAGTTCAGCTGGAAGATGAGCGGAGTGGAACTCCAGGTCCACTCTGCTGGGGACCCTCGTTAACGATGGAGCCAGTGATGTCACCCTGTAGTCTGGGAAACGAGAGCAGGGGTTTTCCCCTCTGAAGCAGTCCACCAGCCACACTGTACAGCCTTGGCTCAAGGCCGGAGAGTACATGGGATACTTCCTGTTCTGCATATCATGCATATGATGTGTGTGGTTGGTCTGGTCAGAGAGTAAAGTAAGATGTCATGCCTTTTCGTCAAACACTTTCACGTACAATTCTTGTATATGGGGAAGTTTCTAGTTAAAGCTAGTCAGCACAGAGAGATCCTTACTTTCACTTATGAGTGAGAGCATTCAAAACCCCTCGGCAGTCTCTACTTTGACAACGTTCACTACACTGTCCTATGGAGAATGGAGTAACCGTTAGAGAACTGTGTTATAGTGGATAATGATCAAAGCAGCAGGGATTGGGTGAAGGAACGGTTTGTCTACATCCTGATTTTAATTACGTATTGATGGAACCACAGGGAGTGACCTGATTCCAATGTTGAATGGTCGCCGTGACATTCGTTGGCTACAATGTCAGCCGCGATGCACATCATATACTGTGCTTTGCTCTCCACACTGAATGATTAGGAGGAAGTCAACTATTGCTTGGTAACGTTTGGCTAGAATCCAGGCTAAATCATTTTGTGTCTGATACAGTGAGAATGTTGCGTGGCCAGATGATTTGGAGCAAGTATTCCATCAGAACCGGATTTCTAAATGTTATGGAAGTCATTTATTGCCTGGTTTTTCCGGAAATAAAAGAATACTTTAAAACATCCGCTTAGATCATATATCGTATGCTTTCTCAGCCCTTGTCCCTCAAGGACAACGCGGGACAGGAACCCAGGAAGATGGGTTGGACAGTAGATCAAAATTACAGTCTCGCTTCTGACATTGGCACTACTTCACTCCAGATTCTCCAGTGCCTTGATCAGAAGTTAGCATATTTTCAGAATATGCCTAGCAACCAATCCCTGTTTTTCCTAACCCTCGAGCTGTAAAATCCCAGCTCCGGGCCTCCATGCTGAGGGGAAACTGAGGGGGTTTCTCGTCCTTGGGAAATAAAGATTCCTGCAAACTCAGTGGGGTCTCCGGACATGTTGCTATGACGGAAGAGAGGTCTTTACTGCCGTTTCCTTTGCCACTGTGTATTGCTGTTCCCCCCGAACCTCCTGCGTGTCTAGTTTCATGGATACTTCTCCTAAATGTGACTAACTGCTCTCTGAAATGTGTGGCTACATACAGGAAAGCCTGTGTTTTATGGTAGTCAAGGCAAAGGAGGGGAGTTGGCGATGCGTTGATGTGAGCGATAAGATTTGAAACAGATTATGGGAATTTGTCCATCTCTCTGGACCTCCTCTCCAACCCCACTGTCCTCCACAGAGAGAACTCTATACTATGACATCATGCTTTGAAATATTGTGCTGCACCTTGCCTTCATTATAGTAAAGGTTTAAGTCTATATATTAATAGTCACTTCTGGATGGCCATGGAAACACAAAAACGAAATTCTCAAAAGTTGTATTAGTTATTTCACAACTTGGGAGTCAGGTGGCTGAGCGGTTAGGGAATCGGTCTAGTAATCAGAAGGTTGCCGGTTCGATTCCCCGCCAGGCTGATGATGTTGTGTACTTGGGCAAGGCACTTCACCCTACTTGCCTCGGGGGAATGTCCCTGTTCTTACTCTAAGTCGCTCTGGATAAGAGCGTCTGCTAAATGACTAAATGTAAAAAAAATGTAAACTTGGGTTCAAATTTTAATCTGTCGAGATCAAAGGGAATTTCCACAGTTGTTCCTGAAATGGCATAATGTGATTCGTACATGTAAATGTTAGGTACTGTGTGCAGGTTTGTGATGGATTTATACATTGAAAGAGGGCACTGTGTGTACATGGCATCATCATGACATCATCATGATATCAACAAACCTTAGAAAGTCGTTATGTAAGTGTCCTGTATGTCCAATTTCTATCATATGTAAATGATAAAACGTAAATATGACAAAATGATTTCTTCTTTGTGTATGGCTGGCAGAGAAGCCACTGGAATGCAAGCTTCAGGTCTCACTGCCTACAATCAAAATCACAAAGTAAATCTAAACACAGCACACAATTCATTCCTAAATAGTGTATAAGGAAGACATTTTTGCGATTCACGCACGTCGTTTGAACGTCATCCTATATTGCTGGGACGGTCACCGTTGAACTATAGTACCTGTGAGTAAGTCTACGCACCATGATTCATAAGAAATCTCCCCACAACTCTTCTTACCAAGACAGGTCCACGGGTCTTGACTGATTATACTTTACCACTGTATTATCATTAAACGCACTTAACGATCAGTATCGAAAGAACTGGCTGGACGCAATCTGTCAAACGGGGAGAAATGGCTGTCTGGGAAAAGAGCCGTGAACTTTGACCCCCTGCCTCGTCAAGCCTCTGGAATCCTGAAAACGACGACGCTAGCATTTATCCCCCTGGCTGTCAAAAAACAAACATTAAGACCTATTAGCAGGTTCACAACCTTCTGGTGAGGAGAGCGTATGTAGTCAGCTTTCAACACAGTCTACCACTACTGTATATCTACATGTGGGTCATAGCTCTGTGGTGAAGGCAGACAACTCTGAGCTGAGCTATTGGAGCATAGTAGCATGGCATGATAAATGCCTGCAATTACTGCGTGTCATTACAAAGTCAAAAAAAGAAAGTGGGGGGGGAACGAAGGGTTCAAAGGTGTACGGTGCTTTAGAAAACCACAATGCCTCCCGTAATATGTCCCATCTGGGACACCTTACGTTCCCTCACAACGCTGCTGTAAGAAGAGCACAGAGGAGTACATATATTGGATGTCTTCATCAGATCAACTAAGCGCTGCCATAAGTCACAGTACTATAAGTTCAAGGTTAGGGAGGTATCATTACTATGGCAACAATAATGACTACAGAGAAAGGCACAAAACCAGAGACTTCGAACCATGTTTCTAGGATTACTGTAAGCTTGGGGACGGAAGATCTTTATCCTGGAGAACATCTGAACCTACAGCAGAGGCTCTGTGGCCGACTTTCTGAGGATCACGTTTCCTCACAGCAGACGTGCAAAGGAACGAGGGTCGTGACGCAATTTCCCCAGAGACTTTAACGTTTCATGTGACTAAGTACGTTTTAGTGACTGATGTGGGGAGTTCCATGGAAATGTAATCATCTGAAACCGAGCTTCGGACGACATACGACATCTGTTACAGCGGTGTTTAGTCTAGGGGGATACCTACTGACATCCACGTACACAGATGAAGCGCAGAGCCCCCAAGAGGTCTGTGATGTCATCCCCAGTCTCGGAGCTTTTAGATGACATATTGCTTTGTCATCCTTGGTTGTCCCCGTGTCCTCCCTGGGTGTCCTCTGATTGCATCCTCTCACTTCCTGCTCTGTTTCCTCGTTTCCTTGACGATCTCCTCAACGTCTTGGCCTGACCTTTGCCTTTCCACTCCTTTCTTTTCATCTTAGGCTTCCTTTCTCTCCTTCTCCTCTCCTCCTCTCCTCTCCTCCTCTCCTCTCCCTGCGTGGCCTGGCCTCTCCTGGTATCCATCACAGGAAGATCCAACAACCTTGTCTTAGTTGTAATCTCATTAATTCCAACTGTCTAGTCTGGCACAGTCTCATCCGGCCGGATACAAATGGCTACTGCACATATTGATGGATGAAGTGGAAAGGCTCAGTTCTTTACTATTAGAAGGAACTGGAAATGAGTAGTTTCCGACTGCATACACTCCGATCCCTCTCACTTTTTCTCATTTACTTGCGTTATAGACGGCTCTCTTACACAAGGCTGTTACCACACCTTTGTCTTTCAGAGACTCAGGCATTTCAAACTCGACTTTCAGCTGCTCTGTTCAGAAAAAACAGAACCTGACGGCATTGTTTGAATTCTACAACTGTCAGGTTAAACACACACTAGTAAATTTGAATGGTGAGGATTGTTATTAGAGCCCTTTTTACTCACTAACCCCTGTAAACCAGTGTTCAGATCCAGGTGCCTGATTACTGGTGGAGTATGTCAACCTTTATACCACATGAATATAACACCAAACATCCGTGATGTCAATACAAAGTCTTCATTTTCAGTGAAGATGTCCTTTTCAGTGAAGGTGTGAACCAACTATGAAATGTGTTCATGGAAACTAAATAAAAGTCAAAGTAAAAAAATTCAAAAAAGAACATAACATTTCACAAAATACTATACAATCCCCGAGTCACTTACAACTCTGGCTTTTTAGATACTTAATGTTACCAGAACTTCGAAGGTCTTTTTTTTTAATTCTCTCAACTCTTTTTCTGGCAGTGTGTCAGGCAGCCTTGAGTGTCAGGTCAGATCCCATAGTCCTCGATCACCTCATGGCTCAGGAATCTCCTTCCCCAACCTGGTTTAAAGAGGCCTTCCTTCATGCAGGACAGGGAGAAGACGAGGTACATCAGGGGAGTCAGATGGCTGAGCCGTGAGGGAATCGGGCTAATACTCTGAAGGTTGCCGGTTCGATTCCTGGCCGTGAAAAATTACATTGTGTCCTTGGGCACTTCACCCTACTTGCCTCCGGGGGGAATGTCCCTGTACTTACTGTTAGTCGCTCTGGATGAGAGCATCTGCTAAATTACTAAATGTAAATGTCGATCGGCTCCATCAGATTAGTCAGAATTATGCTGTGGATGTTGATTCCATCTTTGTCTTGAGGGACCTTGTTACAGTCCTCAGTGGTGACGCAAAAAAAGTGGGGTGACTTTGGAGGAAACTGAACGTTGATATGACAGAAAAATTCTCCTTCTCACCTTGGGGGCGTATCAATTATTCAAGACCAATCATTCCTGCATCTAGAAATATATGATGTGGCAAGTTCTCATTGGAAAACAATTATAAAACACAAACCCACAGTTAGGAAAGGGATTTGTGTGTGTAAAATAGTTTGGTGTGTGACCGTGCCAGACGTGTCAGCTATCAACATCCTGACCAAAAACAGTGTGCGTGACACTACAGGGACACACAACATCCCCCAGCACGAGCCCCAAGAACCAATTTCCACATCTCTCCTTGACAGCAGAAAAGAACTGAGACAAATGGGTCTCTGTTAACGTTCATATTTCCATTAATTTTCCATCTGTTGAGCCATCACTCTCCCTGGTTGTTCTCCCTATCACACCCAACAGGCTGAAAGCAAGTGGGAGAGGCTAATAGTTTGAGCTGGGAGCACAGGTCCTTCAGATGGAAGATATTTCCACTCCGTGTGCCCGTGTTATTTATAGTTTTCCCTGCCTTGGGAGGGAGAACGGCTCCGTAGCAACATTGGGGAAAACGTCTTCATGGCAATAGGTCTAATCATAAACAAAGTAACCCACTCGTTATATATTTGTCAGCCGATAAGACTTTTTCCTTATCTACTCATAAAAGATTCACGAGGAGGTAAACATATAAATAATCCTTTTTCACTATGTCACAATATCGGTTCAGTGGAGCTCAGGTTGCCATGCAAAAAAAAAGAACAATATTTTTCCTGTAAATCTTTTTCAACTTCCAACATAAGTGTGAATGTCAAAAGAACACCCCCCTCCACCCCCCCCCCCCCCCCCCCAAAAAAAAGGAATAATAAATAAAGACGAAAATGTGGTACCAAAACCTCGATAAAACTGTTACCAGCTCTCAGGCAAGCTGCTTCAAGTGGAACAAAATGCAGTTACACAAATCATCCAGTGACTCCACAATGCCCCCTGACGTCCCACATCTGGGCCTGGGACAGGCAGCGGGTCACACTGGGGCTCTCGCACTTTACTGTCTGTGACCTGTGACGTGTCACTGCTGTGTTCAGGAGTTTCTGACAACGAGAAGCCATCGACCCTTCCTCCTCCTCTCTCCATCGACCCTTCCTCCTCCTCTCTCCATCGACCCTTCCTCCTCCTCTCTCCATCGACCCTTCCTCCTCCTCTCTCCATCGGCCCTTCCTCCTCCTCTCTCCATCGACCCTTCCTCCTCCTCTCTCCATCGACCCTTCCTCCTCCTCTCTCCATCGACCCTTCCTCCTCCTCTCTCCATGGACCTTTCCTCCTCCTCTCTCCATCGACCCTTCCTCCTCCTCTCTCCATCGACCCTTCCTCCTCCTCTCTCCATCGACCCTTCCTCCTCCTCTCTCCATCGACCCTTCCTCCTCCTCTCTCCATCGACCCTTCCTCCTCCTCTCTCCATCGACCCTTCCTCCTCCTCTCTCCATGGGGCCTGACTGGCCTAAAAAAGAGACCTGAAACAGCCACCAGCAGAACATGCCCGAAAAACTCCCAACCCATGTGTTTCGCATTTGGGGTGTTTAAGAGGGTCTTCGCCGGGTTCTTTTGAAGAGGTGGGGAAATTGCCTGGTCCTGTTGTGCCCCAGCGCTCCTCTGCCTGTGAGTTAACTCTAACTGTTGGGTGTAGGAAGCTGTGCCTTGCGCCCCTGCGTGCTGGTATCAGTATTCATTAGAGCACTCTGGGTATCATTATTCCAAGGGGAACTTCAACGTATAATTCTTTTCCATTCCCCTTTTTTTAAATTCCTCTGCTCCCAGTAGTGACACATGGCACACCTAATGTATTTTATTTGCCAATAAACTGTTTCTATATAAATTTTTTGGGGG
The DNA here is from genome assembly GCA_023658055.1 of Thaleichthys pacificus. NCBI lineage: Eukaryota > Metazoa > Chordata > Actinopteri > Osmeriformes > Osmeridae > Thaleichthys > Thaleichthys pacificus. The sequence goes on from CM042865.1 coordinate 10,481,039, forward strand.
GGGATCAAACACGTAGTGTTCCTGAACTTAAGTGTGCAAGAATAATCCCCTCCATGTACTGTAAATGGCCGGGTTTCCCAGATTCGTTAAGAAGCTCTTAACGCCGAGAGCTTCTTAGGAGCGTTCTAAGAACGCTCTAGAACGCTCCTAAGAAGCTCTTGGCGTTAAGAGCTTCTTAACGAATCTGGGAAACCTGGCCAATATCATTAGCAGCCTCTTCAACGTTTTTGCAACAGTTCCAACACAGACAGAAGATTCAGCAGCAACAAGAGGGCCTCTCCCAAAGGGAACCCTTGCCCCCAGGGCTGTTTCACCAACAAGACCAGCAGGAGCCCAGATTCATGAGGGAACTCTGACCTGGCCCCAATATACAGGCACGGTAACCTCCCGGAGAGCCAATCGGAGAGCTCGTAAGAGGGATCCACCCCTTGTTATTGGCTACGCCTGGGGATGTGTGTCACTCTGATACAGGAAGAAGGGGACAGCAAGACCGCTGGCTTACATAAGGATATGATTGTTTGGGTGAGAAGATAACATTTTCAAGTGTTATTTTTCCTCACCTCCTCCTAGTCAGTCATAAGTTTTGCGTGTCTGGGACCCATGCTTAATAATTGAGGAGAATGTACCATACAGTGGATAAACAGGTTCAGTCTTTGATTTAGAGTCTACATAAACAGGACCAAGTGTTTCTCTCCTCTGCTAACACATAAAAACACTCTCTTATCAAACATCCCCCCTCACTGCTTCAGACTGTTTAGCTTTCGCGTGAACATCCTAGTCTGCTTTTCAACATGTATTTTGTCTAGTCCTCCTTCATGACATCATAGTCTTTAAATATAAAGCTGATTCTGTAACCGAGGGCGCCCAGCTATGAGCTGAGGCAGAGACCTGAATGACATCATGCCATCGGGACTATGTGGCTTCTGACGACTGCAAGCTTAATCCACTTGCTTTTGTTACCAGTCTGTCTCTGCCTGGCAGCAGATGTTGGTGAAAGAAGACCAAGATGGATAAGAAGCCACTGCTGCTATGCCCTCTGTCTGAGGCGGATGAAACCAGATCTAACCGCTTTCCGAGCAAAAGGGATTGGGCTGGCCCAACCAAGAACCAGGTGTGATACCATCTCAAAGGTATACGCTGATGCCAGGTGACATTGGGGCAAGGCCGTAGCCATGGAGTCAACATTGGGGGGGACGAATATTCTTTTTTTAATGATAATTTCAGACAGCGTGCGTGGTATTATGATTACGGCCTTGCATTGGGGTCACCCTACCTCTCAACACCATGTCAGAGGAGTCTGTGTCCAGTCTGATGCATGGGATGTTAGCAGAGTGTGCTACTGTAGGCTAGTGTGGAGCCCAGGCAGCTGTGCGGATCAGTCCCCTCTCCCCCAAACCTAAGCCCCCACCCCAGGGAGGCTCCTGGGCTCCTGCCAGTCGACTTCCACTGAAGAGTGACTCACCAGCAGCGGTAGCAGGCCTGTCGGAGCCAATGATGAGGGCACTTGAGGTGACGATTCCTCCAGTCGTATTCATACAGCTTCGTTTAGTCACGGAGTTGTCTCCACTAATTTCCTGTTTACGGGTGCGTTGTTACATTTTTCTTTGTCAGTAGCGGCAGCTGTATGAACGGGTAGTGTCAGCGGTCACAAAGATATACTGTGTGTGTTAATGTCTTTACCTAAGGCTTAAGTGTGACTGTGGGACTGTACATTTAGCAAGAATCTTTTCCAACCTTTTCACGGAGTTCTTCGTTGTAATGATTTTGTCATCAATCTGGCTTTACAAATGTTGTGGCATCATGGGCATCTGTTCAAACAATACAGCCTGCATGGTCAAAATCGGATCATACATTTTATATTAAACCATGTCAAATCCATTGGTGATTTACCACCAATTCCTATGTGTTTTAACCCACTAAGTTGTAAATCTCCAACCAGCTTAGTTCTGTTGCCAAAAAACACACAGAAATAATAAGGCCGTATTCCTTGGAGACTCCGAGATTCTCGAAGGCCACAATAACTATCTACGTGTAGTTGAGATTGCATCACCACGGCAACACAATCCCTGGTGTGAGATCACAGGCAGCGATGCTGACCCGTCAGGTACCAGTTGAGGAACACTGCCCCCGTCTGTTTGACGTCTGCAACTGCCTGTCAAAGGCCTCGATGATATCGTAACATTTACATTTTGTAATTTAGCAGACGCTCTTATCCAGAGCGACTTACAGTAAGTACAGGGACATTTCCCTGAGGCAAGTAGGGTGAAGTGCCTTGCCCAAGGACACAACGTCATTTTGCAGAGCCAGAATCGAACCAGCAACCTTCTGATTACTAGCCCGATTCCTTAACCGCTCAGCCACCTGACTCCATAAAGAACAAGATGAGTTATGAAACCACAAATAAAATCACAAATCCATCAATGCATTTATTACATACTGCATATCATGTTACGGAGTACACACTCATGATGATCAAAACTGTATATGGCTCTAAGTTCACTGTATACAAATGACTAAACAAAGTACCCTGTTCGACATTGAAATCATACAAAGTGCCAAAGTTTGTTCAACTTGACTGCATCACAACTTTTATAAAGAACTGTTATACGCTCTCTCAGAGAAACAACTGCATTAAAGCTTACATTCAAAAACCCACAGTAAGGTATATTATCAGAGGAACCTTAGTTGAGCGTATACATGTCTTATTTCCCAGTATAGATGCTTACAAAAGTGACACATGCATCATATTGGGATCAAGCTACTACTATATGTATACCATAAATTAGAAGAGTAAGTATATTTGGCACCATATTTCAGCATAGAAAGCAATCATAAATTGTAATACCCCCTTTTCAGTATACAGAGGTAAAATTGACTTTTGGCACATTACAAGAATATATATGTAAGGAAAAGATGGTGTCATAACCTACTATTGTATGTGAACTATACATTACTTTATTATAATTTTTCCATTTGAAGCAAACAAACTATGTGTACAAGATGAATTTAGTATATGAAAATGTTGATAAGACCAAACTAATCTTCAATCCTCAAATAATGAAATAGGCTAACACCCACAGTCTTAACAGTTTCCATAACTAGGTCACTGTTTTTCTGCTGGTCATTTTGAGTAATGTAAACTAAATCACAATGAATCCCATGGGCTGATAGGAATTAACTCTGTAAATTGAGGTATAATATAAGTCTAGCAGAGCTCTGATCTCAAGATAACATCTGTCTGTTGCATTTGGCAAAAATTGTTTTGTTTTATAAGTGACTGTCCTGACCTGTTTTAAACCATCTTGACAAACACAAAGTAGATATATAGGTATATAATTACTATGATATTTAACAATACTATTTGTATTAATAACAATTAGTGTATATTAACATCAAGATATTGAATATTCCAATATTATGACATTAAATATACATATTTATAAACTGCAAGGAATATATAAGCAAATGCCGCTGTTGAACAGCGGCAATGCTAGATATAACATAATAATAAATATACTATCATATTTACATTCTTCCAAACAAATACAAATAAATGCATTCACCATTAGTCTACAAGGTAAACCAATCATGAACCGCAATACTGAATATGAATTGAAGCCTCCCATGCACAGAGAGGTTTCAATACAGGTCGAGACAGGGTCTAAAACAGGCCGGTAGAAGCCTGCATGAGCTCAGCAGGCTCGGCTAAACAGCGCCCCCTGGTGGAAGCCTGCATGAGCTCAGCAGGCTCGGATAAACAGCGCCCCCTAGTGGAAACATACAGGAACCACAGACGCAATCCAAGTCATGGAACTGGCAGAGTCGTAGCGTTTTGACCAGCATGATTGGTGCTTCATAGAATACAATGAATTTGTGTCAGAAGCTTCGCCCAACCACAGAATATGGAGATTTTAGAAAATGTGGGGCATCTGGGTATACAACAAATATGCAATAAGCAAAATCACCAATGACCTGTGGCCAATTTAAAGAAAGGTAAAACGCAATACTTTAGCTATATTCAATAATTTGTCTTTCAGCCTCCTTCAACAAAAGAATATAAAAACACCCTTTGCTATTTTTGCATCAACATCAACATGTATTCAATTCACATCGGTATCATATCAGAGAGCCACATAGAAACATATTATGCATTAACTGTGTTGTATGTGGACAGAAAACCAGGAACAGATCATTCCATTCCCTCAGTTCACAGAACCTGTATCACTTCGATCTGTGGTGGGGCACAGTACCATGTGTAGTGAGATGTGAGCTACTGAGCATGTGCAGAGCAAAACCTCCAGCAATTGTGTATCTGTCAAAGAGACCAAAACACACAACCTATGTCTCAGGCTTGATTGGCACGTTGCCATGACACCCTGATAACTCCACAGTATCTTCCACAGATGTCCCGAACCACCAATCGCAATCCTGCACCCCCTTAAGAGGGAAACACGAATGCAACACTTAACGTTATTATTATGTATGCCTGGATTAAAGACATGCAGGCAATGTCCACCATCACGGATGGGCCCACCTCACAAAACAAGTTGAACAACAAGCTAGGCTCAAAGAAAGAAAAGTGCACCTGACACGAAAAAAAGCCAATTAACTATTAGCCGCATGCACTTTGCGCGAAAAAAGGCAAACGAATGCCCCGTAATCTTATTCGTAACATAACTCCACGTTTGTCTATGCAAATTTACTCAACAATGGGTTTCAGAAGCTCACAATATCCACAATCAAAATTAGCAAGAAAATGTAAATACCCTGCATCAAGCCAAGCTTCTACCTCTACCGTAAGCAGCGAGTCGGAATCCTACACCGACATAAAAACCACACAACCAAATCTATCTCTGCTAACAGCAACACTCCTGTATGACTGTTTGACTCAGCACCCTACGTTCCACTATTAAACACCGAGTCGACATGCAGTACTCAGTTGTCTGTTCCTCAACCTTTTTCCACGGGCAGAAATGCTGAGCTAGAGTGGGGTTTAAGCACCGTGAAGAACCAGTGTTGTGACATCGAGAAACCAAAGAAATCATCGCACCCAAACAATATCAGGCACCGGAGCTTCTCTGCAGCCAGCGACCACCAGGAAACACCTCCTATCAGGGCCTCCAGGACGGAGACCCCACTGGAGAGGCATGCAGCGCACAGTAGAAAGGCGTGTCTGTCTCCCCCACACCCGCAGGGGACTGAAAGAAGCCCGGATGGAGCCCTAATGGAGCTCGCGTGGAGCCAAAATGGAGCCTGAATGGTTGCAGCGCTAACTGGGGGGGCAATCTAGAGGCCCGTGAGGTCGACGATGGCCTTGATGAAAATGGTGTCGTCGCGGATGTAGGAGTTCTTGGCGTCGAGCTTGGAGAGCGGGCAGAAGAGCGGGCAGCCGCTGGCGATGTTCATCTCACTCACGGGCCTCTGGAAGGAAGAGGAAGTGATGTCAGGCCGGAACGCATCGATGATGTGCTCTCTGTTACTCTGGTCCAGCAGCATGAGAGTCACCTTGAGAGGGAGAGGGGGGGAGGGAGAGAGAGAGGGAGAGAGAGAGGGAGAACATTGTTAATTTCAGTCTATAAACTGCATTGAAGTTAAAAACCCATTTTTCTCTTCTGTTGTCCTCACTGACCTTCTGATTGAAGGGCCATTTCAGCAGGGCATCGTTCAGTCCCCTCATCACCACGAAGAACAGGGACAGGTGGCTGCCACGCCCAGTCCCGTCCCCATTCAGGTAGATCCGAAGACACATCTTATAACCGTACTTGCTGGTGTAGAAGGCTGCAAGAAAACGGACAGGACATGAGGCGGCCATGTTATACCATAACCCAAGAACAGGAGACTGTAGACAGTGGTGATCGAGACAACCGTCCATTTACGGCATCTGTAATTGGTGTTTCTGATGTACAGGTTTGTCTCCGGCTGCCAGGGGGGCTTGTATTATATTACATTTACATTAGTCATTTAGCAGACGCTCTTATCCAGAGCGACTGACAGTAAATACAGGGACATTCCCCCCGAGGCAAGGTAGGGTGAAGTGCCTTGCCCAAGGATACAACGTCATTTGCACGACCGGGAATCGAACCGGCAACCTTCTGATTACTAGCCCGATTCCCTAACCGCTCAGCCATCTGATCTGTATGACCGTGTTGTGGGTGTGATGGGTTACCTGGAGAGAACATGGCTGGAGCTCGGCCAGCTATGGCATCCTGCCTCTTCTTGGTGAAGTCGGAGATCCTCCAGACAAAGACACCGTCGAAGGTGGTGGCCGACATCTCCCTCAGCCTGCCTTCCATCTCGGCTACGGTCAGGTCCTTCAGCCCTACTGTCCTCTCCAACTGTCGGACCTGCGGGATTTTAGACGTACGGTTAGCACAGAACAGCTATGTATCAGCTGACATCTCCAATCGACACCACAGCAGGCATGCGCTTCTTTCCCACCTTGTTACTCAGAACCTCGATCTTATCCTGATCCAACCGGTGCTGGCGATTACTGGCCTCCATAGTTGTGGCGAACCTCTCCACCTCTCGGTTCAGCACGCACACCACATTCTCAAACGTGCCTGCTTTCACCTCCAGGTCTGTGCACCTGCGGCCCAGCTCGGCCACCTTTGTCTTCTCGCTGTGCAGCTGGAGCTCCAGGGCCGCTCCCACAGAGCTGGGCAAGGGGGTGAAGGAGGTGGACACCGACAGGGTGGGGGCCGGGGCGGGCATGGGAGGCAGGGGAGCTGGGGCGGAGGGACCAGGAGGACCGGAGCTGGAGGAACCGGAGGAGGAGGAGGCAGCCCCCTGCACGGGAGGCCCAGAGGAGGTGGTGCTGAGATGGGAGACTCGGGCCTCGAGCTCCCTGAGGGACTGGTGGAGCTCCAGCAGCTTGTGTCCAGCCAGCTCCAGGCCCTGGGGCTGCAGGCCCTCCATGCTCACCTTCATGCCCATGATGTAGTGCAGAAGCAGGTTGAGGTGCTCGTAGGCACAGGCTCGTTCGTGGTCGTGGATCTTTTCTTTCTCCACCTGCGCAGAGACAACATGTCAACCTTCTGACACGCCTGTGGGGTGACTGTCATATTGACAGTACGTCTGTAGAACTTTGTGGATACTATTAATATCCAGTAATTTAGTTGTAAAACGTGATGTATCTATTTTTTTATTCTCTGTACTTACTGACATATCACACCCGACAACATGGAACCGGCACGGAGTTCTAAACTTGCTGCAGAACTTGATGTGGTCTACATACTAAGGGAGTAATAAGAAATATCAGTATTTAGTAAACGAGTAATACCACATCTAATTTTGTTTTCAAGCAGACACCATATTATCCTTACCAGGATCATAGAGGTCAACATGAAAAACCTAACCTGTGTTTTCTTGCCGTACTGGTCAGTTCATACCTTTTCCCTGGGGATTTTTTTCTTGGCACAGCCTTCGCAGATCATTGGGTACTTGGGACAGATCTCATCGTGGGCCTATAAGATAAGAAATCTGGGTTTGCCCTGATTCTAGATCGATCGATTGTTCCGTGTCGAAAGCTTTGCGCGATGGAACGAGAAGAGGTACGTTATTTGTCACCTTGATGTTTTTGAAGTGGAACGGTTCCTTGCAGTACTTGCAGTTGAGCGTTCTCTCAGGGCACTCGCGCTCATTGTGCCGTTCTTGCTCGTTGAAGCGAAGCCGTTCTTTGCAGGAAGGGCAGGGGATGATCATGAACTCGCACTTCCCTTCATGGTTCAGCTGGAAAAACGTCACCGCACGTTACAATTCTTCAAGGATATTTGCGCATGTTGTTGTACACCGAGTATGTTCAGACAAGGAGCAAACTGAATTTTGAGACGGTTATCATGGTCTTGGAGATGACTAGTAACTATGGTAATGTTTACCAGGGCATCCAGAAAAATCTAAGCAATCTAAATCTAAATCTATGTTCATTTCAAACAAAAACACTGCTTACCTCATACTCTTTAATGTTGCCTTTCCAAGTACAGCCTTCATTAATACAGACGGCAGAAAGATTTTCAACCTCTCTCCGAGCTGCATTATCAGGAAAAGCCTGGAAGAAGAAGTCAAATATAGGCACTTCCTGTCAGTTACAGAGCAGCAGGAAGTGGATCCCGTTAAATGATGCATCATTCATGTTTAAAGGGTGCGTTTAAGTGCACATGCTCTACATAGCATGGACTCACTGGCTCCCCCGTTGCATTATACAACAGTCAACTAAACGACAGTCCTTTGAAGCAAGTCTATTAGATACAATGCCGGCATACTGAAAATAAGTAAGCCACTTACACAGCCTTGCTTTAAGATCGACGTTGGCTCTTCGAAAATCTCCTCTTTGATACAAGCGTTACATTTCTGAGGTCCATTGCTGCGAAATACAACAATAGACAAAACAGCCCATACCAACTCAGACATCTAACACCGTATTGACATGGTAACCAACTGCAATTCCGTGTGGTAACGAGTCGAAAACACATGGCAGACAATGCTAGCTTGAAATACAAATGTCTAACTGTTTGTTTTATGTTCTGAGTGGTGTCGTCCTCACTCCTGTAATGGGCCATATAGTTATATAACATATAACTATCTCTCACCTTACTGTCCTGTTGAAACAGTAGGAACAGAAGCGATGGCCGCACTGGGCCTGAAACGGTCTCCTCAGTAAGTGGTGACAGCAGTTACACAGGTGCTTGTCCTCCAGCTTGTTGGCAAGGATCTTCTTGGGGAATCCAGGTTTGTTGCTCTCCATCGACGAGGGAGGGGAGGGTTCCTGTGTTGCCATGGTGCCTCTTCACAAGTCACAACAGGGTCTAAAAGAAAGCATGGCAGTGTCTAAAAGATAGCTACACAAATGGACGAATGTGGTATCCTAAACTCGCCTGTTACAGTTTTTGCTATTGGTGAAATTAATGAAACGTACTAAGCACCGTGGCTACTGCAAAAACATGCAGGTGCCATTTGTGGCGACTGTCATGTAATGAGAAAGTAGCCTGGCTATTGTTCTTATCTTTCCCTTTTTCCAAACAATTCTTCTAATTTAAACATGGTGGATCTAGCACGCATCTCGCTGCACACAACTGACACCAAATTACAATACAAAAGCACATTGTTGACGCTTGTGTCAGGCCTAGTAAAAGGCCGATTCCTTTGTTTACATTTTAAGTCTGCATTCGGAGCAACGCTTCTTGTCTTGTAGGCTAAACCAGAGGCACCTATGGCCTGCTTGCCAAGCGGTCACACAATGCGAATGATCCAAACAAATCGTAAATCCATTGTTGTCGCGGTATACCATCATCCATTTCCCCTTTCTCTTCTCGCCTGTGGTCGTTACTAAGCCTTCAGCATCTTTCGTTGGAAGTGGTACCCAACATACCGCCACGCCCCTTGAAAGCAGGTGCTCTAATCGAGACCAGTTTGCCATCGAAAATGGTTGCAATGCTATTGCAATTGCATGAAACTTACCAGCGTTAAACTGTCATCGCTTGCAGAGATGGTAAAATACTCCTTCTCGTTTTAGCCCCACGCGCGTGAAATCTACAGATTTGACATGCAATTCTGATGCCGAATGTATGTGTTTTCTGTGCCGTTAACGACATAATAAATATGGTACCGAAAAGCGGTGGCTGTTATTGTCCAATATCGCCATTGCACTTTCACCATGTTACGTCATTTTCAGACTGAAGATGGGTTGACGGGCAGGCCAAATATACGTCAACGTAGGCGATAAATGCATAATGCCAAGTCCTATTCAGTAATAGGCCTACTAAATACTAATACGGATCAAACATAATATAGATTACAAAGATGAAAGCATAAAATACGTAAAATGTTGCACAAAAGATTAACGAGCCCTTTGTAATCTGGGGGATGATTAATATCCAATCCGTTGAGTAGACCTAACGGTCTACCCTAATTTAATGGCTTAAGAAAGAAAGACAATTTGTGAAAATAAAACACTTATTCTGCGCACTATTCAGCTAAAATATCCACTATTTAAGCCATGTGTGTTTTATACTCGTCAAAGAAGTCTTGAGCAGAGGATTCACCTGCTTTGCTTTACATAATGCAAATCCTACTTCAAGTAGCAAATCGCGGACTAGTCACAAATAAAACCTGCAATTACTGAAAATCACATGCGTCACAAATGTCACTGCTAATGACAAAGTTGAATCAAAGTAACTTAATAAAAAATGTAGAGAATATACTGTATAAACTTCCTGTGAAATCAAATTAAGCGAAATCTATAAATATTTTATTGGCAAATCCTTTCTGTAACATAAGGGCACATTAATAGCGGGCCTAACATGATAATTTTGAAATGTTAAAAATACATTGAAATAGGTGGATCCTTTGGACCTAGTCATACCTGAAAAAAAAAGACTCTCAAATGAGGCACTACACATACAGCTTATGGCTTCTCCTTGCCTACTAAAGCCACTAATATGCATTCATTACTCTAACTCATTCATCTGTTACAAAATATACCAATCTTAGTCCTGAGAGAGGCGATACTGCTTATTGCACAATTAAGAATGCTGTCTTCGAGGAGTGGGTGTCTGTTTTGGAATTGAAAGCTGAGCGTCTTTAGCAAAGGTGAAGCTTCCATCCGGCAGTGTCTGTTGGTTAGGTCTCTTCAAGTAACTTTTGTAAGTTTCTCTGAATCTGGAGAACATATAAACAAAAGAACACAACACGCGTGTTAAAGGTACCGACACGTGAAAAAAACGCACCACCTTTGATGTGTTTGTAAACCCAAATGCCAGTAATAACTGACTATTAAACAAACACATGGTAGAATGGCTGCTCTCAAATATGTCACTTATAAAACAGATCTCATGTCACGGTTAAGAAGCGGTTGTCAGCCGAGCGAAAGCCTTGCCAGCGTGGCATGTTTGAACAGCTCAGCGACGAGGGGACGAACCTTCTCTAGCCTGAACAGGTTTGTTGACAGCTCCCCGTACATCGCAGCGTTGAAGTCAACCTGGGCTTTGGGATTTGCCACGTACCTGAAACACAAAACCCCAAAAACCATGTGATTTAACCATGCTGGTGCCTACAACGCAGCATCCACACTATATAAAACACACCGATTTTTCTGTATTTATATACCTGTTTTCATGTGTAATAAATAAACACGTGTAACTTTATAAATGAATAATCAAATGGATGGCCTATTGCGATGAGGAAGCTAGGCGATAAAACTCACCCATTGCGCCCGTATTCACCCAGGGATGTGAGACGCTGTTCGAGGCCGACAATCTTAAAGGCCATGTAACAGGAGGTCAACACAAGGACACTTACTCTGCACAGACAACAACAACAACACAGATTGCATTTCAACAGGAGTCAACAGGACACCCGAATCAAAAGGGATGATCCACCGTGTGCTTGTTCCAACATGCCCGGACCTGTTTTGAACGCTGACTAATAAAAGCCCAAACCTATTAATTACGAATCCCATCAGACTAACGCAAGGACACACACGCATTACTCACAGGAACAAGTAGATGAGGAGAAGGGTGTGCAACGACATGGACTGGGGAGATTTCGCTTTCTGCACGACGCCCTGGGGCAGCTTGCTTGGCACTGAAATCGAAAGGGAAATTTAGGCTACCGACAGTTACGTTGCCACAAAGGTAACGATTTTGCCTTTGTGTACCCTGTACGCACGGCATTCAGAAACACAAACACCAGATAAGCACTTTGCAGTCTTTCAACCTTCTGTTATATTACTCTGAGAAATTCCCGATGTAAAATACAGTGGACTGCCATCGAAAGTGCCTTGTGGCCAGACAGTCGTGTGTTTCAAGTATCGAGGGGAGTCAGGTGGCTGAGCGGTTAGGGAATCGGTCTAGTAATCAGAAGGTTGTCGGATCGATTCCCGGCCGTGTCAAATGACGTTGTGTCCTTGGGCAAGACACTTCACCCTACTTGCCTCGGGGGTGAATGTCCCTGTACTCACTGTAAGTCGCTCTGGATAAGAGTGTCTGCTAAATGACTAAATGTAAAAGTATCCAGGCAATGGGGGTTCTCCTACCATTGTGATGGGCTGCTGTGTGCTTTTGGCTGGGAGTCTGAAGGTGGACGTCCGCATGGAACAGCCACCTCACCGTTCTTCTCTCCGCTCAGGAACGTGTCTGGCAAGCTGGGGAACTCTGCTTAAACAAACACAGGCGCTGGGTGAACGGGTGGAATAGCAGAGGAGGGAGTCAGGTGGCTGAGCGGGTGAGGGAGCCGGGCTAGTAATCAGAAGGCCGCTGGTTCGATTCCCGGCCGTGTCAAAATGACGTTGTGTGCCTTGGGCAAGGCACTTCACCCTACTTGCCTCAGGGGAATGTCCCTGTACTTACTGTAAGTCGCTCTGGATAAGAGCGTCTGCTAAATGACTAAATGTAAACGTAATATCGGCAAGGCGCATCTGCTGATGGAACCGCAGTTAGGCTCGTGTTTCACTGGCGCAGGAAGAACTGGCGAATGGAGAATGTCGGGATCGTTTACATAATATTCCTGATACGCGAGCATGGGGAAACCTCGACTTCTTTGACATGGCTGTTAAGGTGTGTCCTACGCAAAGATAGTTAAGTTTTGTTTTCCTTGCTGTTGAGGGAACAAGTTACCATGTACAGCCGTGCCATTTCAATTAATCTGTGTGACTGTTTTGTGACAAACAGAATGACGGTGGTTTCTGTTGCTAATGCAGTCTCGCTTAACGTCATAAATGCATTATGTTGCTTCCCAATGGGATACACCAATGGGCTCTGTCCATGGAAAAAAGCTGCCTCTTAATGCTTTGGGAGCGTTAGACTACAGTAGTACTCTACAAGGGGTTAGATGGCTGAGCGGTTAGGGAATCGGGCTATTAATCAGATGATTCCCGGCCATGCCGAATAACGTTGTGTCCTTGGGGCAAGGCACTTCACCCTACTTGCTACTAAGTCACTCTGGATAAGAGCGTCTGCTAAAATGACTAGATGTAAATGGAAGACCCACCGGACATTTTGTCATAATCGGGATGTCTGGGAACCAGAGCTGCTGCTCTCCGGCACGTCTTGCCTCCTGTGGCGGACGCCTCCGTTCAGATCCAGGAAGTCCACAGAGAAGTCCTGGCAGGGAGAAACGTTTCCGCGTGTTGACCGTCAGTATACATATCAGCACACTTTCAAAACGACTTCATTACTTTTGGGGGGGGATTTGTTTGTTTTCCCACGACATTCCTACTGACAGGAACGTTCCGGAAGTCAAAAAGAGAAATCTTAAACAAACATCAAGTCAGCCATGAATCATTGCCGAAGCATTATATTATATCATTATTATTATTCGCAACATTTATCTTATGTATCATCAATTCCCTTAGAGGCAACAATCACAGTGAGTTGAGCTTCACGCCAGCCGCGTACTGACCAGAGGAAGTGAAGTGGGGCAGTCCAATCTGAAGCTGTTCTCAGCAGAGGAAGGGATGGGGCTACTCCCAGTATTGTCTCCCTGAAACCACATTCCAACAACAGTCAGTATAACCCAGCGTCTAGACATCAACAGAAACGTTCTGCAACCACCCCATTTATATAACAGCATCATTCCTACGCATCGCCACGGTGATAAGACAAGAAATCTCCTAGCGAGTTACAATCACAAGAAGAGATGGGTACTCACGTCTAAATGAATGCAGAGGGATGTCAGGAGTTTGAAGGTGGTATCTCGAGAGAGGAATGACACGAAAACATGCTGGAAAACATATTTTGCATTAGGACGATAAAACGTAAGCGTGTGAATGTGCAGGGGGGGCGAGGATCATGTGACGAACATCGCGAATAGAATGGGCTTACCCTCTCGTTTGTAGTTGTAATTACAAGGGCGTTTGGTACCAAAATTGCTGTTTTTGTCTTTTTTATATAAGTCACGGTGACAACTGGGATAGTAATCTGTGAAGAGGGGAAAAGTTACACCTGAATAAAGACTATTCTGGAATACTTGAATAATCGTAATATCTGTAAATGTGTTTGTCCTTACCTTGGTGTCTCTGCCAAAAACTTTTGAATGGAAACAGATCCAGTTATCAGAGACGTACAGTTTCCCTTGATACAGAATGTCTTTCTGTAGGGCACACGTGTAACCTGTAGGAAAATGTTGCTCTTTTAGATCGGGCAAAAGCAGTTTGGCAGAGCAAGAACATGGTGTATATCTTCACATTTTCAAATTGAAATACAAGATCTACAGTTTCATTGTGAGTCTGAGTTATTGTTACTCACTGAACCTTGTAGCCTATATAAGACAATGTAATTAACTCTCGGCAAAAGATGTATCGTTATATTGAACAGGTGCACTTACTTTGTTTCAGTGTCTCATCTTTGCTGATATGTTTGAATATTTTATGGTAATGGAGATTGGTCTTGGATATCTATAACAGATAAAACATGTTTCAATAGAGCAAACCCTGAAAGGATTTTTCATTTTTGATCCTAAAAACTCTATTTCAGATCAAATAAATAGTTATACACTTATTATGGTTTAAGAGATGAGACAGTATAATAACTATGGTATCTGTTGATGTTTAATCTATCATAATAAAGTCAAAAGTTGCTGTCCTGAAATATCCAATTTACTATTCGTGAAAGAGGTGAGATTCTAACCATTTGTTAACAACTTCAAAATGTATTTCATGGCACAAACCTGGCTGGATTTTTTCCTTTCAATCTTGGTTTCACTGTCATTTGGATTTTGAATTGGAGAAGGCTGTTCCGCAGCTTTGAATCTGAAAAGCATGATGTTTAAACACGCATTTCAAAAACACTGAAGACTGGTAATCCCGACACGCATACAGAACTATTTGACCTGGTTTCCAGGCAGTATGGTTACGTTACGTAAATATCATTGACACAACAGCATTGAGGTCTGAAGCTAAACACACAGTTTGGCCAAGCTTACGTCTGCTTGCTTTGTGTCGGCAGTTTAGACATGCGTCACTTTAATAGCAAAAAAAACGGACTAGAGACTATTGAAATCCATACTAACAGAGGTCATAACACACAGACAACAGGTTTGATTGGTTCCGTGTCCGAATGAACTGAAATATATGACTGTTACAGCCTATCGGTATTGAGTTTTAATAGGTCAATGACATCCGAGATCTTCTACACAGCGGCGACGCTTCTCGATCAAAACAGACGTCTCCATTTCAGATATGACGACCTCTGCTTTACCTCATGAGGGGCGTTTTCTTCCTGCCGTCCAGCTCCCACTCCAAGTCCAGAGACGGCTGGGGTTCCCCTGCATGCTTGCCGCTCCGTCTGGGCCTGTCCTCACCTCCATTCTCCGTCTCTGACCTGCAGATGCATACACATGCACGGTGTGAATGTGTACAGTATCGCTAAATGTTCTCAGAACAAACTTTCTGATTTACACTAGCAACCCTTTCACGTTCCTTGACCGGCCCCACCAAATGTAGCCAAAGATAGTGAGACTATCACTCGGCAAGAAGCAGTTTACAGTAAACAATGGTAGCCTAGCTAACGAATATAAAATAAAGATACCATGGCTGATTATTGTAATAATCTCAATTGTTGACATGATCGTGGCTTTAGTTTTACTTGCGTCTTTTTACAGGACTTTAAAAGTAAATGAAAATAAAAACGAAAATGAATGGGCCACAATGTTTTACTTGACATTAACTTCACAGTCTAACATTGTCCAAAATTTCAGGGACTCGAACACAAAGAGCTAGTAGCCTCTGCTGCTACTGGAACAATGCTTGCAACAGTACTCTTCCTTCGTCGCACGTATTACTTGGCCATAAGTTGCATGAACAAAACGACATAGGAATAAGCTAGATAAGTAGTTGCAGCAAACGCAATCTTGAGCAAAATCGTTGACAAATAAGAATTAAACGGTAACGTTATATTTCAATAACACAGTCGTGACTTCTAAAGCTAGCTAGCAAAGTTGGCAGAGGAGGCCCTGTATGTTATTCCAACTTACGTGGACAGAATCCCCCGGCTTGAATCTTTCCTGGCGACGGGTTTGAGCGACTTTGTAAATTGTTCTGGTGTGGATAACGGGGTACGAGTTCTTTCTGGCTGTTCGGTCATCAGGACCATTTCGCGAGGGACTGCTTAGGTTGGCCTCCCTCATCTATTACCCCTCTCCACAACCAGTAAAGTCGGTCGGGGTTTAGGCATCGACCGACACTGTACGGGCTAGGTTTAAATTTGAGGAGACCGTTCGACGCTACCCAGGAAGTTTCGGAGAGGTGGAGTCGGAGGCAGGGAGGGGGAGGCAAGCTGATGCTCGCAAACGTCTGCGGATAAGAGAAAGAAGTTTCTCTCTGTGATCATGTTGTAATCGCTACAACACTTTTACATGAATGCAATCCATATAGCGTCTCTAAGGCTTCATATAATTTGTATTTTTTAGCCTTTGCTCTGAAAATAACCTTTCTAGTAACCTTCAGCAAATTTTGTCGGAACGTCATATTATCTCATAACCAGCAGAGGGCAGCAAATAACAATGCATTAAACTAAAGCCAGTCAGCCGGTAGTCAAATCGTCACTTGTTTACATCATTTTAGCATCCGTATTCCAGATATTTCGGATTTACAACTAATATCTAGCCAAGAGACATAACCACTAGCTGTAGCTGTAGTGATGTTTAGCTCAGTGCCAGTGCAAGTTTGTAAACAAATATATCCCACGTGCTCCTCTTCTTTGTCTATTATGGACGTGCACAGCACATCTAACAACAGTAGCGCCTCCTACTGGAGGGGAATGTTTGTGACGTGTCCACATCGCCGGCATGCATGACATGCATTTAGAATGTGCATTTTGCTTTTCAGATGATGTTTAACAACAAAGCAGGCCAACAATTATACACTAGCTTCCAAATCTGGATTTAATACGATGCATTTAAATTTAAAAACACCCAAACGAAAACATACATTTTGTTCTGTGGCATACTCTAATTACTTTGATTTTAAGTCCAAAATAGACTTGGATGTCTTGCTATATTTCTGAAAGTTGAAACGGAAATAGCATTTTCTACCTACCTACCTACCTACCTACCTACCTACCTACCTACCTACCTACCTAATCAATTTAGTTCATTGATCAGTGAATAACAATGACAATCTTGTTAAAGGTTGAATCAACAAACAAGACAAAAATGAAACACAATATACCATTTCTTACCAGGAAAACATTGACACAGAACAAGGTTGAGTGGCAGTTTCTACACGAATTGTAGTTAATGGAACACGATTTATCAGTATACAACGTGCTACTCGTTTTATCTGGACTACATACCGTTAAAAATACACTCAGGTACTCATTCAGTCCCATGACTCTATACTCAGTCCTTAGTCTAGGAGTCGCTGTTGTAAACCTGAATGAAAGAAGAAGAAAAGTAAAAAAATAAAATAAAAAAAAAGTAAAGAGGGAAAAATGGCTTGTCAGAGTTCATTAAGTATCCCGGGAACAACGGCAGAGCCGGCATTGCAGGTTGCAGCTAGCTGGCCTGCCATTAATCATGGCTGACAAGGAACCAGGGTTAAAGGTGGGAGAGCTGCCAGCAACTCTGTAAGTGATTATAGTGCCTTTCTCACTGAGCAATGGAGCACAAAGAAAGAGTGGAGGACAGACGTTCAACACAGACTGCTCAGTTTACAGAAGACACTCCCCAAAAAGAAGTGGGCATGCTACCACATCCAGTGAACATATCAACCGTTTGAACATATCTAACAATGGCTGCCCATCACAATAAATTCAAATCTCTGACTGCTGATGTGACTGCTTGCTACTGACCAACCACTGTAACACATGTACAACCGAAGGCAAGCAGAATTGACCATGCCTAGTACCTCTTTTGGCTGTATTTTCAATGGACTAGGCATGAGTTTCGCACAGCCATACAGCCCCCCACACAATAGTGCCTGGTAAACAAAGGGTTTAATTTGATCAATCAGCATCGCTCGACTTGTCCTTTCTGCTCTTATTTTGAGAGTGGGACCCCCTTCCTCTCCAGCGTCTGCTGCTGGGAAACATCCCCACCTCGATGCGGCAGCCCTCCTCAGTGGCTGTCAGCTTTTCCACCTTAGAGAAAAAAGAAAAGCGAAAGAGGAGAGAGAGAGATTGGAGTGAGAGAGAGAGAAAGAGAGGGAGTGAGAGAGAGACAGAGAGAGAGAGAGAGAGAGAGAGAGAGAGAGAGAGAGAAAGAGAGGGAGAGAGAGAGGGAGTGAGAGGGAGAGAGAGAGAGAGAGAGAGAGAGAGAGAGAGAGAGAGAGAGAGAGAGAGAGAGAGAGAGAGAGAGAGAGAGAAAAGAGCCAAATGGAGCCAGTGACTGGGGTAGATTGAAGCCCTGTTAAGTGCTCTGCTTGAAAGCATGTCTGGCCTCATTAGCTGTCAGTTGTAACAATACTGAACTGGCAGTGAAGACAGGTTGGAGTCCTGTGGTCATAAATCACTCCCTGACAGCCGCCTGACAGGCTGGGAACCCCTACACACGCACGAGAGCCAGAACACCCTCTCCTTCTTGACACTGCACAGGCACACCTTTAGACACGAAACACGGAAGGCATCAAAGCACTGCCATTGGCCAGATTTGGGAGGTTACGTGTGTGTGAGTGTGTGTGTGCGTGTCATGGGCGTCTGTCGGGTTGACGAGCTGCTGTGCGGATGACTGGTGCGGGGCGGCGGGGGTGAAGGGTGCGGGGCCCCCGGGTCATTAATCACGGCCCCTGACATGCAGAGCAGGAGGCCGCCTCCCCCACCCCCCCCCCCGCCCCCCCCCCCCCCCCCGTGCACGCAGCTGCTGTGACACAGTCGCCGCACAGGGAGATGTGTTCGCCCGAAGCCCGCTCTCCAGGCCTCCAGGCCTGTGGCTCTCGCTCGCCCGTCCGACCGGCTCAGTGTTCCAGTCAGTCACGGGCGAGTCTGTCTGTCAGGCCTCTTCCTCGTTTCGCCCGCGGGGCCCCCTCCTCCTCCTCCTGCTCCCTTCATCCTCCTCGGATGAATTTGTTCTGTGATTCGTGTCTGCTAAGCCGTGGCCTCCTATTGTCAGCTTCATTGGTTTGATCAGATCTGGTCGTTTAATCATAGTTCATCGTGTTCTGGTCTCTTTCGTTTTGTTTTTCTGATAGAACGAAATCAATCGAATGAGAGGGAAATTACAATCCCAGCGTGCTCTCCTTGCATTTGTTGCATCGTTCCTGCAGTTGTACTCGCCTTGTCAATCATATCGTAGTTCTCGAGCTATCAGGCAATACTTGCCATTGTGCTCGATCCCACTTTGAAAAAGCCAGACTTAACACGATTGTAAACGTGAGAGATGAAGAGTAATGGGGCATCTCATTCCTGTTCCCATCCACTGACATGACATCATCCAGACATGCAGCTGCTTGCATAATGAAATAAACCAGTTTGAGACGCTATTTCATCATTCACAGCTAGTAAATCATTGGGTCCAGGCGTAGAAAATGTGTTGAAAGCTGACTCCTTATCAACTTTTCAACATGGCTTGGGAAACATCTGGTATTTCCAAGGACCTTTGCCCAAAAACTTTCATGCAGCTCTTATAAAGACTTCTTTTATATGATATATTTATATCAAATTATGTTATTGGTAAAGGAAATGTTTCACTGCAATCTGTTTAATGTATAGACCAACCAAAAACATTCTATATTTCACACTACATAAACACACACATTATTCTGACTTAGCCTGGACTAATGTTGTTCAATTTCCTCCCACGGTCTCTCATTCCAGAGAATCCAAATGATCTAACTATACCACACCTTGCCTTTTTCCTCTCAGAAAAGACACACACACACACACATTATGCCACACACAGGGCCTGCCATAAATCAGTGGAAGGGATCAGGTCCACCGGTTAGACTAAACAACAGTGTTTGAGTGGATTTGCTCTCCCTCATTAATCATCCTGACAGAGTGAAAACACATTTCCCCTTTAATGACTGTATTTGGGTAATCATGTCTGCCGCTTTCTGTGTGCCTCTCTCTCTCTCTCTCTCTCTCTCTCTCTCTCTCTCTCTCTCTCTCTCTCTCTCTCTCTCTCTCTCTCTCTCTCTCTCTCTCTCTCTGACACACACACACACACTCTCTCTCCTCTCTCTCTCTCTCTCTCTCTCTCTCTCTCTCTCTCTCTCTCTCTCTCTCTCTCTCTCTCTCTCAGACACACACACACACACTCTCTCTCTCTCTCTCTCTCTCTCTCTCTCTAGACACACACACGCTCTCTCTCTCCTCTCTCTCTCTCTCTCTCTCTCTCTCTCTCTCTCTCTCTCTCTCTCTCGACACACACACACACACTCTCTCTCTCTCTCTCTGGTCCTCCCACTCTCTCTCAGTTAGTGGGCCTGGAATCTTGAGCAAGAAACATCTTTAGGCTGGACATGATAAACTTCGAATGAGGTTTGAAACATCAGCGATAACGTGTCATCTAGGTACGGATGGTTAAAGAGAGAGGGAGAGAGACTCTAGAACCTTCCATGGCTGCGATGTGGTTCCTGCTCCGCCTTATCGTAGTCCCGTTAGGAAAGCTTACGTTCATGCGGTGGTCGAATAAACTGCGAGGGGATGAGAGAACGTGACTGGGGGGGGGAGGCTTTCAGATGCAGAAGGTTCGGAGATGTTGTCGCCCCCACGTACAACCAACCCACCAGGCCCCCGCCAGCCTCCGGGGCCACGCCGGCCCCCTTGCCAAGGCACGGTTTTTCCACGAGCGACGACCCCCACTTGCGTGAAGCATGGGAGCTGACAAGCAGGCCGGGATCCCTCCCAGCGCAGGCGGATCAAAACCAGCTGCGGCCGTGCGCATTAGCAGAGTAACCATAATTGCCCAATGCCCTCTTGTGCACTACTGAACTCGCTCTGTCCACGTTTTCGCCTGACAAGCAAGCCCAGGAAAGCCGGAGGGAAGGGAGACAACCCCAGAGTGAGAGATGGAGTCAGAGCGGGTCCAGGGAGCGCCACGTTTGGTCATAAAAGTGCAAGGCCAGGTTAATTTATGGTTGGATGTGGGTAATTAACCTCAGCATGCCATGATGGATTGGAGTATCATGTGTTTTTTTTATAGAGCTTTCTCGGTGTGTACTTAGAGGGAGGGGTTCGGGAGTGTGGTGAGCTAGAAAAGTGTATTTTCAACCTTTTTTCCCCTGTCTGTGGGTGAATGTAAGTAATGGCTGCACAGTGGGTTTAGAAACATCAATCCAGTGTGTCTCACATCTGCGCGCTCTTTTATTTTTGGACCACTTGAAAAGAAGGATGAGTGATGAGGTGATGAAGTTGGAGAGCGGAGGAGAGAGTGAGAGTACGCAGAGGAGTTAGTCTGAGGAAAGATGTTTGTGATCTCTTTTAGAACTCGCAGGGGGGAGAAAAAAAAATCGGCCTTAGAGGAGGCATGAAGAGAAATGCCTCTGTAGACCTCTTTGTGCCTCTTAGACCTCTTTGTGCCTCTTAGTTTTTTGCTGTTTCTTGGCTCAAACAGGATTAATTCATAATCCTGCTGTATCTGGAAACCTTTGCGCTGGCAAAACATTCCCGCTTTGTTTCAGGACTATCAAAGGGATTTAGAAAGATTTAAAACGTATTCTGCACTTTCTGAATACAGACTTTCAGATCCAAATCTACACGGTTTAGGTCCAAGGCTGTTTGTTTGTTGTCGTCGTCGTCCTTCCTATTAGAAGTCGTTAGAATAAGAAACTAAGAAAAGACTCCAATACCAACTCCTTCCTGTCTCTCTTCCTGTCTCCTCCCTCACTTCCTCCCTCTTCTAGTTATTTCTCTCCTCCTCCAAGTTCCGGTTGATGGAGAGGTTGAGACTTGTTGTGTAATGAAGGAGCTGCTCCGCACTCTGTCATCATTAATCACACGGCCTGTCAGCTGTCCTCCTAACACTCCCATAGGCCAGCCCTAGCAGGAGGCGGGACAGCCAACTCCCCACACCGCTACCGGGAACACAGGAAGCAGTGTGTTGTGTGTGGAGCATATTCGAAACCTTTTCTCTCCTCGTTCCCCCAAAACTGTTTCAGATGAGCGTGCTAGGCCACCGGATTACATGGAGCACATGCTTGCCAGAAGCCTAGCGGTTAAAGCGTGTGAGTGTTGATGTCTGCCATAAACATTAGCCAGACTCGAGATGGATGGACAGAGTGATTGATGAGGGCCGAAAGGAGAAGAAAGAAATGATGGATGGATCAGATAAATGAGTAATGGATGAGTAAAAGTGAAATGGAAAATGGAGAACATTCATTTCTCCCCCGAGACAAGATGGAGAGTCTTTCAAATCCAATTTTATCTGTTGCCTCGGGTTATTGGTTTAACTGTCTTTTTACTTAATCTCTCAGGTTTTGCGGGTTTTTTATATTTTTCATAAACAACAGAAACCCACTTATGTCCTTTAGGTGGCGACACAAACCTAAACTCCCATCCAGAAAAAAGTAAAAGTCGGCAGAAAAAAAGAAGCCTATATCCTGGAAGTAAACAAGCTCTTTACTCAGAATCGAGTTCATTTATCTTCTCGGAATTCAAACCAGTAATCCCAGTGGGTAATTGAGAAATGACATCACATCACCTCAGGCTTGCCACACTGCTGTCTCTCCCAACCTGATGGCTCTCATGAAAAACAACAGCTACTTAAACATGTCTGTGTCCATTTTATGGGCCAAACAGGCCCACACCTGAGGCAACCTGAACCCCAGAGTAGATCGATCTTCTCCTGCCCTCCTGCCCAACTCCTACCTCTAATGCACGCTACAGCGTCTCGGAACATTAAAACAGGAGCGGGTTCTCGACTTACCGTGGTGACAGGGTGTTTTGACCCTTGTGTATCCCCTGTCAGAGCAGTGAGTGACCAGTACGGGTCATCCACACTCTGCCAAGGGCCTCCCAATGTCACCCAGCCAGGAAATGGCATATTACCACTGCCAGTCACAAGGCTGTGGAGGTAACCTGAGCGATGGACAGGGCCTTATCCTGGGCATGTCAGGACAGCAGCGCTTTAGCTCCGATGCCTATCTGATGTCCTAAGGAGCCAGACTGACTGTGACTCCAACCCCTCATTGTAGGGAAAGAATTTCTGCAAAAGTGTTTTGTCGGTTGGTAAATCGTCTTACTGAATATGGAAATCGTGTGTTTGTTTCTGCCTGGTTTTGATACGATACACTTTATGTGTACACTGCCGCCCGGACCGATGTTGATGTCTTAAATACGACCAATCCGATGTAATCGGATGATCGTTTAAACGTTTCAAGGCACGCTAAACACTATCAGGTATCTTAGCCAGGATTTACAATCTCAGCGTGTACATTCTCTTGGCGCGCGGGTACCAAGTACACAGCGCATATGTGTACAAGCTACCACGAGACCGGAGCCCTGCCCACTCATCCAAAACAAGCCAACCCTCGTCCATCAGGTAAGACAGTATTTCCTGCATAGCTGAGGCATGAGAGCTGAGCCCTGAAACACAAGCTGAGGAAAAGCACACCCAAAACCATCAATCACCCCATTCTGTCTGGGAGGAACAATAGCGCCTGGCGTGAACCCCACGCTACATCAAAGCCGGCGCTGCAGATGGACTGAGGCCTCTGTTCCCTTTCCGCAGCTCGGCGCTCGTATTTTATCTCTCCAGGAGACAGAGCGTGTTTCGGAGCCGTGATGGACCCGGACGGCAGCTTCGCACATTATTTCGAAAACATCGATCTCACCTATGAATTTTACCGATACACGTTTTGTTTTTCATGTCAAAGATTTAATGAAGCATGAATAGGACTTATACCGCCGAAAATAAATTATTTCGTGCACAAGAACATAATACCCAATCTGGCCCATCGACTTCCTGTCAGCGTCCTGGAGGTAGAAGAAACCTGTGCCAGCCTTGATGAGTGAGTACCAGCTTCTCAGTATCACACAGGACAGCGGTCCGGAGAATCAATAGCGATGTTCCTGCGTTTGTCTCCAGAGAAACACGCACATGCTCAATGTGTTTCTCCAGGAGTGACAAGAGTGAGCTTTGAAATCATTTGTCGGTTTGTTTGGTTGGATGGAACAGTGTCCACAAACCACACTTACAGGCTATTGAAGTGGCTCAAGTGATAGTATGGTGCAGGTTGAAAGAGTTGAGTGGACACGAAACCAATTAGTTTGAGAAATGAAGACAATAAAAGTTTCAATATATTCATTGTCATTTATTAAACAAAATATGACCTCCCCTTTCAACGGCTAGCACTGCCATCATTGATTTTTTAGTAGTGTTTAACTCTCTCCCTTACACAAGGGCTTTCGCCCCAAATACTTCACACAAAAATATCACATCTCCGTTAACTGTTCATTTTCTGTACATATCCAAAAACCAAGAAGCTAGGGACCGATGTGACATGTTCATTCATTCTTCAGAGACCCAACACTGAAAAACACCGTTAGCAATGTGACGAGGTAAAATATATATTTTTGTGTATGCTTCACTGATTGATTTCTGTCAGTTGGCATTCCACAGATCCGGTTCTTAACTGGTAAATGATATGGCTGCAATACAGAAATGACAGAGGGGGGGGGGGGGGGGGGGGAGAACAATGCATTGTAATAGTAAACTTGAAAGCCAAGCGCTCAAAATAAATACAGCTTCTCAGTTGGAAAGAAACGAATGTTGGAAACAAAAACAAATGTCAAACCGGGATTGGCCCACTTGGTCTGGCTGCACATGCATCTGGCCTCCCTTTATAGTGCAGCCCTGTGGAAAAAAAGGTTATTGCCATTCCTGTCACATCACCTATCTCCACACAGCAATCACTATTCCCAGCATGACCGTCAAGACATTCGAGACTGTAAACACAGCAGCCCCAGCAGAAGCTATCAGCCAGCCCCAGTTTGTGGTGCTGTGGTCTCACTGTCGCATTCCACTGACTGCCGGTCCAGTCCAGATCGGCCCGGCCCAATCCAGTTGTGTCCAGTTATTTGTGAGTGACCGTATCCAGGCAGACTGCAGCCATGCAAGTGGCCCACCTCTTCCCCCCCCCCCTCCCCCCTCCCCCCCAGAAGACACTCGAGAGGGGCAGACCCCCCTGGTGGTTTCACTGGGCATAGACACAGAGTACCAGCGCTGCCATATCATCTCTGCTCAAACCAACAGACTCTCCTCAGTCACCAAACTGGGGAAGCCGATTGAGGACCGCAGGGCCTGCCCTGCCTGAGTCATGTTAGGACAAACACTGGAATGGACGCCGCGGGGCTCACTGGTAGCCCAGGGCGGAGGCAGAGCCCAGTCTCTGGCTGTAGAGGGCATAGTGGGGGTAGTATTGAGCCGTGGACTGGAGAGAGTGCATGGGGATGGAGCCTGGCCCCGGAGGCAGGTGGACCTTGCTGTAAGGGTGGTAGCGGGCCAGGCCCAAGCTATGGGGCGCCCTGAGGGAGAAGGTGCTGGGCAGGGAGGCTGCGCTGCTCTGGTGCGGCAGGTGGAGGTGGCAGGACCCGGCGGAGGACACCGAGGGGTAGGCCGAGAGCAGCTTGCTGTCCATTCCTCCGGCCAGGGACGTGTGGGTGCGCAGGTGAGCCAGGAGCTCCTCCGAGTTGGCGAAGCGCTTGTCGCAGGGCCCCCCGGCCGATACCCAGTTGCAGGCATGGGGCATGGGGTCGTTGAGCATGAAGCCGTAGGTGTAGAGAGGGTGGGACATGGACGGAGACACGCTGGACGACAGAGTGCTGGGGTGGAGGGAGTGGAGAGGATGGGAGGGGTAGACCAACGGGTAGCCCGATTTGAGGGAGGAGGAGGGGTCGTGGACACAGGAAGTGCAGTTGCTGCCTCCCAGGTGGGGTGCGTTGGGGTAGCTAAGGCAGTACGGGTCCCTGCATAAACCCTGCATGAAGGAAGGGGGAGAGGCACCCGTGAGCGGACTGGAGCTGGGATGTTTCCCTGGGACCCCCACTCCAAGGCCGGACTTGGTATGGTCCAGCCCTTGGACGAACTGGGATGGGTAGCCTGCGTAGGCTACAGAGCCGTGGTAGCCCATCCCGGCTGAGGAGAGCGGGAACACCGAGTGCCCTGTCTTGTAGGGGGAGATGGGCGTGATGTGTCCGTGGGCCATGTTTGACTGGGCGACCTGGGAGTCCACCTTCCCTGCCTCGTGGTTGGTGCTGCTTTCAGAGCTGCCATTGCTGGAGTTGGTGCTGGCTCGGGCATGGCTGGAGTTAGCGAGCTGGGGGCCGTCCAAATGAGACTTACTCAGGTCTAATTCTTTCTTAAGATGGCCGCTGCTGACACTGCTGCTGCTGCTGTTTGGACTGGCCTGCTCCGGTTTGCTCTCTCCGTTCAGAGTCTGAGGTTGCGAAGCCTGCTGTCCACTGGGAGACTGGCTTTGTCTGTGGGACTGGGAGGCAAGCTGGCTGTGCTGAGGGGGAGACACACTGCTTGTTCTGGAGCTGGGGGAGACTGAATGAGGGGGGAAAGACTGGCTGTTAGCTGAGCTACCGTTAGCACTGCCGTTGTTAGGAACCCTGAAGCCAGTCTTGTCACTGTTGCCGTTGGTGCTGCTGACACTATCCCTACGACTGTCGCCGCCCACTTTGGAGTAGGGCTTGAAGCTGGACTTGTCATCCAGGGTGGGGCGGTGTTCGCCCAGCTTCAAGCTGGAGTTGGAGCTGGAGCAACGCCCACCTCCCTCTTTGTCCCCCAGGCCACTGGAGGAGATGGAGCCCAGTTTGGATGAAGAAGGAGGATCTGGTTTACCTATCTGGGAGCAGGTCTGAGCTAACAGGGCCAGGGGGCTCTTCTTGGCATCCAGCTGCAAATAGAGTCAGACTGGTTTAGTTTCCAAAGTGCCAATGGTTATTATTGACAATAACACTCATATACCGTACAAACAATTTCCGTCTAGATACTTTTCCGTATTTATTTCCCCATGATATTCCCCATGATATACGTGCGATTAAACAATATATTTTCGTACATCAAGAAATAGCTTAAAATGTATTTTCCAACGCGACTATGGCAATGACTAGCCTAATGCTTATTATTTAAAATGAAAAACTATTAAAAACCACTTTTCTACATGACGCAATTATTATTACATTATTATTATTATTATAACAACAACGTAGGTTACTATGTTTTTAAATCATACTATTTTGCACAAAAGATAAACAGCATTGATGTTCTACATTAGTAGCACAACAACTAGTTGAAAAACGAACACCCGTGATGCCGCGCGTGCTGGAAACAATGTTGCTTATCAATTTACTCTGGAAAACGACGAATACCTCGATGCTCACTGGTGCAGATGTCAGCGGCTGCAGGTACTCCGGGTGTAGTAAGTGGCTTGCGTGCGCGGTCAACATATTGAGCATCCGAATAGGGAGTCGCTTTGACTGGCGAATAGGATCCAAAGGAGTAAGTAAAGACACAAAAGCGCCCGGTCTACACTTCTGGTTATAACTAGCTTCAGTAGGCTTGGTGGTCCGCTCGCGTACTTGGTGCGTAATAGATCCAGAGGGGGAATCTTTCATTGGAGAAGGAAGCAAATGTTTTGGACAGGAACTATACGTTAACTTAAGTCCCAAGATCAAAAATGGCGATGTCCTCAACTAATATAGAATAGTAATTTATAATCCGTTCGTCTAGCATAAGTCCATTTATGTATTTCCCAAGCAGCACACCTAAAAAGTTCCAACGGCCGAGAATTCTGCTTGCCCGTCCCGCTACAAAATCTGAAGCGTCTCCTCTTCATTCATGGCTTCAATTCCAGGGCATTTTTGAAAGATTCTGCTCTTATTCGCCGCAACTGCAGCTATACATTAGGTACAGTACCCTAGCTCTCCAAACTGGTAATGTTCTGTTAAGTTAAGCGGAAAAAACTCCTCAAAATACAGTCGACGGATATCAGATGCGGAATCTTCGTCTACAGTGGTGCTTATCTGCTGCATACACACCTTCCCTGTACTAGCGTCGAGTGTGTGCTCTCACAAGAGTCTTCAAAGTAAAGTGCGCCGCCGTCCAATAGACTGAGTCCGCATTGGTAATGAGAAGGGCTAGTACTATTCTTTTGAAGGCGGGGCAACATTGTCCCTTCACACCATAAAACATCGTCTGTGCTTGACATACAGTAATCAACTGTTACAGATAGCTCCATGGTAAAACATGTTTTGTTTAAGGTTGTGGATTCACATAAAACTATGTGTCAAGGTTGTTTTTGACCTTTTTGTTTAGATAATTTAAAAGTGCATCTAAATGCTGAATACATTTTGCTGACATTAGTGTTATTTGCTTCCATTAAATTATAGTTTGTTTTCCATTTAACATCCCCATTACATTCACTGTCATCCAAAATGGTTTTATAAATAATATTATAGGCCTCGTTACACATTTTACAATCCAGAAGCCTTCCCCTGTTATTAAAATTGAGGTTTATAATGACTCTTAATATGGTCTATCGGTATCTCAGCATATTTGAGCACCATAAATCAAATAAGGGCTGCATAATATGTCATGTACCATAGTCCATTTCTTTATCCTTTTATTCTATCTTCACAACCAGCGAAGAAAAATTTGATAAAAAAGACGACTCTATATTCATGGTTTTATAAATCTGGAATGTTAATAACTTTATTGCATTACCGCCTGCTGACTGACTCGGCAATGAGCTAATTTTGTTAACCTAATTATACAATGAATTGGTTAAAGTACTTAAAAATTACGCCTGACAAGAGCTATTAGTGGCAGCCAGAAATAGTCAGAGTCTGAAGGGCTTTGATGCTCACAATCCTCTCTGGTCTCAATTGAGTGCGAAATTTGTCCTAATCCTTCATAACCTATGGGCAAACGGCTGAATAATGAGAGTAAAATGATAAATATTGGTCCTCAATCTTTGGCAGCCTTAAAAAGGGTGCATTTATTAAATCGGTATTATTCATGCCGCTACTGCTTAAAACAACTGCCTATAATAATAACACAACTGCTTTTTCTCTCTCCCCAATTTACCAGTCACTAGTTGTTCCACCTCTTCCACTAGCATTTAAAAGTCACTGCTTTTCAAATATTCCTTCGGATGTTGTGTAACTACACACTATCTCCTTTGAAGCAACCCTCTGCCCTTGCAGGCGAATGCTGCAAGACACCCCCGAGGGCCATCCATCAGTGTCCCCTTTGTGATAAGAGAGAGAGTGCTGGGGCAACCTCACATCAGGAAACAAGGTCAGAGGTCAAGTCACACTAGCGAGACCGCGGCTCGCTGGATGCTTGTGCGGTGATGGTACACAGACGCCCAAGCCCCGGCAGCCATCGGGCCAGGACACGAGGGCACATAGCAGAAACACGGCGTCACGATAGAGCCGGGTCAAACCAGGGCTTGAGAAATGGGCTCGGTGACGCACACACAGGACAGACGTCCCTTGACAGGGGCACAGATAAGCTGTCATCTAGGGTGGGCACGGCGAGGACACTTTATGGTTATTGCCACTATCTCTCCTCCCGTTGACAAGGTTACGAATACAGACCATCAAACATCGGTCGTGTTTGTTTACGCAAGACCCATTTTCTGCCTTCTTATGAAAGCCTTTGTTATGGCGACAACGCTTCACATCTTTGGAGCACCTTCATATGTATACTCGTTCACCTTCTTCTCTCCCTCTGGTAGTGTTTTCATGCGAGAGATAGAGTAAACTATCTTTTTATGACTAACCCTCAGGGACGCCGGGAGAGCTGTTCTGGAATTCCACAGACCACCAGAAGGGGAAGGTGAGGGGGCGGAGAGACAGGAGAATAAGCCAGCAGGAGGGGAGGTCTGAAGAAAAGCAAGAGAGAGGGTGAACGACCGAGGGGAGAGGCTGGTCTCGAACAATAGGGGTCCGCTTTTCAACTTTTGGCGAAGCCCCTTGAAGTAGCTTGTCAACAGCTGGAGCGCGGTGTCAGTGAGTGATTGCTGTTTCCTGTTGTCGCTAGATACGGGGCGGGTTTCCCCCTCTATCAGAGAACAAAATCAAAGCAGCAGCGCCTAGGGAAACAATGGACGCCATTTTGAAAGACAGATCTAAACCCAGAGAGTCCCAGAGAGGGGATGGTCAGATATGTTCCCGTGACAATAGCAGAGCCTGGAGATCGTGTTTCCACGGCACTCAGACAGACCTGATGAGTTACAGTAATAGACGTTGGTTCCCTGTAGGATTGTAAAAGCACGCCTGTTACTTTTGACCTTGATCTGATGAAAGTTTTATGAAGATCTCTGGCAAATTCCAACGGCTTTTTCTCTAAAATGGAAACACACTCGTAAAAAAAACAAAAAACTTTTTCTCCGTCTCAGCCTGCCAAACAGACATTCCCGCAAAAGAAAATGACAATGGAAAGGGCTTTTATAATATGTTTTTGTGTTTACTTATCTCCATATGCCCGCTCACTGTTCACATGATTGGCAGGGTTTACTGAGAAACAAATCAGACACTCGTGTGGACTTTAGTCTGCTGTGACAATTATGCCTGTTTACAACGCAAACACAAGTCGAGACAGCTGATAACCTCCCAGAGACTATCCACGTAAATAACACACTTTCTCTGTCTTTCTGTCTTTCTTTCACTCTCTGTCTCTCCCCTCACACATCACACACACACACACACACACCATCTGTGGGTTTTTAAACATGGGGCTATTTACATACTTAAACATCCTCTAATCTCTCACACGCTGATGTGTCAGTCAGCCACTGAGAACACTGCATTTATCTGCCTGCCTAATGCTTAGTCCCCATTTGTTTTATCCTCCAGTGTGTCCACCTGTCATCTCGGTATCTTAACAATCACTTATGCACTCAAATATTTAAATCACAAGAGCTTATCCCACCTCCTTCAAACGCGTTACAGGACACACGGGTGAACACGCGCGCCGGCGCGCACGCACGCGGCACACATGTCTCTTCCCGGCAACAAAAGCTGCCATTGTGCCACAGCGGGGAGAGGAGAGGAGAGGAGAGGTTATCTAGACTAGTGGGTGGGGAGATCCAGAGAGATCATGCTGCTAAGGGGCGCCAGACCTCAATCAGATTGTGCTATGCTGTTTCTGTGAAATTTCATCTGACATCAAAGATAGTTTCCCCACCCCCCTCTGGCATGTCTGTTCTATTGGAGGATCTCATTTACAACACCCAAGGCAACCTGGCAAACAGCATGGCTGGGAAATGTCTTCACCTCCATTTTGTTAAGTACAAAATGTACAAATTACATTAATGAATCGAACATGCCGTGTCATTTCGGAAGATGGCAGATTCGAAAGCTCAAATGCTCCCTTAAAAAAAAACGAAAGCATTGAGTTATCGCTCGGTTCAAAAGCAAAATCCAGTCCTGTGTCTGGAAACTACACTCAGACCCGAGACATCCTCTTCACTGTGTGTCTTGTTCTTCCACCCTGACCTCCACCCACCCACCCCTCCTCCCTCCGCAAACCAGGCACCATCCATCACCCATCAGCAGATTGACACCCACCCTCAGTCTCGCTGTGGTGTAAAATTACTTTTGCCATCATGGCAGGCGAAAGATCTATAGCGGCTCCCCTTCTTTTTCGACCAGTTAAGGTGCGGGGAAATTGATGGTGACCGCGGAAACCCAGGAGGCACTAAACAAACCTCTCCATCGCTCCCCCCTCGGCCGGGCCCTGCCCACAGCGGCCTGGCAATCGTTCATTATCGATTCCCCCCGCGCTACGGCAGCAGCGACTTAAACAGAGATACAAAGGAGGGAGTCACACTTTTCGCATTCGTCTATCAGGACCGGAGGATCCATTGATGTGCGCCACACAAGAACGGGGCCTCTCAGGTCATTAGCTGAGCTTCCTGGTAAACAACCTCGGCGTGTGGAAGCCCAAGTCCCCGACACCACGGGGGGGGGAGGGGGGGGGGGGGGGGGGCGGAGGAGCCAGCTGTCAGTTCGTCACCTCGGTGCCTTCGATATTGACCGAGAGTCAACCTGTCTGCGAGACGTGTCTATTTAGCGTGAACTCCTGTCGCACGTTCATTCTGGATGCTTACAGGTCCTGATTCCTTGCTTTTCGTCTGAGGGACGGAGCCACACACAAGCTAATGACCCTCATGTATAATCCCGCCATTAATCCTCAGCCTGTCTTTAGGATCAAAGAAAAGGCAGTTAGCTGCAACAGTGAAACCAAAAGGGATCTATGTGGCCCATTGATTCACTTTACTCAATAAGTCACTTTGATTGGGAACTTAGTTGCATCTGTACTGAGAGAAAGATGGGGGGGGGGGGAGGGGGGGAGAGAGGGGGAGAGGGAGAAAGTGAGAGACAGAGCGAGAGAGTGTGAAAGGGAGGGGAGAGGAAGTGAAGTTTCTTTGCTCCCTGAATGCTGCTCATTTCAGTACCTTTATTTACTTAACCCTCGGACCAACCCTCATTCATAAATGTCAGAAATGACTAATATCCCTCAGCCTCAGACGCTGTACAGAACCAACAGTTCTGCATAATGCTGGCTATGTGCGCTAGGCACATACCAGCATAATCGCTGGCCGGCAACCACCGTTCCAAATCCCAAACACACCATTATAGACGGGGAGATGCATTACAGCTTTCGTCCCACATCTGTCAACGCCAAACACATACCACACGCCTCCTCTCGCTCAAGACATGGCATCCGCCCTGACGCAGTCTGTCCAAACACTAGACCCTGCGGTTAAACAAAGAAGCAGGGAAATTGACGAGAGGTGCGAAAAAATCCGCCTGTCTCTCTCTCTCTTTTTTTCTCTCTCGGTCTTTCCTTATTTGCGTCGTGATGTATCCGGTACAGGATTCGAGAAAGGACAGGCAAGGCAGTTGAATACTCATTAACTACGTTTTGGGGAGAAATGCTGCTGGTGACTCCAAAATTACCTCGTGTGACATTTCGAAATCCGTCGTGAGTGAGAGGGGACGACGGGAAACACATGTTTCTCCGGGCGCTTTTGTTTTCAGCTGCATGTGGTTGCCGAGGGAAACGGAGAGGGGGAAAGTTGACGGCTGCCGTGTCGAAGCTGTCAGTCATGCCGACGCAGAGAACCGGACTCTGGGGTCGGGAACGCATGTCGTCACCAAGGACGGGGAAAGTCAATTAAACGATGACTGTGTAGGTACATTAACGCCCGTCAACCAGGTCACATAAAAGGAATTGGTTTGACAAGGTTCCACAGACCTCCGTGCCTTCCTGCTTGACATTCGACATCTAGGATAGAGACATGACATGGGTTTTGACCTCATGAAGACCACAGAGGTCTACTTATGAAGAGTACAATTAACTTCTGGATTGAAATACACAGTACCCTTTGGAGATGTTCCCATAACAACAGTGCACTTTGCCATCCAATGAACTTCTAGGGGGGTTGTGTGTATGTGTGTGTGTGTGTGTGTGTGTGTGTGTGTGTGTGTGTGTGTGTGTGTGTGTGTGTGTGTGTGTGTGTGTGTGTGTGTGTGTGTGTGTGTGTGTGTGTGTGTGGACCACACCCTGATATGATATCATGCCGTGGAATGCTTCTCGTTTGGAGAGAAGGGATCATGAATTATTCTGTTGATCACCCAACATGGCTTCCCGTTGGTTTGCGATGACATAGTACTCTACTTAGGAAGTTAGATTGAAATGTCTAGGGTCTAATTTATCTTTCCTGGATGAATACATGAATGTGAAACAGTGCCATATTTCACAGAAGCTCCCTCTACCCCCTGGAATATGATTACGGCTGCCCTAGAAAGTCGGGTAGAAACCGTTTTTCACCTGAACAAGCATTACCGTGTCATGTTGAACATTATTCACCGTCTGCCGAGCGCTCTGACACTTATGAAATATTTTCCCCGCTGACCTCAGATTCTGCTGAACTAGGACAGTTTCTCTCCCCCTCTCCGTGAGAGGAGGGTGATGTCATGATGCTCTAAAGACCTCATAAATAATCTCCCTGTGAAGTTCTAATGCATTCTTCAACAGTTAATCAGATCTGTGTGTGTTGATGTTTTGATCATGTGGCATTCTTATGGGTGAATCCTCACCCTTGTTTTCCCAGATTTCCTCTCTTCTTTTCGCTCCCTCCCTCTCCCCCCCCCCCCCTCTCTCTCTCTCTCTCTCTCTCCCTCTCTCTCTCTCTCTCTCTCTCTCTCTCTCCCCCCCCCTCTCTCTCTCTCTCTCTCTCCCCTCCATCTCTCTCTCCCCCCTCTCCCTCTCTCTCCCCTCCATCTCTCCCTCCATCTCCCTCTCTCTCCCCCCCCTCCCTCTCTCTCCATCCCTCTCCCTCTCTCTCTCTCTCTCCCCCTCCCTCTCTCTCTCTCTCCCCCTCCATCTCCCTCTCTCTCTCTCCCCCTCTCTCTCTCTCTCTCCTCTCCTCTCTCTCCCCCCCCCTCTCCCCCTCCCTCTCTCTCTCTCTCTCTCTTTCTCTCTGACAGCCTTCATCGTTGTGAGTTGTCAGCTCTGTTCCTTTACCCTTTGTGTGACAGGGTAAAGGATTGTATTGGCAGAAGAATTGATAAGTCGAAGCAAGTGCACGGAAAATCTGAGGACATCTGGTAAAAAGGTTAGATGTTATTTAATGGCTGAGAGTGCAAGTTTTCTCTGTAGTTCCTGCCAGAAGGTTACTGGACTCCGCCGTTGTAAATAACTCCTGGCATTCAATGGTATATGCACTGTGTGTGTGTGTGTGGTGTGTGTACACAACCCAGCGGGATGCAGGAGGGGGGAGTTGTCACAGGGTTGGAAGTATGTGCAGTTTTCTTTATTGTCGTATTTGATAAATGGGTTGGAGAACAAGGCAGAGCATACATCATATCACCTTTAATGGATACACATTTCTGGGCCCATAACTCACCGTCCTTAAACAGAAAAAAAAAGTGAAATATGGCATTGTATATTTCTTCCCCCGGACACATTTATGAGTCCTCCCTGCAGTATAAATGCAGTGATTGCTATTTCAAAGTACCATGTCAGACTAGAGAGCACTGCCAGCTGCCTCAACAGAGAGAGAGAGAGAGACAGAGAGAGAGAGAGAGAGAGAGAGACGAGAGAGAGAGATGAGAGAGAGAGAGAGAGAAGGGGATGGTGACAGTGAGAAAAGGGAGGTGATGTGAGGGTGGGGGGGGGGGGAGGGAGGGAAGGGCGGTAAAGACAGAGAGAAATTATAGGCCTGACAAAGTTGAGTGTCTATTCAAAAAAAAACTCTCTCCGGCGGCAGTAAATTTATAGTGTTGTGCTTGCCCCTATCGAAAGCTAAACCACGGCCTGGCGATGGCGGTTCATTCCAGACTACCAGCTGGGAGAATTCCTGGCTGACAGGCAGTCAAAGTGCTCCTGGAGGCCTTGGTGAGAGATCGGTTGACCACTCGGCAAGGATGCATAGGAATGAACGGTTGGGCCTTGAGCACTTTGTTCGGTCCAAGCGTGTAAGCGGGGCCGAGGAGAATTATGGTCGTGTAAATCCTCGAGCCCTTTTTCGAGGATCAAAGATGACAGATATATATCACGGCTCCCTGCGGATCGGCAAACGCACGCAGACGAGCCCGCATTGTGTGGGGGGATGATGGACTGCCTCCCCTCCCATCTCCCTTGTTTGTTTCTATATCTGTTTTGATATGCTGCGCGTTCTGCGTTCAGCTCTTTAGGACTAGTGCTCTCGAGTCTATTCTCGTCTTTAAGCCTTTAAATTCTACCGTACATCCTTAATTACAGCGGAAGAGAAATGGGAACTTGCGACATCATCTGTGACCTCTATAAGCAGACACCCACACACCCACACACACACACACACACACCACACACACACACACACTCACACACAGCAAGACAGAACAAGCTCAGACATACAGATGTCACCACACACAAAAAAAAAAAAACTTCTTTGGAGACTCTATCAATTCAGACAACATCTGTCTTTGCTGAAATGTTATCTCTGCAAGGGATGTATCAGAGCACAGGTCTGGGGTGGATTCAGCCCGTAGACCTAAACAGCATAGAAAGGACTGGATTTCATCAAATGAAGTTTTTAAATTAGGCTGCCACCCAGAGCACACAGAGGAATATTATTTTGACACCTCGTCACCCCGAGGGGGGAGCGGGTCTTTTTGATGTGTGATCCGCCGAGCCTTGCGTTGGCTGGCAGATTTTATCAGCAAACAAGACAGGCGAGCGAAGCGCAGACTAAATAAAAGGGGGGTGAGTGATAAAAATGTCAAGGATTATCTTCACTTTGCGGGGCCCTGTGATGTCGTATCAAAACGGATTTGGTGGAAATGATTTGGCAGGAGGAGAGATGATGACGGGAGGGAGGGAGGAGGAGGAGGAGGAGGGAGGAGGAGAAGGGGTGCTGTGTGTACTTGTGTGTGTGGCATGTGTATGTGTGTCAGAGAGAGAGAGAGAAAAGGAGAGAGAGAGAGAGAGAGGGATGTTGTCTTCCATGACTTCATTCTTTTTTTTCGGTTTTACACTTTTCAAGCATCTTTGTTTCGGGTTTCGTGTGAAGGCAACCAGAGGAAGGAACTGTTCAGAAGTGCTACATGTTGTCACCCACGGTGACGGGCTCTGTTACGTGTTGCAGTCTGAGGAGAGACTGTACGTCTGACACAGTGACTTTGGCCGTGTTCATCGCTCCTGTTCCACTGTTACAGCATGATGACTTGAGCTCGACAATCATTGGACTCCTATATTCTGTGACCTCCAACTCTCTGGGTCACAAGAGATAGGATCAACTGAATCCACATTCTGTGCCGGGGGGGGGGTTGCGTCACTAAATTCCAGCCAACGCCTCATGACTTGCGAGAAGAAGGTCGCTTCGTGAAGGTTACTGGGTTACTAATAGATGTCAATTCCAAACACTCATCCTACTGCTCCTCCAATGTTCCTTATTCTAATGACCATATGTTCCTGCCTTGTTGTTGTTGCTGTTCGATGGTCCAGGTGTCGATTTGGCGAGGTCTGTTTCCCCGGGCCCACTCCTCTGTGACAGAGTGACAAACGGAGGTGTCGCTGGTGTCCCCTCCCTGCTGTGACTCTCCACTCGGGTCCTTA
This sequence comes from Thaleichthys pacificus, assembly GCA_023658055.1. Lineage (NCBI taxonomy): Eukaryota > Metazoa > Chordata > Actinopteri > Osmeriformes > Osmeridae > Thaleichthys > Thaleichthys pacificus. The sequence goes on from CM042865.1 coordinate 10,518,026, forward strand.
CCGGAAACATCCGGATGTTTATGGCCCCCCAGCTGGCTGCTCTGCTCCCAGCAAATGACACCCTGTTGGTCAAGTAGCTCCTTGAACCCCCACCCCCCCCCCCCACCCCCCCCGTGTTTTGGCCCTGCCGTTCGTAACGGCTAACTCTCGGTTTAGGAGGATTCTGTCATCGTAACCGTGGCATCCACAGCCTCGAAGAGGCCTCTGACCCTTGTGCCTCACGTTCTCTACCGGGGGGGGGAAATTAATCCTCATCCTATTATTGTTGTTTTGACACCAGGCGCTCCTCATTACCTTCCTCAACGACTGTCTCCTCCTACCTGTTTATGTCTCTCGTTTCTCTTTTAATGTTACTTTTATTCCCCCCCCCCCCCTCAAACTGTCTATCATGCTGTCACACAGGCTGACAGGGAAGATTATAACAGTATTTGACTGTGTGTGTGTGTGTGCTTGTGTGAGAGAGAGGCACCTCAGGTCAGATTCCTGAGGTTTCACCCCGTAATACCCAGCTTTCCTGATTAGGCCTGAGGCCAGTGGGAGGATCCTGTGTCCGTGGTAACAGAGCCGACATGTCAGACGATGTGTCATTGTGTCACTCTAGACTTGTCAACGATGCCACTTAGCTCAGACTGGCGGTGGATTATTCCTGTCACCACCTGGGAGGAATGCACCGAGGCTTTGCTCTCGTCATCCGCTCTGGTTTGATCCCAGCCACACAGTAGCATGTCGAGTAAACACGAGCATGTTGGGTGGATTTGGAAGAGGGGCTGAGAAGAGAGAACACGTCCTCCACTTTCTCTCTTTGTGTCTCGTTCTGTCCTGTGCCCTCTCCCCTTTTCTCACCTCTCTCTCTCTGTCTCTCTCTATCTCTCTCTCTATCTCTCTCTCTCACACCTCTCTCTGTCTGTCTCTCTCTCTCTCTCACACTCTCTCTGTCTCTCTCTCTCTCTCTCTCTATCTAACCCCTCCCCCTATCTCTGTCTCCTCTCTCTCTCTCTCTGCTTGTCAGTCTCTTGCTCTGCCTCTTTCTCAATCTCCTCCCGAGGGCAGGCTTGCGACGCGACGCAGGCCCCCGACAAAAGACCAGAGAGCCAGGGGGTCGGCGAGGGAGAGAGGAGAGAGAGGAGAGAGAGAGAGAGAGAGAGAGAGAGAGAGAGAGAGAGAGAGAGAGAGAGAGGAGAGAGAGAGAGAGAGAGAGAGAGAGAGAGAGAGAGAGAGAGAGAGAGTTGGACGAGATGGAAATCGAGTGGAGAGGAGAACTGCCCAGCACCTTGAAAGGAGGCATTGTGAAACCCAGGTAAGTACATCTGTGAGAGCAGGCCCTTTGAAGTGGAGGATGAGAAAGAGGAAATGCGTGTGAAGTCACACCTTCCACTCAAAGGACCAGAGATGAAGCCGGGAGAGTGAGATTCTAAAACCCCGTAGCCACAGCGATGACTTCCAGTCCACTGCCGTCTGGTGTGTGTCGGAAGTGTTTCAAAGTCCAAGGTTGCACTTTCCACCAGGATTTTCTGCCTGTCACCGCAGACGGCAACTGTTTTACTTACTGGTTCGTTTTTTTTGTCTCGAGGAGGAATCTCTTGTTCTTCGGGGAACATCAAACGGCATGAGAAGAAGGAGGACATACATAGGGAGAGATCGCAGAAGATCCTCAGAAGTCTTTTGACGAACAGCACCCGGAGACAGAAAACAACTAAGGAACCAACAATCCAAAATGGACGACGGCAGAAAAAAACGAGACCACGTGAATATTCCCCTCCGTGGCCAACAGCCTTTTTCTAAGTCTTTTTGTCTCTTTTTCTTTGAATTACCACTCCCCCCTGGCGGGTCCTCTCCCTCCCTAACCTTTTCCCTCTTTTCTCTCCCCCTCATCGGCCCCTCCCTCCCTCCTCTCCTCCCCCCCCCCCCCCCCCCCCCTGCCCTGCTCCAGCGCTCCCCACCAGCCAGGCAGCATTTTGACAAACAAAGCTCTCAGAGCACAATGCGGGTGAGAGGGAGTGTCCTGCTGGCAGGATCTGAGAGCCGTGTTTACAGAGGGCCATGTCAGTCGCTGGCGTTGGGATGTTCCAGCGTGTGTGGGAACAGTAGGGGGAAACCTGGCTTTGATGTTCCCCCATTTCTCTCTCTCTCTCTCTCTCTCTCTCTCTCTCTCTCTCTCTCTCTCTCTCTCTCTCTCTGTCTTTCTCTCTCTGTCTTTCTCTCTCTCTCTCTCTCTCTCTCTGTCTTTTCTCTCTCTCACACACACACTCTCTCTCTCTTTCTCTCTCTCTCTTTCTCTCTCTGTCTTTCTCTCTCTCTCTTTCTCTCTCTCTCTCACACACTCTCTCTGTCTCTCTCTCTCTCTCTCTCTCTCTGTTCTCTCTCTCTCTCTCTCCTGCTCTTCCCCTCTTTTTGTGTCTCTTTGATGGAGTTCTGTGAAGTGCTCTTCCTCAACAGGAGGCCCAGTTGTCGACACCCACGCAGCATAGGAGGAGGGGAACACACACACATGCAGTCCTGCCCTGACACACACACACACACATGCAATCCTGCCCTGACACACACACACACACACACGCACACACACATGCAGTCCTGCCCTGACACACACACACACACATGCAATCCTGCCCTGACACACACACACACACACGCACACACACATGCAGTCCTGCCCTGACACACACACACACACACACATGCAGTCCTGCCCTGACACACACACACACACACAATCCTGCCCTGACACACACACATGCAATCCTGCCCTGACACACACACACACAACACACACACATGCAATCCTGCCCTGACACACACACACACACACATGCAATCCTGCCCTGACTGACACACACACACACACACTGCTGTATTCTGGGTTAGATACAGTAGGTGGGGTACAGTTTCAACACCACGCCCGGACATTGTCCCCCCCCCTCCCCGTCCCCCCCCTAGGTTTGGCATATAATGACAAAGGCACAGCTCTAGTTTCACCGACCATTAAATAAAGTGCCATGTCACCTGTCCTCAGACGGTGCCAAATGTGTCATGTGACAGATGACAATGACGGCTGACCCAGTGACAAGCAGCTGGTTACTGTCAGCCTGTGTCATTAGTGTCCTCTCCCGCAGTCCATTATTTGCCCTCGGAATACGTCGTAATCAATTGATCATTTTCATTGAAATGGATATGATTGCGAATGACGCTCTTATGTCGTGTTTCGCAGTGGCCCGGTTGAGGTGTGTGTGTGTGATAGAAAAGGAGGAGGGGGGGGGGGGGAGGTTGGAAATGAGAGATCGCACATGCGTGTGGGATTGAGACGGAGACAGAGAGATGGAAAATGAGAGAGATGGAAAATGAGAGAAAGAGGGAGAGGAAGTGGGGAGGAAGGATAATAAAGAGACAGAACGGAGGGGGGGGGGGGGGGTGTGAAGGGGGTGTACACCCTGACAGAGGTCAAATTGGTCCTGTCAACAACATTGCTGTTTTAATTTGACATATTAATGTTCGCTGCCAGTGGTAATAAATCAGGTCAATCAGGCAGCATCCCAGGTCCCCGCGCATGTGCTCCGACATGGAGGACTCCATAACTGCATTCCCCCTCATAAAACATTTAACCGGGCTTCAAGTGGAGGACTGCTGAGTGTGTTAATAAAGGAGGCCTTTTTTCCCCTTCCTCTCGTAAATCTGTGAGCGTGAGAGACGCGTTGTCGGGGCGGTAGAATGCGTTGGCAACGGCTCCACAGCGACCGGACCACAACGCGTGGACATTTGAGCAGACAAGCTAGATAAAAGTTGGAAATTGACTGTGTAAAACGGTAATTTACTGCGCAGGCTTTAGTGCTTCGAGACACGGCTATTCTCCAGAAACTTCTCTGATGAATTACGTCTAGTTTTCGTGAAGGTACACTGTTAGCGAGGATTTGTTTTAGTGAGGATTCCTTTCCCTGTATGACATTTGTCGCCCTGTAGTGTCACAAGTCAAAGTACCCTAAAGAAAGTTATTATGGGTATACACTAAGTGTCTCACAGGCCTTCTACAAATAATAGGAAATATGCTAAGTCACCCAAAGCACATTTTGGGGCACCAGTATCTCTGTACTGTTTCATAGAAAATGGCAGTTTTTACTACCCGAGTCCTTGGGGAAGGCTTCACCTCCGCACGTTAGCTGCAGTGCTATCGTGTGTGTGTACAGTAAGTAACCCTGACTAGGAAAGTGTTACATGCCTGAAACTTACTGTGCTTACTCATACTAGTGCCCTCAGTGTACAGTAAGAATCATTTGATGCTGGGATATACAGAACAGACAATAGAGGGGGTGCATTTCACGACAGGCTTGTTGTATTCCTTCTTGCCATGAAATGCACCCCCTGCTAACACTGACTAGGAAAGTGTCACATGCCTGAAACTTACTGTGGTTACTCATACTAGTGCCCTCAGTATACAGTAAGAATCATTTGATGCTGGGATATACAGAACAGACAATAGAGGGGGGTGCATTTCACGACAGGCTTAATGCACCCCCTGCTAACCCTGACTAGGAAAGTGTCACATGCCTGAAACTTACTGTGCTTACTCATACTAGTGCCCTCAGTGTACAGTAAGAATCATTTGATGCTGGGATATACAGAACAGACAATGGTGCATTTCACGACAGGCTTAATGCACAACATGGTTATATTAGTCAGGTGGCTGAGCGGTTAGGGAATCGGACTATTAATCAGAAGGTTGCCGGTTCGATTCCCGGCTGTGTCAAATGACGTTGTGTCCTTGGGCAAGGCACTTCACCCTACTTGCCTCGGGGGGAATGTCCCTGTACTTAGAGTAAGTCGCTCTGGATAAGAGCGTCTGCTAAATGACTCAATGTAATATTCTGCACAGTGCTCCACTGTGTGTTAACACCATCCCTTCCCCATCTCTTTCATCTGCAGTTGTATCACCTCTCTGACCTTTTCTCTGGTAGACTTGGTCTTGTCGCTGATCATGAGGGCTGGAAGCAACCATGGTGTGTAAGGAGAAGAGCAAAAAAATCGATCCAGGAACTGGAACGTACATTTTGAAAAAGTACACATTGGAATATTACGTGAAGGCGAATGTGGCAAGGTGTACAATTGTTTTTGGAAGGTGCTTGTTGGTCTGTGAGGCGGGCATGGAAGGACTTCTTCGCCCTCTTGTTTTGTGGTGGCCATCTTGGACAGAGACCTGTGTCCAGCGTATGCAGACCGTGGAAGTGTCATGGTGAAAGAGATGGAGCTGAACTCCAGGGCCGAGCGAGCAGCTGTTCCATCTGGAGAGAGAGAGAGAGAGAGAGGGAGAGAGGGAGAGAGGGAGAGAGAGGGAGGGAGAGGGAGAGAGAGGGAGAGAGAGAGTGATGACTGCCGAGACAGAGAGAGGAAACACAGGACGAGGTCATGGTTTGTGTTCGGAAACCAAAGTCTGGAACGAATAAAAGAGATTTCTGAGTTGACTCATAACTGAACCCGACTTCAGGGCTCTATAGATAGACCCAGTACACGCACGCACGCAGACCCAGTACACGCACACGCGCACACACACCACTCACCCAGCTTGCTTTCACACTCTTATAGTCGTTACCATCAGAGCTCTCTGTTCTAAATGACGTTCTTCACTTTCTAACTGAGCATTTGCATAATAATCAAAGTAGCCGGGGTGATTATAAGATCAAACTAGTCTGAAAACGAGTCTGTTTTCCCTGCCGTGTCCTTTCCTGAACGAGTCCCAAAACAATCAGGAGAAACAGAGAGAAGGAGGAAAGCGGGGAAAGAAGAGAGAGAGAGAGAGAGAGAGAGAGAGAGAGAGAGAGAGAGAGAGAGAGAGCGAGCGAGCGAGCGAGGAGAGATGGCTGACTAAAGCACTAAGACAGGCAGGCACCAGGCAGCCCCTTGAAGCATTGTGTGATAGGACAAGCGCCACACAGCTTGCTCTCTCAAAGCAGAACACCTGACAGAGGGAGAGAGAGACCGATGATTTACTTCAGATTAAAGAACAACAGAGGCCATTGTTCTCTCATCTCCATCCCTCCTTTCTCTCGTCCCGTTCATCCCCCCTTACCCCCCCACCCCCCCCACCCCCCCTCCCCTCCCCCCCCGGCGAATCATTGATGCCGTTCAGCACCCTGAAATGGTGTGGCGTTGTGATTTTCTCCTTCTTTTTCCCCCTTCATTGTTCCGGCGCTCTCTTCCCTTCACCCCAAGCGTTCCTGGGGCAATACAGGCTCCTCTTTTGAACGTTTCCTTTCCGCCCAGATTAAGTGTGACTGATTGGGCAAAGGGAGCACATGACAGGAGATCAGATGGCAGACTAGAATAAGATCAGACATGTGATGCGATATTAAGAGGTCACAAGAGGGCCGGTACACACACACACACAGACACAGACACAGACACACACACACAGACACACACAGACACACACACACACACAGACACACACACACACACATACACACACACAGACACAGACACACACACACACACACACACAGACACACAGACACACACACACACAGGACACACACACACACACATACACACACACACACACAGACACAGACACAGACACACACACACAGACACACACAGACACACACAGACACACACACACACACACATTCTTGTTCCAACACACACACACACACACGTTCTTGTTCCAACACACACACAAAGTCTTCCTGTGAGACACAAACACATTCTTCCGAAGACACACACACACACACACATTAGTCTCCAAACACACCCAAATTCACCTTCAAACACATAAACAGACACACGCTCATTCCTGCACGCACTAATTGTAACCATATGATCCACAGGCAGGTTATTAAAGAACACACCCTCTCACACACACCCTCACGTCGAGATGCTATCTCACTTTCGTCACAGCAAACCTGTCTTGGAGAGAAAACCCTACCGGCCATCATAGAGTGAAGGCTGAAATTGGAAGTGAAAGTTTGACGTATATTAGAACGGCTGTAATTTGATTATACTTGGGTGACACTCTCTCACACACACAAGCCCAAGGAGGGGGAGAAGCATCTGCTCCTGCCAAACACATTAACTCCTGTGAACTCTAAGACAGGCCAGAATAGAGTTCTTCTTTCTTTGTTTTTTCTCACTGACTTGGTTTCCTTTCAGTCAACTCTGAGGTAATGTTTAACTTTATAAGAGACGCTTTGTAAAAAATCCGCTCATGAGTTATGACAGCAAAACAAGGATCGCAAACACATGTTGAGAAGATGTTTCGGTAAGGACTCATCCAAACATGAACTATTTAAATCTAGATAAATATGATTAATGAGTATCTCTGAGATATTGTGTGTCGGTTTGTCGTTTCATTTTTTGTGACCTTATGCGGTACCTCATGTGACGAGATGACAATGCAAAACGAGCCAGTGAGAGAGGGGGTTGGGGGGGGGGGGGGGGGGCAGTAATGCAGAGAGAGCGGTAGAGCAAACATCCTCACCGGCCGAGTCCGGCAGGAAATCCAATAAAAATTCTTCAAAAGGGGGGCGACCCTGACATTGAAAAATTGTAAAATTATAAAACCGAACAGGGTAAAGAAAGAGAGAAGTTATTGTATTTGGCAAGAGAAGTGAAGAGAAAAGCTCCAACAGCCCAGGGCTTCAACGTCAAATGAGCCGTCACCGGCAGAGTTAAGCGTTGTGGTGATTAAATATAGGCCTGGGACCTCCTGCCTGCCAGGTAGCTGCACAGCCAGTCAGACTGAGCAGAGGTGTCACAGTGCCTAGCCTTCCTACGTACGTCATATTGGTATGCTGGAGGTAATGGGGAAGGGTACGGGGGGGAGGTACGGGGGGGAGGTAAGGGGGAGAGTGTTGAGGCTGAGGCTAGTTCAGATTCAACCATTTGCGGCGTTTATACTTTCGGGTAGGAACACAGAGACACATCTACCGCTGAGCGGAGAGGTGAGGTGAAGAGAGGAGAGAGAGGGGAGAGGAGAAGAGAGAGGAGAGAGGAGAGGAGAGGAGAGAGGGGGAGAGGAGAGGAGAGAGGAGGGAGAGGAGAGGAGAGGAGAGAGGGGGAGAGGTAGGAGGGAGAGAGAGAGGAGGGAGGGGAGAGGAGAAGCGAGCGGGAGAGAGGAGAGGAGGGAGAGGGGAGAGGAGAGGAGGGAGGGGGAGAGGAGAGGAGAGAGGGGGAGAGAGTAGGAGGAGAGAAGAGAGAGGGGAGGGGAGAGGAGAAGAGAGAGAGGAGAGAGGGGGAGAGGAGAGAGGGGAGAGAGAGAGGGAGAGAGGTCGAGGAGAGAGAGAGGAGAGAGGGGGAAGAGGAGAGGAGAGGAGAGAGGGGGAGAGGAGAGATTGGGAGAGGAGAGAGGGAGAGAGGGAGAGAGGGGAGAGGAGAGGAGAGGCGAGGAGAAGGGGAGTGGAGAGATGAGGGAGAGGGAGGGGATGAGGAGAGAGGGAGAGAAGGAGATGGATGGACATGCCAGACTCAGCCAGAGTGAGAAGCCTGGGTATCCAACCTCGAAAAATGAGGGTAATTCCTCAAACGTGTTTAGAAATGTGTCACGGTGGGGAAAGGGGCCGGTTTGTTTATTTTACAATAAACGCTTCAAACTCCCTCCCTTGTTCTTTCTCTCCTACTGTAATCTTCCGTCGTAGCATCAATTACATGTAGATGGGTTTAATTTCATGTGTACTGTAATTTGATGTGTACACCCATGTGTACAGGGTCAAAACGACTCATTTTGACCTGGTTTCATTTATCCAGGAACCACTTACCT
>CM042865.1:10531768-10550792 GCA_023658055.1 Thaleichthys pacificus
GCTTTTCCAGGCATTTGCCCATAAATATAGCAACACGCTCACTGGCTTTATGCGTTTATCTTTAGATGATGGAACGACTTTACTGACGTTTATGGCTCTTAGGGGTCTGCAGTGAAAATGTCTCCTATTGGCTGTATAGTACGCACTGAATCTTGAAGAAAATATGATCACCTCAGTCTTTAGGTCAGGACTGACAGTCGTGGCAAGGCAGTGTGAACTACTGTCTGCGAGTTTTTTATTGATGAAAGTACTTCCAAAACATCCCAACATTTGAGCATAATACAGGTTCATACAGTTTATCCAAAGGTGACATTAAAGGATGAAGCTGTTGTAGGGCTTTCCAGACCAGTGGAAAAGTCTTTTGTGAAGTGGACCCGGTCATAAGAGAGAACAGGTAAGTGAGGGCCAGGAGACAGACAGACAGACAGGCCGACAGGCAGACAGACAGACAGGCCGACAGGCAGACAGACAGGCCGACAGACAGACAGACAGACAGACAGGCAGACAGGCCGACAGACAGACAGACAGACAGGCCGACAGGCAGACAGACAGGCCGACAGACAGACAGACAGACAGACAGGCCGACAGGCAGACAGACAGGCCGACAGACAGACAGACAGACAGGAGGCGATGAGATGCGGCGTGGTGAGTCAGAGAGAGAGAGGGAGAGAGAGAGACCTAGGCGAGCAGCCGTCACATTTGATGTAGGCGTTTTTCCTGACAGCTGTAATTCTCCAGCCTACAGAATTTCATCAACAGCAGTTGTGTTAAAGCCGGGCCGCGGGCGCCGGCCCTTTCAAGTCTGCCGCTCTGACAGGTAGATTTATTAGTCCTGAAATTTGTACAGATCACACGTCACTCATGGCAAACTGTCAGAGTGTCACTAGGGCCTCACAGCTCGTCAAGGTATTTCTGCTTCTGCCAGGCCCAGGCTTACTCAGAAGCACACACACCCACACATGCTGGAGACACACGTACACACACATATTTATTTGTTTGTTTGCTCAGTTCCACTGGATTTGTCAGGGATATCTTTAAGCTTATGGGAGTGCGTTGGGGAAACAGGCAGGAATATGTCATATTTCATCATTTCGACATTGTTAACGTTTCATCCGGACGTTGACAAAACGGAGTAGAGATGCTGAGAGAAAGAAATAAAGAGAGAAGGAAAGAAAGTCGAGAAGAAACAAAAGAGAGAAGGAAAGAAACAAGGAAGGAAGGAAAAAGAAAAGAAAGAGGGAGTCTGTGGTCCATCTTTCAGCTGCACATCTGGGTCTGATATTTCAGAGTTAATTAGTCATGCTGAGGTTGTGTGTAGATAAATCTATCATCCCAGAGAACACAAACCGTTGGAGGAATGAAGGGGAAGTGAGGAGACACAGGCCTGGTGCGTTCATAAATCACCGGGCAGATTAAAAACAGACACTGGCGTGATGAGAGGCAGGGACAGCGAGGGCCATGAACACTGACTCTCTCACACACACACACACACATTCTCTCACACACACACACACATTCTCTCACACACACACACACACACATTCTCTCTCACACACACACACACACACACTCTCACACACACGCACACATTCTCTCGCACGAGCACGCACACACTTATTTTAATTGTCCCTTGCCTACTCCCTTGTTTTCTTGTAATTCTCGGTCTACCAGAGGCCAAAACAAACAACGTTCTTCTCACAGGGCTTGATGGTTTCCCACCACAGCAAGCCAGGGTAACGCTGGATCCTTTAAGAGTTTCTCCCGTGAGTGGAAACCCAGTAAAACCCAGTCCAGCTTAGTCATCAGTGGAAGGCTACACTTGTGGGAGCTCCACCATGTGGTCTCTATCTCTCGCGCCCTCTCCCTCTTTCTTTCCTGCAGAGGAAGGAGTAGGAGGAGGAGGAGAGAGAGAGAGAGACAAGGGGGGCTGAGAGAGAGGGAGGGAGGGAGGGAGTGAGAGAGAGGAGATGTGAGGGAGAAGAGAGAGAGTGAGAGATGAGGGGGAGGTCAAGAGGAAAAGGGAACGGAGGAAGAAGAAAAGCGACTCTGACAGTGTCTCTGTTACTCTTTGGCAGACAGTTCCACTCAGAGCTGGGAGGCACACTTTGGTCTCCTCTGATTCTGACAGGGTTTCATTAAGAGCTGTCCACCCGCCCTAGCCCCAGGGCAGAGGGAGGCTTAGTCAGACAGACAGACAGGCAGGCAGGCAGGCAGGCAGGCAGAGAAATAGAGAGAGAGAAGGCAAAAGAGAGGGAGTGAGAGGGATACACGGGAAGAAAGGGCGAGGGAGCGAGAGAATGAATGGGAGAGAGAATAGAGAGGGGGAAGATAATCTAAACAGGGTTGGGAGAGGCAGACGGGTTCAGGAGATAGCAAATGAGATAAAAAATATGAGCTACAAAGAGAGAAAGAGGTTAGATGAACCGAGCGAGGGGGGAAAGGCTGAAAGACGAGCAACAAAGGAAGCGAGGGAAGGATTGAGGGAGACGGGAGAGAGAAGAACAGATGGAGATTGGTTGCAAGTTATTGTCTAATAAGAAAAGAGAGTCAAAAAAAAAGAAAGAAGAAAACAAAAAAAAAAGGCCAACGTGACTCCTATGTAATTACAGCACAACGGGAAATAGTCATCACTCAGTGTTTTGTTCTTCCATACAATCCAAACTGTAAGCAAGCGAGCCTGTGTTCCTTGGCGTCATTAGACACGGGTATTGTCCACCTATGCGACTCTGGCCTTGGTGAAGTGGTGGCGGTAAACACGGGCGTGCTGGCCCGGCTGGCTCGGCGCCAGGCCGGATGCGGGTCTGGTGGTTGTCCACGCAGCAGGGAAACGCTCCGTCACACATGAAACGGCGTGGCGGAAGGCGTAAATCAGCTCATACAAAGAAGCTGGTGAGAGGAGAGGAAGTTCGCTGTGCTCCAACGTGCTTCCCCCGTAGTCCCTCATCAAAGGCCGCTCACAACCAGGAAGTGGTCGTTCCCATTTCCTGTCGGCGCCACCCACGGGAGACGATAAATATAAGGTGTGAGGGAGAATGTTGTTTTTTGTGTTCGTTTTTTTTGGGGGGGGGGGGGGGGGGGTGTCGTTGGACGAGTTTGTCTGTTCCAAGGACGCGTGGGGACCCTTGTGGGATGACTTTGTGGCACGTTTATATGAATGTGAACTCTGACCCCCTCATCGAGCTGTTGTCGGGGAAAACACTGGGGATGTGAGTGTTGTTTAGGGATGCTCTGGGTTGAAGGTTGAAGGAGGGGTCATGTGGCGGGGGTTGGTAGAAAGGCCGGCGTATTATGGGATGCGGCGCGTCTCTCATGTCCCCCTGTCTCACCTGCTTCCTCCGTGGTTTGACGTTGCCGTGGTGACTCGACTGACACGGCTTAACAGGGTGTGTGTTTCCTCCCCCAGACTTCACGTCCAGATCGCATGCACACTTTCATGTCATAGACATTGTCATAACTGTGACAGTTGGCTGTTCACCATTTCCAATGATTTGACATTTGGGGGATTTTGTGTCCCAATTACTGTCAGAAGTAAAGAATCCATATGGATCTTTTCTGTCTGTCTTCTCATGACGATGATGATGGTGGTGATGGTGGTGGTGGTTTGGGTGTGTTTGATTCGCAGTGTCTGTGTATGCCATGGTTCTAGCCCATTAGCCCCGGAACTGTGGGCTTGTTAGTGGCCCAGCCTCATATAATTTACTAGGCCTTCAACGCTGCAGAATGTGTTTCTTGTAAGTGTAATGGAAGCTATTCATTCTCCCTGTCAACACTGGAACACACTTTGTTTGTCTTGAGTTGCAGAGGGGGATTTTTTTTCTTTTTCCAGCAGGACATTTGGTGCTGGATAGGTGTGTCCGTGTTGGATGCTGAAATTATGTTTCTGTTGTTCTTGGTGTGTGTGTGTGTGTGTGTGTCTGTGTCTGTCGGTGTTTGTGTGTGTCTGTATCTGACTATCGGTGTGTGTGTGTGTCTTTGTCTAACTGTCGGTGTGTGTGTGTGTCTGTGTCTGACTGTCGTGTGTGTGTGTCTGACTGTCGGTGTGTGTGTGTGTGTCTGACTGTCGGTGTTTGTGTGTGTCTGTATCTGACTATCGGTGTGTGTGTGTCTTTGTCTAACTGTCGGTGTGTGTGTGTCTGTGTCTGTGTCTGTGTCTGACTGTCGGTGTGTGTGTGTGTCTGACTGTCGGTGTGTGTGTGTGTCTGACTGTCGGTGTGTGTGTGTGTGTGTCTGACTGTCGGTGTGTGTGTGTCTGACTGTCGGTGTGTGTGTGTGTGTGTGTGTGTACACGTGCAGCCAGCTTGATGCAGCCTCCATACTCTCCCAGCCCTCTTCAGAGGACAGACAGCTAGGTGTACTATGCTTGGCCAAAAAAAAGTTGCAATGTTTTTCTTTCAAGCCGCTACTCTAAAAGGTTTGTGTTTATTTACACTTTGAAAAAAGATTTCCTGATGACGACTGATAGTACTCTGCTAACTAGCGTGAGGTCCCAACGATGGTGTTAGGAAGGCGCCACAAGGCCAGGCCCAGACTGGACATTAAAGTGCTGTTTATTGATCTGTTAACATATTCATTTAAGCCGAACGATAATAGTAATGATGGTGAAAACCACTGCAGGCCTTTCCCTGACGGCAGTCCTAAATCACCACCTCCTTCCTCTCAGCCCCCATCCCACAGATGACCACACATGTACAGAGAGAGAGAGAGAGAGAGAGAAATCGAGAGAGAGAGAGAGAGAGAGAGAGAGGGAGAGAGAGGACCGTGAGTGTAAATGATCCATTCATTCTCAGGAATGTGAACCGTAGCTGCATGTAAGAGATTTACTCGGCCAGGCCAGCTGATAAAATGAGTTCTTTCCCAAAGCTTTCATCCCTCCGAGAGGACAGACTGTGAAGGCCCACGTGTCCTCCTACACCAGAGCCTAGAAACACACACAGAGAAGGCAGGAGGCCTACCAACTGGTTCCAATCAAAACACATCATCGGCGGCCATTTTGGATTAGGACCTAGCATCATCAGTAGGGGCACCGGGAATCTCCTCCCACAATCCCAACACTGTGAGATCACGGTTCGTAGCGAAGATCCTTCCGCGAAGAAAGGATGAGAGAGACTTGGCCGTCGTTCTTCTTGTCGAGTCTCTCTTCCCCCTCGCTTGCTTCGCCTCGGCGACGGCAGGATGAAAGACGGGGAGGGTTGAACATAAAAGCAGCTCCGAGGTTGACAAAATCACCTCGCCTGTTTCCCCGTGACACATCCCAGCGCAGAGCTACACCGCTGAAGCCACAAACAGCATTTTTCATGAAGACATAACTTTCGTGTCACCCTCATCGGGGGCGTATTCATCTTATTGTTCGATGTCGGGGGGGATGGGGGGTGGGGGGGATGAAAGGAAGCAACCGGATCATGTTGGGAACGTGTGATTGGTCTCTCTAGAGGCTGGCTGTTCATTAACAGACATCAGCGAAGACAGAGAAAGTTGTCGTGACAACATAACTGAGAACACACCGACACACAGCCCTCAGTGCTTCCCCAATACCATCTCGTTCTTCACTTTCAGGTTGTAGAGACTCAGCTGAGATTGTTTCAGATCGAATTCCAGGGTACTCTTTTTTTCCGAGACAACTGCAAAATAATGACGCCGTCCCCTTCGCTCGCTCTGCAACTAAGTGATCTGTCTCCACCAACATTCTTCTCACCTCTTCTTATCGCTCATCACTCCTGTTTCCCCCCATTCACCAACCCCCCTGCCCTCCCCAACCCTCCAACCCTCCAACCCCCCTGCCCTCCCCAACCCTCCAACCCTCAAACCCCCCTGCCCCATCTCTCCTCAACCCTCCAACCCCCCTGCCCTCCCCAACCCTCCAACCCCCCTGCCCCATCTCCCTTCAACTCCCCAACCCCCCTGCCCTCCTCAACCCTCCAACCCCCCTGCCCCATCTCCCTTCAACTCCCCAACCCCTTGCCCCATCTCCCCCCAGCCCCCTCCATAAATCCTGGGGACAGCGGTGCTTTAATGGATAATTAATTGATGGTGCTGCTGCGCTGTAATAAGACGATAAATTAGGACATCGGCCAGTGTGCTGTGTCAGTGTGTGTTGCTAATGGCCCTTCAGGGCTGGGGCAGCAGGCTAATAAATTAGACAGGGATTAAGTGCCGCGCTCCGCGACCCTCCAGCACTGCCACTACTGGGAACAGAGAGATCAAGAGACGGAGGGAGAGAAAGAGAAAACAGTTGGAACGGAGAGAGCGAGAGGAAGAGGAGAGAAAGTACTGCTGGCTAACAAGGTTCAACAACGGTCATGTTTCGCTCCGCGTTGCAAAGCTTCTTCTCTAGGTGTGTCCTTGACTCTTCCCTATCTTGTTCCTTCCCAAGACTGCCTAAGTCAGTGTGCAAGGAATGTCAAATAGAGCGGGGACCATCTTGTAAATCAATAACACCGTGCGGCAAGTGAGCGACATACCTGTCACTTACTTTGTCTGAACTGTTGTGTTCAATACGTTTCAGACGGCGAATGAGTCCCGAAAAGTAGAAGAATGCTATGCTAGAGTAGCTAAGATCCCACGTGAGTCTGTGGCAACGCAGAGTTCTGAGAACGCATCGATGTGACGACTCCTCTGTGGTCTGGAGCTCTCGTCATGTCAAGTGTGAGGGATCGGGCCGTTTTCCCGGGAAGGAAAATCACGGCTTAGTAAACAAGCACAAAATCTCCCGCTTGGATATGTGGAATTTCACCAGATTGTCTCTAATCCCATTTTACTGGTTGTCTGATTAAGAGGTGAGAGGGATTAAAGAAACGTGTGTGTGTGTGTGTGTGTGTGTGTTCCTTGCGCATGCACTGTGTGTTTGAGAGATAGCCAGAAAAGAAAGAAGAAGAAAATAAAGAAAGCAATAGCACGCATGGCAGTGAAAGAGAAAAAACTGGGGAGAAGAAGAAAAAAAAAATTGCAAATGAGATTAGAAGTGAGCAGCAGGAGAAAAATGGCCGCTCCGTCTATGTCGCTCTAATTAAAAATCCCGCCAATCTTTACCCTCCTAATGTAGGTCTAACGAGCAGGGTTTAGTGGCATTTATGTAGATAAAAACTCCCTCTGATTGATCCCAATGGCCTGTTGAAATTCGTTTCACTCCACCATATTGATTTCATTCCGCTAGTTGAAAACTGCTAATTAATAATGATAATAAAAGTGTCGCACCTCATTAAAATCACCCAGACAGGTTTTTACTCAATCCCTTTTCTCTCACGCGCGCTTCATTGCTCCCTCTCTCCCTCCTCACCCCCTCACTCTTTCTTTTGCTTTTATTTGCATACTTCCAGTGTTTGTGCACTAGGATAAGCGTCCCAACTTGAAACATCACATCTTAACATGGGATGTATGCTGGTTTATGACAATTTAATCACGACACAACAATTTGGAAGATATATTTCATTGTCACTATGTCATATTACCATTATACTTTTATAGGTAGTCTAGTAAGAAAGTCTTATTATACTGTGAAAACCTACGCAAAACATACAGTATTTGTTATTCACTTTGGGTCCGTGAATGACAACCTGTATGTGTGAGTTGTTTGACTTGTCAAAATGGGTTTATTCGGGAGAGGAGAGAGGAAGAGGGAAAAAGAGGAGAGAAGAAGAGAGGAAAGGAGATGAGAGAAGAAAAGGAAAGGAGATGAGGGGAAGGAAAGGAGATGAGAGGAGAAGGAAAGGAGATGAGGGGAATGAGAGGAGAAGGAAAGGAGATGAGAGGAGAAGGAAAGGAGATGAGGGGAAGGAAAGGAGATGAGGGGAAGGAAAGGAGAGGAGAAGGAAAGGAGAGGAGAAGGAAAGGAAAGGAAAGGAGAGGAGAAGGAGAGGAGAAGGAGAGGAGAAGGAAAGGAAAGGAGAGGAGAAGGAAAGGAGATGAGAGGAGAAGGAAAGGAGATGAGAGGAAGGAATAATAGAAAAGAGATGGAGTGGAGGAGGAAAGGTGTTCAAAAGAGGAAAGGAGGAATAGAGTAGTGTGTGAGGGGGGGGGGGGAGTGTGTGAGGGGGGGGAGTGTGTGAGGGGGGGGAGTGTGTGAGGGGGGGGGGGAGTGTAAGCTCCAGACTGAGGACAGCAGCAGCAGTGGAGGAGGCGGAGGAGGTGGAGAAGGTGGAGGAGGAGAAGGTGGAGGAGGAGGTATAGGAGGAGAAGGTGGAGGAGAAGGTGGAGGAGGAGGTATAGGAGGAGAAGGTGGAGGAGAAGGTGGAAGAGGAGGAGGTGTAGGAGGAGGTATAGGAGGAGAAGGTGGAGGAGAAGGTGGAGGAGAAGGTGGAAGAGGAGGAGGTGTAGGAGGAGGTATAGGTGGAGGAGGAGGTGTAGGAGGAGGTGGAGGAGGTGTAGGAGGAGGAGGAGGCAGAGGAGGCAGAAGCACAGTGACGGAGGGGGATGAAGATGAAGCTGTTTGGCTGTGTCACAGCCAGCCCCGCCACCCCACTCGGGAGAGAAGTGGAGAGCTTAATCCATCATCAGCCGGCTCGACTGACACCCCCAAAGACAAAGTGGCCAGCCAGCCTCTCCGCCAACCAGGGACTAGAACATTCCACCATATTTTTTGTTGCCTGTCAGGTCGTCTAATAAAGCAGGGCGAAATATGAAGGAGGGGGGGAGGAAGGAGGAAAAATGAACTATCTAGCACTGATGTAATATGGCTCATAAATCTAATTTAATTACCCAATGTGGGGACAGGCCATGGAAGCCCTGACTGGATTTATAGTGTCTTAACTTGGCATCTTAACGACTTTGTGCTTTTAATATCATTACCCTGAAATTTATTCTCCCTCTCCTGTCTGCTCGAGCACACGCGCGCACACACACACCTGCACACACACGCACACACACCGGTTTGTATGCCCCAGTGCATGTGAACACTATAAAATGTTGTTAGCATTAAGGGCTCCTCCGGTGAACTAGAGGCAGGTTATTGCTGATTTGTAAGTAATCGGTTTTATTTTACTTCCTAAAGAAGATCAACGTGGCGCCTGTCCTTTTCACACTGACCAGTGATGCGTGAAACACACACACACACACAGCCAGTGACATTTCATAAGCCCTGGTGGGATTTGAAGGTAGAGCTGTAAGAATAGTAACCTCTGTTGTACTTCCTGTAATTCCACCTCTAACTCTTCATCATCGTACTGTTACTCGACTGGATTTTTATCCGTCGGCTCATTCGGTACCTTCTGTTTTTCTGGCCTCTTTCATTTTCACTTATCCCTGTCTTCATTTCATCTGTGTCCTCCTCCTCCTCCTCCTCCTCCTGCTCCTCCTGCTCCTCCTCCTCATCCTCCTCATCCTCCTCCTGCTTCTCCTGCCTCATCCTCCTCCTGCTCCTCCCTCCTCCTCCTCCTCCCTCCTCCTGCTCCTCCCTCCTCCCTCCTCCTGCTCCTCCTCCCTCCTCCTGCTCCTCCTCCTCCTGCTCCTCTCCTCCTCCCTCCTCCTGCTCCTCCTGCTCCTCCCTCCTCCTCCTCCTGCTTCTCCTCCTCTCCTCCCTTTTGTCCTCCCTCAGTCATCCCTCCCTCGCCAGTTCAGCTTGTCTGTCCAGATAAAAAGCACAAAAGGGTGGAAGAAGAAGGAAAGAATGGAGGAGAGATAGAAAATGAGGAACGGGGGGGTGTACGGGGGGGTGGTACGGGGGGGGGGGGGGAGGCAGACGGGGGGGGGGGGAGGACGGAGGCAGACTCACCCCTCCACCCTTCCTCCGCTCCCCCCTTCACTACGTCAAGCTAATGGCTTCCAGTGGCTCCTGTTCCACATTAGCTTAGCTGCCTATTCAGCTGAGCCGTCCAGTTAATGCAATCCCCTAAATGCCTGCAGCGCGCCCTCCTCTGACAGTGACATATTAGTTTTGCAGCCTCCTGCAATCTGATATCTGCAAGTTTGCCACCACACTAAAGCTTTGATTAATGCCTCTCCTTTTAGGTCCCATAATTGGCTGCGACTGTACTGACGAATAATCAACGAGCCCTTCCTGTCTGCCATTGGCTGGCGCCCGTTAAGGCATGCTAATGAACGAGGGGTTTTAATTAAGCGACAGGGCGCCACGGCGACAGTAACTGATGACTGTTTTGACAAAACCGCCACCCGACACAAAACCGTCTACACACACACACACGTACGAATGTGTGCACAACATCTCTCGCATGGTCGTCCTCACGTGTCACGCGGCTACACGGCGACATGTGGAAAACACGCCAAGCACTCCCGTGGCTTCTCCCAGAAGCCAATATACCAAAGTCGAATCGGGAGGAAGGAGGAGGAGAACAGAAAGGTATAAATAAAGAAAATATACGAACAAGGATTGCCTTTCAACTCGTTTTTTTTCTTTCCCTCCTCTTTCTTCTCCCTCTCCAAAGTCCTGTCCTTGGGTTTTCCCTCTGCTCCCTTCATTCTCTGCCGCAGCGGTGCCGGCCGTATTTTTAGAGGACATATGTAGGCCACAGACAGACCGGGAGTAATGAGGAACGCGAGCGTGTGTGTGTGTGTGTGTGTCTGTGTGTGAGGGATAGATAAAAAATTGGAGGGATAGAGGGATTGGATGGAGGGAGGCAAGAGTTACTGATAAAGCTACGATTATTGATTTGGGTCTGAGAGAGAGAGAGAGGGGGAGGGTGTCTGATAGAGGAGGGGGGAGTTGTTGATGTTGTGAGTCTCTCCCCCTTCTCTCTCTCTCTCTCTCTCTCTCTCCCTCTCCTGCTCTCTCGCTCCTTCCCTCTGTCAGACAGACCCCATGTGTGAATAATCAGAGAGGCAGAGATGGATGACGGAGGACAGAGATCACAGACGTCTGTCTTCTCTGTGGTTCTGGAAGAGTGCAGGGAGAGAGAGAGAGGGAGGGAGAGAGACAGAGAGAGAGACAGGGAGAGTGACAGAGGGAGAGAGAGAGAGAGAGAGAGAGAGGGGAGAGAGAGAGAGAGAGAGAGAGAGAGAGAGAGAGAGAGAGAGAGAGAGAGAGAGAGAGAGAGAGGGAGGGAGAGAGACAGAGAGAGAGACAGGGAGAGTGACAGAGAGAGGGAGAGGGAGAGAGAGGGGGAGAGACAGACAGAGAGAGAGAGAGAGAGGGGGGGAGAGACAGAGAGAGACAGGGAGGGAGAGAGAGAGAGGGGGAGAGACAGAGAGAGAGACAGGGAGGGGGAGTGCAGAGAGAGAGAGAGAGAGACAGAGAGAGAGAGAGAGAGAGAGAGAGAGAGAGAGAGAGACAGGGAGGGAGGGAGAGAGAGAGAGAGAGAGAGAGAGAGAGAGAGAGAGAACGCAAAGGTAGGAGGTTCAGCTCTAATGAGATAAGGCCTTCTGGCCTCCCTCTGACCCTAGACTGACCCTACTGCCTCACATGTGGTGGGTGGATGGGGAGGGAGAGGTCAAGAAGAGGATCATTGACCCATGCAGAGAGAGAGAGAGGGAGGGAGGGAGAGAGAGAGAGAGAGGGAAATGGGGAGGGAGTTTAAAGTGCCCCCTGTAAACATCTGGAGATAAGCTCTGACTGACAAGTGATCTGCTTCAAGAGAAGCCTGTTTGTCCTGAGATTGTCCGGGCTCTTTGGCCGATTGGTGCGGTTCGTTTCCCGCCGTCAAACACCTGATTCCCGACTGCTGATTCGAAACGCACGGACGCATATATAAATGTTGTCAACGCACAAGATCTGGAGTAAAGCCTTCTTTTGTAAACAGGGTTGCTAATGAGAGACACACTCTTCCTCATTCTCCCTTCTGTGGTGTGCGTGTTAGCGTGTGTGTGTGTGTGTGTGTGTGTGTGTGTGTGTGTGTGTGTGTGCGTGTGTGTGTGTGTGTGTGTGTGTGTTAGCGTGTGTGTGTGTGTGTGTGTGCGTGTGCGTGTGTGTGTGTGTGTGTGTGTGTGCGTGTGCGTGTGCGTGTGCGTGTGTGTGTGTGTTAGCGTGTGTGTGTGTGTGTGTGTGTGTGTGTGTGTGTGTGTGTGTGTGTGCGTGCGTGCGTGCGTGTGTGTGAGGAGCCTCCTTGTGGCCTGGGTTGAGGATTGGGTCAGGGTATAGATTCATGTTCTGTATGTCTGAGACATACACACACGCCCAGATACAGACCTCACCCCTGTCATCATTAAAACTATTACCACCATCTGTCTCAGCGCTGCAAGCATTTATTAACCATAATACAGCCAGTGTGCCCTGTTCCCTAAGGCATGCACACACACACACACATGATGACACACACACACCCTTATGTCTGTAAAAATGCAATTATACGTGTTGTAACACACACGTGCAGACATTGTTGTGTAATTCTCCCCCGCGATGGAGAACTGTCGTGGGTGTTTGAACTTGGGCTGTCAGTCAGCCCTTCATAGTCGGCCACATCAGGCCTCATCACACTCCTTATCTGCCTGGATGCTGGTGTGTGAACACCCTCTCTCCACCTTTTAGATTTTCCACTAGCTGTGGGTGTGTGTGTGTGGCCTAAGACCAGGACATGAGGGGAGGGGGGGGGGGGGCAACAGGTCACGTGACTGCGTCCTTTAACCCTTGTCCTCCTTCCAGTCTACCGCTGACAGACAGACTGGTCACATGTCACAACGTTAACCCCTGATAGGACTGTCTGTTCTCGTCCTCCCCTGGTGTCCATTACAGCCCGGTTCTACACATGAACAGGGTCAATCTGGAGAGGGGCGCAAGCCGTAGACCTACACTCGCTATCTCTTTCCCTCTCCCTCTCGCCTCTCTCTCTCTCCCTCTCTCTCTCTCCCTCTCCATCTATCTCGCTTTCCTCCTGTCCCCGCCTCTCTCTTTTTCTCACTCTCTTTGCCCTCTCTCTATATCTGTCTCTCACTCACACACACACACACACACACACATCTAGAGGAAATATAAAAAGTCAAGAGTGTGTGTTGATGTAGAAGCCTCAGGGTCAATATCAAAGAGGTATTTATTGCCAGTGAATGGGAGAGACAGAGGATCAACAATAACAGGACCCTTGGCCAATGAAAACACGGCGATAGCCATGGTTCTCCCAGCATGCCTTAGCTGCAGCTTCGCCACGGTTACCGTGTGGCCTGCTATCCAAACAAGGGCATCATGGGATACACAGCAGCTTCGGGGTCATGGATGGGGCGGAGTGACACGGACACACACACACTCTCTCTCTCTCTCTGGGCGGGCGAGGTATGGGGGGGGGGGGGGCAGAGGACAGGACAGGACAATAACTCACAGTCTGTAACTCAGAGAGCAGACTGACCTGTCGTGGGACACGTATGGTCCAGCCTAGAGCGGTCAGCCAGCTGTAATCTGAGCGGAAAACTTGAAGGTTAGAAGAACATTTGCTTTGCTAACTTTTTCCCTGCTTCTAGTAAACATTTTGAATGGTTTGATCCAAAAAAAAATTAAGATGAGTTAGGGGATCATAGGCTCTCCCTAAGAATGGCTGGACTGGACTAGACAGGATTAGACAGGACTAGACTAGGATTCAAGGAATACCTTGATGGAGGGAAAGATCAGAGGCAGAGGAAGGGGTATTTGTCATTTGAGGGACAGATCCACAGATGGTCAGAGAGAGAGAGAGAAGGTAGAGAAGGGAAGGGGAACTGTCCAGTGTTTCTCTGTGGCAGAGCCTGGCTCATTCAGAGAGTAATAAGCTGTGTGTGTGTGTGCGTGTGTGTCTGCGTGTGTGTGTGTGTGTGTGTTGCACAGGGTGATTTATGGGGCCTGTCTCCCTCTGCCAGCAGTTTGTCTGTTCTAGCATGGAGGATGAATGGTCTACTGTCAGCTTAGCCTGAACCCTCTCTACTGCTCTCTCGCTCTCTCCCTCCCTCTCTCACACTCTCTCTCTTTCTCTCTCTCTCTCTCTCTACACTCCCTCGCTCTATTGCTCTCTCGCTCTCCCCCTCCCTCCCTCTCTCTCTCTCCCTCGCTCTATTGCTCTCTCGCTCTCCCCCTCCCTCTCTCTCTCTCTCTCTCTCTCTATATATATATATATATATATATTTCTCTACACTCCCTCTCTCTACTGCTCTCTCGCTCTCCCCCTCCTCTCTCCCTCCCTCTCTCTCCCCCTCCCTCTCTTTCCTCCCTCTCCCTCCCTCTCTCTCTCACACTCCATCTCTCTATATATCTCTGTTTCGCTCCACTCCGCGGATCTCCTTTTGTCTCTCCTCCCTCTCTCTCCTCTCCCCAGCGGTAAGTCTCAGATGACCTCTCTGTGTCTCCTCTCTCTCCTGGCCTCTTCACGGCTCCCGCGGCCCTGTGCTGGCCCATCACCCACGTCCCCCCACTTCCCCCCACGTCCCAATCCTATTTCCTTTCCTTCCTCACCTCGCCCTCCCCTCCATCCTTCTTACGCACAGCACGGCCATGCAACCATGATTCCTTGTAGCTTGCCCTCCGTGCCCCTCACACGGATACTGACTATTCCCAGACGCTATCTTCCAGTGGGCTGCCCAGCCAGGGTCCCAGTGTAGAGGGGAGAGTTGGTCTGCAGGTCGGAGGTCGGAGGTCGTGAGTCTGGAGGGCTGTCAGAGGCAGGGCCCCAGGACACTAACTGCTCTGTAAATAAACTCTGAGATGTCGGAGACCCACATTCCACACTAGGCATTCTACAGTACATATTCCGTAGTAGATGATACAGAGGATTCCTCAGTAGATTCTGCAGTAGATTCTGCAGGTAGATCTCTACAGTAGATTCTACAGTCGATTGTACCGTACTGACAGATTGTGAGGTAGATTGTACAGGGCAGTAGTTTGTACAGTAGATTAATAGTAATAGTGTAATACTTTTCAGAAGATATCACTGCAGGTTAAGGTCTGACTGCAGCCTGCGAGATGGAGATGTGAATGTTCACAGGTAGAACACAACAGGTGAAGATGACATCATGGCACCTAGACCATTTGCAGTCTCTTTTAAAGACACTTAAGTGCAAAAAAACCCCGGTTCTTTCGAACAAAACAACCAGCAGGAGAAGAGATTCAGGTTGAGTAAGGCACAGTTCCCTGCTCCCACTGCCCAGAGGGTCTGGTTTCTGCCCTAATGGAGTGAGTACAGGATTGCCCGTTTCTTGAAGGGGAGTCGATCTGGCACATTCTCTCCCAAAACAGCAGGGGCTGATTTTGATTTACTCCCTGTTTCATTTAGTTTTTATTCAATTTGAAACGGATTCAGTTTGGAAAGTGCAGTCAGGTTGCATCTTCGTCAGCGGAATTTCAAGGCTGAGAGGGAGAGAGGAGAGAGGAGAGGGAGAAGAGAGGAGAGAGAGAGAGAGAGGGACCAGCGGTACAAAAGATTAATGAGGGGAACGAGAGACGGGGGATGAGAGGGAAGGAGAGGTAAAGAGTCGAGGAGAGAAGGAAGAGAAGGGACAGAGGACCTATCGGGATTCATTGAGAGGTTTGTATTACTGAGAAACTAGGGGGAGAGGAGGAGGAGGAAATGGGAGGAACTGAGGGAGAAATGGAAACAGTGGGGGGGGGGCGGCGGGAGGAAGAGGAAGATGAGACGAAGGAGGGTGGAGGTAGAGACCACCCATACACACAAAAAAAAACAGGCTGCCGGTCCCAATTTGTCACCATTAAACAGGAGACAAGCTGTCCAGGATGCAAACACACACTCACACATAGACATAGTCCACCACACACCACACATACCACGCTTCACACATAGACACAGTCCCACACACAGACCCACACTCACACATAGTACAGTCCACACACACATACACACACTCACACATAGATGACAGTCCGACAGACACATACACACATACAGAGAGTACTCACATGCAGTCCATACACACACTAAACATAGGACACACTCACTGTCTATACACACACACAACGCACGCACACACTAGCACACAAACACAGTCCAGATATTTACAGACTTCATCATCATGCAGCTGTTCTTGAGTGATCAAGTCCACCGGGGTTTCTGGTTCCTCTGCTTCAGATCAACATCCAAATAAGATTTGCGTTTCCCAGTAAACGTGAATGATGAAACCCAACACGTCTCACTGTGTTTACAGTACAGCTTTTGCTAGCTTCCTCCCAGCGCTGCTAGAGAGCGCGCACTGTCCCACCTCACACAGGACCCATGACACGTGACTTCTCCATGGCCGGTATCCTGGAATATGAGTGCCGTTCATTAGGGATATGGTGAAAACGCTTACTCAAGCACATAGACTGACCACAAATCATGCACACCCGTTCCAAACAGGGCATGATGGTCCCGCTATTGAATGTTGTCGAAATCATATGGTTCAGTCCACAACGCCCTCCTCCTTCTCCTTCTCCTCCTGCTCTATAAGGTCATTAATCAGAAGGAGGGAGGGGGGGGGGGGGAGAGGGAGGGAGGGAGGGAGGGGGGGGAGAGGAGGGAGGGAGGCAGACAGATAAATGAAATGAAAGAACGGCCCTCTCTATCACTCCCATTTCCGACACATTAGAGGAGGAGCACTTTTTCTTGCCTCTCCCTCCCTCCCTCCTCCCCTGCCTCCCTCCCTCCATCCCTCCCCCCCTGCCTCCCTCCCTCCATCCCTCCTCCCCTCCCTGCTTGTGCTAATGGTAGATATACAGTGACATGGTAATGATCTGACCATGGCTGGGAGCAACAGGCCATATTGACCAGCAGCTGATTTATTGCAGGTGTACGCTTGAATTATTGGGCATTAATCAGTCTAGGATTACCCTATCAATAAGGCTGCCAGGACGCATTTGTTGGTAAGTGCTTGTCAGGGTGGAGGGAGGGGGGGCAGGGAGAAGAGGAATGGGGGAGAGAGGAAGAGAGAGAGAGGGAGGAGGGAGGGAGGGAGGGGGAGGGGGGGGGTGAGGGAGGGAGGGAGAGATAGAGAGAGAGAGAGAGAGAGAGAGAGAAGAGAGAGATGAGAGATAGAGAGAGAGGAGAGAGAGAGAGGAGAGAAAATAGGGAGAGATGCAGAGGGAGAGAAGAGGAGAGGGAGAGAAGAGGAGGGAGGAGAGAGAGAGAGGGAGTGAGAGAGAGAGTGAGAGGGAGAGAGAGAGGAGGCGGAGGAGAGAGGAGAGAGAGAGAGAAGAAGAGAGAGAGAGAGAGAGGGGGAGCCGAGAGAGGTATCGAGAGGGAGGGAGAGAGAGGAGGAGAGAGAGAGAGGGCAGGAGAGAGAGAGAGAGAGCAGGGAA
Organism: Thaleichthys pacificus; assembly: GCA_023658055.1. NCBI lineage: Eukaryota > Metazoa > Chordata > Actinopteri > Osmeriformes > Osmeridae > Thaleichthys > Thaleichthys pacificus. The sequence continues at coordinate 10,548,891 of CM042865.1, forward strand.
GAGGGAGAGAGGGAGAGAGAGAGAGGGAGAGAGAGAGAGAGAGAGAAGAGAGAGATAGAGAGGGCAGCTCACACAACACAACCTCACACCCCCTGTTCATCCACTGCCCAGCCCTCCAGTTTAGCTGATTACATTTCTCCACTTTGCATATTTTTTGGGGGCGGGGGTGCTTTTGCAGCATTGTTGGCTGCTGTCTCTGACGCCCCCAGATGATCCTCCTGGAGGGTCGCAGGTCAGGAGTTGAATGAGGGGGTTGTTGACGTTTTTGCAAGTGTGGCGATAAACAGCGAATCCTTTCATTAAGTCACGCTCGCTGACATCTGTGTATGCGGATGAGTCAAACAGAGATGTATCACACGTCCAAACAAAACGAAATGTTTACTGACACACTAATAGGCCCAGAACTGAAACAACCATCGATCAAAGAACTGGGGAAAAAAACAAAGAGGTTCCATATTTGTTCACGCTGAGTTTCATCAACAGAAGTGTCCCGGAACCGCAGTGGCGGTTGAGGTGCTCATGTTTGCCTGTCGAATGTCGCACACTTTGTTGTTATCACAGAGCACTTCAAGATGCCACGCAATCAATTCCAATTCACAACCTTAATCTCCTTCCTTAAATTAGCAGCCAGATAAAAAGTTATTGTCTCTGTCGCCTTGCCAACGGTTTACAGCGCGTCATAAAGAAAGCAGTGGGGGTTGGGGTTGGGGGTGGGGTGGGGGGGGGGTGTTGCCTAACCCAGTCCCACAAGCACTACCTGGAACACAACTTTTACGACAGCTAGCAAATTGCAAATAGTGATTTTCCTATAAAGCCCATCAAGCATACCCTAGGCCTCTGTCTGATTTTATACGCAAGAATGCTGCGCCGCGGGGGGAGCGGGGGGCGGGATTTCTTCTTTTTGGCGGTTCGCGCTCTCGTCATCTCTGCTTTTATCTGCTGCTGCGGCGATGGCGCGGGTGTCCGACGAATCCTTTGCGAAGTGTAGTTAGAATCTATATAGTAGCGGGAATGCGACGGGGTCCAGTCTGCATGCGTGCTAGCTTCCGCGTGTAGTGTTTGTCTCGTAAAACAGGAAGCCGAGCAGGACGGCGAAAGGAATAGAACGATGTTGCGAGGTCGCAGGAAACCAGCTTGGCTGAGGATAGAACGGGGAGGAGAGTGGCGGGAGCGAGCGTCTTGGGAGGTCCGAGGATGGCTCATGGAGAGAGTCTTTTGTAGTCATGGGTGGCTGGTACTCCTTGTGGCGGTTGGGGGAGAAGGTGAGGATGGCGGAAGCGTGTGTTATCTTATCTTCGCTCTGGCGAGCGGAGCGGCCGGCAGCGCGTTGCGGAGCCGCAAGGGGCTGAGCGGGGCGCCCAGCCGGATGAGAGGAGAAGCGGACGGAGTGACTGGCGGGGCGGGCGGAATTTAGAGCGGGAGAGGAAGAGGGAGAAGACGGAGGCGAAGAGGGGGAGGGGACGGGGAGATAAGAGGAGGCGGTGGGGGGCCAGGAGGAGAGGCGAGAGAGGGGCGGGGGGGAGAGAGTAGCGAGAGGCAGGTGTTCAGAGGCTGAGGCGCTCACGCGAGAGGTATGGGGAGAGGAGAGAGAGTGGGAAGCTCATAAAGAACTATGCTCTTTGCTACTCTCTGGATTGAAGAAGAGTAGTGCGAAAAAGTGGGGGAGTAGGGTGTAGTCAGAAAGGAATTACTAGGAGGATCGGTATAGGAACGGTGAAGAAAGTGGGGGGACGGATAAAGGAGTATATTTCCTAAAATACTAGAGCTAGTGCACTTGTTGAGTTTGACAGCTGGAGAAGAGTACAGACGGGTATCCGCTTTAAATCGCGGGAGAGAGAAAGGGGGAGGGAGGGGAGAAGGGGAAAGGGAATTCGACGGGAGGGTACCGTTTACGACCAAGTG